>OU015498.1:135753424-136350924 GCA_907164885.2 Dolomedes plantarius
TATATGCAATTCATCTTGGTTTTTCTTTTGGAAGTCCTGCTTGCATTCGTGCCGCGCTCTTTTGTTGCATGCTAAACGTTTTAGTATGTATTATAATACACTGCGCATAACATGCTTTTTTGGAAAGTACATTGACACATGTGTCAAATCGGCGCGTGATATGCAGGGCGTGGTTCAGAAGGAGAGGAGACTCGCACGCTTGCACGGGCACAAGTGTGTGAAAAGAAATACTTCTGGAAGGGCCGAAACGCATCCTCGGGCAAGCTCGTACCCTTCGCCGACCCTTTCTGGACCTCGACGAGAAAAGGGGCATGACGGATGACCTGAAGTGAAGGGGGGGGGGCAAATGGAGCACAGTGGGGCTGTTCACTTCAGTTTCATAAGAATATCCTAATTTTTCTTTTATTCCTAGACACAGGGGTTAGGCCTTTTGGTTTTAAGGCATAGGATTCGTAGAATCCGCACTATTTATATTATGTTGCCACAGTGGAATCAGAATCTGTTCCATTTCATGAAAAACGATTGCCTTTTTATGAGAGGTTGGGGGGGGGGGGGAGAAATAAAATACCTAGCAATACATTTATTAAATTTTTAGTTCCTGAGATGCATCTGTGACCTTTAACACCCAAGAGTAGATGCCTTCATAACCGAACCTCCTTCTCGGGTTAACATTAGGTTTTTCGTAACCAAAAATAATATATAAGTCCAGAGTGTGAAGGTGCAAACACTCTCAAATTAAAAGAAGGTTATATGTACATATATATTTGGATCTGTTTAGTAGAATTCTGAGCGTATTGATTCTGTTATAAAATGAAAAGAAAGAGCCTAACAAATGAAAGCAAAATGTAATCCATGTTTTCAAATGTATTTTGGATAGATTTGGAACGTCTCTTACTTTTTTGTTGAGCTAATAAATTTACTGAAAAATCCAATACTAAATTTACAGAGAATAAGCCTACAAACATAATAATATATGTTCAAAGGCTTATTCCAAAAATTGCTATTAAAAATTGAAAAAAGAAGAAAAATATTTCATTTTTTTTTAAGAAATTAATTTATTATTATTATTTTTTTTCAACAGTATTAATTTTTTCTCGTGTGAAAATAATTTTTTTAATATCCTTTTATCAACAAAAAGTGGTTAATTACTATTCGTCGCTTTCTCCTCCTGCAGAAACTGACATGTACACCCACAAATTCTGTATTAAGCAGGGGCAAAAAGTCATCGTGTACGATGTTGCCGTTTTGGGAGTAAACTGTCGAACGCAACCAAAGAGTAAGCAATTATGATGGAGAAGGCACACCGTGCTAAGAAACAATAATGATAAAAACGTGCTAGGTGATTTGACTGGCATCTTTTACGTTGTTTTGGCTTGTCAGACTCGTAGTTTTCTCCAAATTTTGAAGGATTATCCATCACTATAATGTATTTTGTAGTCCTCAACATTTATGAAATTATCAGCATTTATGTATTTATTCACAGGAAAAATCTGCACCTGGGAATCGTTACAGAGATACTTGTCTCATATAACACTTCTGACAGTTTGGTATTTCGTAATTTGGTGTATTATGCCGGCACAAAAGTCTATATTTAATCCGATAAAACTGTTGCTATAAAAGCAATCAACGTAACGCCATGGAAGAAACTAATATATTTATGGTAAAAAAGAAAGCTAAAATTATCACTTTTTAAATTATCAACTAACTATTAACATTAATTATTGGTGTGGATTTAAATTATTAGTAGCTTTCTCGTTTCGTTCCTGTTGAAATCTAAAACAAATATAAATGCCGATGGAGATTTATTTTGTTTAAATGTTCTATACACAACTCTCTTATATAGCCAGTAGGGACCAAGAAACATTCATTTGAAAATGAATGATAAAAATTCCGGTTTTTTAATAATTTCTTAAAAATACATTTTAATATCTCTATTTCATTGCAACGTATAGTTTTGCATAGTAAAATTGTTTTGAATTCTTGCGCTCTTTCAGGATTTATTTGAAGTTGGATCTTTAAAACGACTTTATCTCAGCTTGCGTTTTTTTGGATATGCGTTGCGATTTTTAAAAATTAAAAGTTGATTAAACGGAAAAACAAATACATATCTTAAAGATGACTTGATTCTCTCCTTAATTGAGCCTCCAGCATCGTATAGTAGTTAGAATCATGAGCTTCAACAAAGTGGGTTCGGGTTCGAAACGAGGCTAACGGCCTGTTTACACTGAATTCGTACCGTTACCTACCGTCAGCGTTAAAAATTTTAACCAATTACAGAGCTCCATTCATTGACCACGTGATATGTCAAACTAATCACAGGTGATATCAACAATCTCGCAGCCAACACAATAAAACACTCCGGATGTAATGTGATCAGACCTTCGGGCACTGAGCGAATGTTAGTTTATGGCGCTTCCCTGTTTAAAAAAAAACAAAAAAAAAAAAAAAAAATATCACGGTGGTGATGGGCGAATGTTCTTAGGACAAAATGCCTGCCGCGTAGGATACATGTACGTATATATTTGGAACTGTTTTGTAGAATTCTGGGCATATTGATTCTGCTATAAAATGAGAAGAAAGAGCCTAACAAATGAAAGCATAATGTAATCCATGTTTTTAAATGAATTTTTGCATAGATTTGGAACGTCTATTATTTTTTTCTTGAGCTAATAAATTTACTGGAAAACCCATTTCTAAATTTTCAGAGAATAAACCTACGAACATAATAATATAATATGTTCAAAGGATTATTTTAAAAATTACTATTAACAATTGAAAAAGAAGAAAAAATATTTCCATATTTTTTTCAGAAATTAATATTATTGTTATTTTTCAACAGAATTAATTTTTTCTCATGTGAAAATCATTTTTTAACAATACTCTTTTATCACAAGCGGAACAGATAGAAGGAAGGACTTAAATAAATTGGAGCCGAATTTTTTTTCAGTGGATAACTAGTCTCTGTAATTAATTCACTACAATTTACTATATGGTCATTTAGTTTTTCTTTGTGATTAATCAGGTCAACATTTTTATGTGATGTCCCTGCCAAGAACAAAATTTCGGGGGTATCTTGAAAAATGCGCTGCGATCAGAGGGAGCGATTCGGGGTAGTGTCAACCTCGTCCAGCCGATCTAATGTGCTCTTAGTGACGTTAGTTGATTGTTTCCTCTCCACGTGGCAGACAGGATATCGCAAACGAGGATACCGTTGCCAAGCCGCGGAATGTGTTTCCATTGCCTGGGAGATAGCTACGAAGTGAAGCGAGGCCCCTATCTGGGGTCTCACACTGACAAACATATGCGTATTACTTAGGGATTGCATAACCGGACAGAAAATTTAGATTCAGGTTTCGGTTCTCAAGTTTTCCACTGGGGTTTCAATAATACATGAATCAAAAAATCCCTAAATATTAATGGAAAAACTATATTTATTTATAATGTACGGAACTTTAGTTTATTGCAGAAGTAAAAAAATTAATTTCTTTTTAATTTGTTTCATTTAAGTTAATTTAAGGAAATGGGTTCTAAAACCCAAAATTACCGAACTCTATGGGAAGAATTTAGGTTTTTATTTTTATTTTCAATCACACTTACGAAATAAATGAACAAAAATTTCCTCCTCAAAAGAAAAACAAGTTTACACTAATAATTTGATAAATAAATTGAAATGCAAAAAATTCTAGAGTCATTCTGAAATTGAAAAATAAAAGCATTCTTAATAGGAAATCAAGATACAAAAACGACAATTTAAGTCATATGATATTAAAATATTAGATGTAATAGAGAAAATTGAAATATCTTGAATAATAGTTCATTTGTAAAGTTTCTGTAATAATAAATGTGATTTGACGTAAAGTCACGATCTTATGTATCATGTATAATAATTCTTCAATGGAGTAGTTTTAACTCAAAGCATTTAGCGAAACGTTATTAATATATATTTTTTTACACTTTATTTTCTAATTTATATTTTGTTAATTTTAGTAACATTATTGATTCCCAACCTGAAAACTATGCTGAGCAAGTATTTCATATTTGTTACTTATTGAAGAAATTGAAAGAAACAGCGCATGAATTTTGCATTTGCGTTCATCGGTACATAGATTACGATTAAATGATATACTAATAAGTAACTAAGATGAGTATTTAGTTACAAAATATTTCAAAGTTCAGTTCTACACGCCAACCCCAACCCCCAATGCACTTTTAGAAAAAAAATCTAAGAATAAACAACCTTCAGTCAACAAATGGTTATGATCCATTTCAGGGAAAATTAACGATGAGAAAGCTTGTTTACTAACAAAGAACTTTTTTGTCAGAAAGAGTGAAATAGCATGTAACAAAAATTTTTTCATATATTATTTATGGATTTTATAGTTTGAACGGTATGAAGGGGCTTAAAGATTTTGTTACTGGGCCCTAAGATCCCCCCTCCCTCTTTCACCTGTGGTTGGGGCTTTGGAATCCTGTCGTTTCTAAGTTTATGCCACAGTACAATCCTACACGTTTTAGTTACTTTCTGGGACCCAACGAATATATAGGCTTCCATAAAACGCAAATATCTTCCCGATTCCCACATTAGTTCATCCCCTCGGCATTATGTTGTCACCTTATTGCATCTTCATCTTCTCTTTGTTTCGCAACATTACTTTCCGATCGCCCAAAACGAAATTTTGGCGTCGACCCACCAAGTAGCGTGTTTTGTGAAATTCGACGATGTGCCGCTTGCTCTACAGTGGGGACACTAAACACACTGATTCAATTTCACTGCGTCTCCTGGAACATTTACACCGCTTCAACATAGTTTCTAGTCCTTTCTGCAGACTCTGTAACTTGGGACGTGTCATGAACTGTGAACATTTGTTTCATTGCCCTGCATTGACTAAACGTTCTCTTGTGGACCGTTACTGGGAGGCCAGGGGGCTTCTGGATTCATAAATTATTTGCTGCAGCTTATTTCGTTTTATTTTGTGTGTTTCTTCTGTTGTGCTTTTTTCTGGCTGTATTTTCTGGCTTGTCTTTTAATCTGTGCCATTGGAAATAAAAAAAAATCACCTCGAAAGAGAAAATGAAAAGTATTTGAGTATTTCGAAAAGCGTAAGAAAATGAATTATCTGGGCTCCAGGTCAGCATGTATGGACTTAAAGTGTTGCTGTTGTTGTTGATTGTAAGCCCCCCCCCCCCCGGCCGGAATTCATACCAGGCCAGGTCCATATAAACTAGCGGGCTGAGGGGTGAGACTCCGGTTTATAATGACACCACAGTGGTCGGAGTTCGATTGAGCCAGGTGCCACCGCAATTTTGATCGAGCACCCTCCAGGGGCGGTGTCTAGGGGATCGTACCCTCTCCCAGCCTCTCTGACTTCATAGAAAGATTTTCTGGTCTGCGGATTTAACGTGCCATTATCCAGCATAGACACGTAGGTATTTATTGGCGACTTTCGGGATTCCATCCGAGCACCCTCAAAAACCGACGGTCTACCAACAAAATGGTGCCCCAAATGAGTTTTTTTCGTCATTATAAATTGATTTCAGTACGTCGTGGAAAGATAAATATAAGGAAACCTGGGACACGGTGGATTAAACCTCGTGGAAGCAGTTAAAGTTATATATATATATATATATATATATATATATATATATATATATATATATATATATATAAGTAAAGCTAGTAATGTATGAAAAGTAGTAAAGCTATTGGAATATAAAAAGGAGCGGAAAAAGTATTGCAAATGTAATTAAATACATAACGATAAAATACTACTTTATTTTGATGATATAAAGTAATATTTCAAAATTAATTTCATACATTTCTTGGGAAGATGGTGGGTGACAAATGAATCTCCAAATGGAAGTTAATGATATTCAGAAACAAACTGCAAAGTGGGGCTTTCAGGAAAAAGCTTCATACTCCTCTGACAATCTAATTCAAACTCTCAAATTTTTTTTTTTCTTTTTGAAGTTAAAACGCTTACCATACAGAGAAAAGTTAACTTAGACGAGGGTTTATAAAGCTCCAGCTCGGGTGATACTGTTAAAGTTAGGACTGGAAATCCATTTTACCTCTGCCGAATTAGGAGGCTTAGAGGCTATAGAAAAGATTGGATTTAAAAAAAAAAAAACGTGCTCTATAGACGGTGACAACAATTGCAGCTAATGCAAACTTTTCAATTTTCGAACAGAACTCATAGACCACTCTAACTTTCGTTAACGGGCCCCCCTCCAACAAGTATATATATATATATATATATATATATATATATATATATATATATATATATATATATATATATATATATATATATATATATATATATATATATATATATATATATATATATATATTCTAGGATATAAATTTCATTCCAAAAATCGCGCTAAACGAAGATCTCTCCATTGTGAGCAGATTTTACACGAAATTGTCTCATTAGGAAAAATCTTCGAAAAATTATGGATTAACATGGACATTTGTCATGGCCGTCGAATACGTCCTGCAGAAGGAGCAAAACGAAAGGCCAAGACTGTTGGGTACTTTGGAAATGTGTGTTCTCTGGAAATTGTTATGTGAGTATATATTTTCCTGACAGTACAAACAGCAGGACACACTCACCTGAAAGTCGACTGTGTCTACGTGCATGGCGTTTAGGGTATCCGCAAGCCTCTGAGCGCTTAGCCTCGTCTCCAGGAGCTTCATGCCCCCGGGATCACGTGGCAGAAGGGCCAGCAGGGAGATAAGACCGCCTCGGAATGGAACCTCCACGGTCGTGCAGTTTAGGTAGTCGTGGGAGCCGAATCTAGGAATGGAGAGTCTGTTATTTTACAGATATCCGACGGAAAATTTTGTCACGCAGAACATTCTATGGCGATCTACGACAGACAGAACACTAAAAAATTATTTGAGTATCTTTAGTATTCTAGTTAAATATGTTTAATGGCGACCTTGGACTGATCGCCATCGTCACCAAACACTTAGGGACCTTTTAGGCTGTTATCTAGAAACGCTTGCTACTAGGTATAAAATATTAAATGTCCCATCGTCGATAGTTATTCAGTTGCTACTAGAAAAGGCGCAAACAATGTCGCCATTTTTGACTTTATAACACGCACGAATTCATACCCACACTATGTGTTATCAAACTAAACCATTTAAAATCTTACATCCCCAATCAAGTGGTGCATAGCGCCCATCACAACATTTAGCCCAGATATGGTAACAAACAAACAAACAAACATAGAAACATATCCTTCCAGATAAACAAGACGCTTAACCCCCTTTCTTTTGAGTCAATTTTCTTAAAATTATTTTAACTGCCTTGTTTTGAACGTCGTTTCAAATCCGAACTCGCGAACAAAAATATGCCCTTTACATGAACTTGGTCAGATAGATTGCGGGGTATTAAACAGCAGGATTTATATTTCTTTCTTCTTTTTCTAAGATACACCAAACGTATTTAAAAATATTCACGAGCTTTAAACCCCGACTTTTTGCTAATAATTCCTTATATACCGAGCTGTGTAATTGTCTGGCCGTTTAACAGTTATTAATGAAAAGAGTAAAAAGTTGTTTTCTGTTACAGAATTTTACAAAAAACTTCAGAGGAGAATAAATTATGTTTATTTCAATCTTTGTTCTTTTGCGACACAAAAGTGTGGTAACGTGTGAAAGAAAATCAGTAAAGAGTCACCTTTCAACAAGGTCTGAAAATCTATAACTGAATGAATAGCAGCTTTGCAACGTAATGTGAGAAGCTGAAAGGGAGGTGTGAGTGGTCAGACTGCTAAGGTCAGGAAAGACCCTTTCTTGCTTTAAAGGAATGAAAGGATATAAGAAAAGGAATGAAGGCTCACCTGACCCGTGCCCTCCTGGCCTGCATAAGGGCGAAGGCTCTGCCTTCCTCCACGTCCATGCGCATGTCGAGGGTGCCCCGGAAGTACAGGGCGCTGAGCGAAAGCAGGTTCGTAGATGGTGAGGGTACCCGCGACAGCATCTGTTTTACCGTGCCCGCCGTCTGGCGCGAGAAATAAGAATTAATGTAGCGGGTGCTCTGTTCGGCATTCAGCACGAAATCCATAGGATACACGCTTGTGTTGTAATATCTGTAGGAAGAAATGGAGGACAGTAATCATACTGCGGCATTTCCAGTCTGCTGTCAGCCGGTTCTATTTTTCTTTCTTTTTTTTTCAAACGAATGACCAAATCCCATACACTGGCCTATTGTTGAACTCAATTTTTCAAGAAAAAGTCATCCTATTATTTATCCACGTTCTGATATTAATTGGCTGGTTTAATAGAAAGTTCGAGGAACATTTTCCAAACGAATATCAAATCGTCGTCTATAAAATAAAACTAGATCCATAAGCGAGAAATAGAAGACTTAACTAATACATCACCAAGGTAAACTAGTGAACCAAGCAAAATTTTCTCACCAAATCTCCACAATAATCTTTAAAGTTTGATAAGGCATTTTCTTAGCGTAAAGCAGCAATTGTGAAATTGCCTTGCGATAAAGTATGTTAATGTAATTTGAAAACCAAAGGAATTTTCTCTGTATAAACGTGCGATCAAAACAGACGCAAAATTCTCTTTGGAAAAAAAATGGACAAAAGGTTTTGAAAGAAATATCATTGCTTTAAAAGAATATATTATCAAATTTTATAGAAGGAAGGGTTTTGAAGGTACTTTCTCTTTAGCACAGCTTCTAAATACAGTCTTTCTTTTCAATTCAACGGTCAATAGTTTTTTAACGTAGGCTTACGTTCCTCTATAACGGTCCGCGGTAAAGCAAAATTTCAGACGTTAAAACCGTCGTCGCGAGTTATAAATCAAGAGTGCAGAATATTATTCAATTCAGCCGATCTAAAATTATTTCTGTTTAGTGCGCTCATGAAATATTCCGAATCAAGTTTCCTTATAGATGAAGAGTTTGATATTGATGCCAATGTGCCGATCATCATGATGGGTGATTTTAATATAGACGCAAAACGCAACGAAAAGGCATTAGATTTCCTGAAACATCACTTTAATTTAGATATGGTTCCGTCCAACTATCTGTGTACACTGGCAAACTCATTTATTGACTTGACATTTACACGACACATTACCCCCGATTTTCTGACATATGTAACATATTTTTCTTACTATCGACCTATTCTGCATAGGGTTATCACTCATCCCTCTCTTCGTATGTAGGAATTTTATTGTAAAAAAAAAGAGGTAAGCAACGATAAGTAATCCTACGTTAATAACCCGCGGTAGTTTCGTTAGAAGAGACTACCTGAATTTGTTTTCTAAATAAACCTGCTTGATATACGTAGAGTTTTCCCTTCTTTTATCCGATTTACGATATTAGCACCATACTTGATGATTTATGATCGCATATGTCCTCTAGAATCAAGAGAGATTGACGCACCTACCTGTTTAGCATGAACTGGAAGGGATAGTGCACCGAGAAGTGCCTCTGGACGTAGAGGTTGTTGAGAATGCGGAGCGCGGTGTCATCTTCCTCTTGCGTCTGTCTCCTTCCGCCCTCCACTTCCTCAGGAACGGGGGTCAGGTTGAGCCCCAGATGTCCGATCAGATCGTGGTAAGCGAGATGGATCTCGTGAGGCCTCAACCCCCAAAGGTATAAGGCTTGTCGCAGGGCCATGGCGGAAGGGCCCTCAGCCCCCAAAAGCAGCATGGAAAGTGAGGAGCCCACGCAGAAGGGGCACAAGGCCACGTTCTCTCCCTCGCTTGAGTTGAGCGCCCGGTACAAATCGATTCCGAACTGGTTCGTAGAGAAGGCCAGCTTGCGCATGCTGAAGGTAACAGTCTGTGTGGGGCCCTGACACCAGGCAACACTCGCAAACCACGCCACAAACCACCACCACCACCACATACTCTGAAAGATGTAAAATAAATGAATGATACAACGGTGCATGATCTTATAATATCAGAGGAACTTGTTGTTATATTATTGGTTGTTAGGTTACACAATTTGTTCCCACCAAAATATTACGTTGGGACGAGATTAACGTTCCCCGAATCTACTAAACGTTGAAGTAAACCATCAACATATTAAAGCCAGAAACTCAACTATATGATAGTATATGGCTTTAGAGCGAGTAACTATTATCCTTGAGGCGATAAGCGGGTCTGTTTGTTCTACAAAAATATTTCTTCAGAAAACGATTGCCATTGGTCCAGACAACTACAGTTGGTTGTGGATCCGTAGACGAACCACAAAGAATACAAGTTTGTTCCAAAGCTACTAAATAATGTTGTGACTGTAAACTGAGAGAACAATGATGAAAGAAAGAATGCACCTGGAATTCTGATTTCGAGTCCTGGACTCAGAAAGGTTTTTGAGTATCATATGAAGCTAGCGACTACTTGTCTAATCTCAAAAGAAAATATCAATTATAAAAGAGGCACGTTGTAACAGTGAATGGGGTAAAAAACACGGAAACAATTTAATCTTATTCAAACTTACATGATGGTCCCCTGCCGCATTGACTGCGGTCAGTTTTGTTGAAAACGGTTGTCCTTACTTTTACGAAAACTTATTTTTGTAAAAGTAGGTTTTGTAAACTTTTACAAAAATAAATTTTGTTACAAAAGTATCCCTAATATATTATAATAGGGATAAATATAAAAGTAGGGATAAATTTACAAAAGTATCCCTACTTTTACAAAAATGATTGCAAAAAATATTAATTTTTGTGGCAGTTATAAAATGTTTTATTTTTATTAGGACTTTTCAGTAAACCCAACAGAGATTAACACATCAAAAACTGAGATTTCCACTATTTTATGTATGATGAAAGTCGATTGTCCCAGATAAAACTGCTTATAAATGAAGTCGATTGTCCCAGATAAAACTGCTTATAAATGTCACTGCATAATCAAAGAGCTTCATTTAATCCCTGAAATTTTAAGCAGTTTCAATATTTCACAGAAATAACAATTCTTAATTCAGAAATTTACGAGCTTCCACTGAGTGGGTTTGGGTTCGAATGCCTATCAGGGATTACATGTTCCTATGTTATCTCTTCATAGGGAGCTATGATGGTTCACCTATATGGTACTCCCATAATACAGTAGCCAACAAAATTTAGCGGTGTAGGTGGGAGAATGTCGTCAAGACAAGTGCCTGCCGCACTGAAGAAAAAAAAATACCTCAGAAATTTACAAATAATAATGAGAGCACATTTTTTGGTATAGATTTACCATTTTTGATATCCGAGATTTCCGCCATATTCACTTGTATGTATCCAACCTCTTCTATACGATGGGGGAATAAGAAAACCATTTGGCCAGGATCCAGTCTAAACTTGACCAATTTGCTAGTTGCGATAAAAAACTTATATTTTTTTAAAATCCAGTTGGTTCAAAGTGTCAAGAGATTGCACATACTAGACATATCCACAGTTCTTTATTGTAAATAGTTTCCCGCCAGTTTTTCGAAAACGCTATCCTTTTGAGTACATATGAAGAATCTGGTGCCGACCAATTTCAAGAAGTCATGTTGCCTCCGTTAAGTGGAGAGACATTGGCGATAAGAAACCATAAAAACAGAGTTTGTAAAATTTTAGGCTGCTGACATCTACCGAAAGATTGAGTCATGAACCTCTAAATTTAATTACGATAGTCTGGGAGGACAGTTAGTATTTGGGAGGCAACAGCTTTATCCCATTCATTAGTACCAGCTACTGTCGATGTCTAACAGGGCAAATGAATAATGATCATAGAATTCTCGAGAAATGCAAATGTATTTTCTAAGACCACTTAAGACATAGAAATCGCTGGCGGAAGAGTCAATTTATATTTTCGTTTTGTGATTTTTATTTTATTTGAAATGAAAATTTTGAGCTATGCAAAAGTCCATTTCGATGACAGATTTAAGAATGCACTAAATTTGCTACAAAATTAGTTCGTATGAATTTTTTTTACATGATAGGCGTTGTATAATATAATAATGGTTCACTCTCTACCTGCGTCATAAGATTTCTACATTCTATTATCGATTCTTCTAGTTCATTCAAAAATAACCTTCAGAAAAGTGTCTTATTTTGTTCCGCCAATTAAACTTGATTCGCCATTTTAGTAAATTTTTATAAACGTATTAAATACTTTGATAAATGTATTTATGCATTTTATATATGAGTTAAGATGGAAAATGTACTCAAGTGCAGTAAGCTGTCGTTGTTGGTTAATGCTGAGCACTTGTCAGTGGAGACATTCTCACTTAACCCTTCAGCGGACGCGCCCGTGTATAAAATGCAACATTTTCATAATTTTGAATGGTTTGTTTTTACATGTAAGGTTTGGATGTTCTAAGCAATTTATATTTATAGCTACACCCTTTCTAATGCAGGTCTGATTTTCTGACCTTTGTATTCCTTTCCATTCATTTTTAATCGTGATTCCAACAGTGGATACTTCTATTTGTTGCACTCTGTGCACAGCGCGCCTGGTCATGTCAGAAAATATTCCTTATTTTATTTTTGGTTATTTCACTAAAATAATTCTAGGCATTTACAAAGTTGCTTTTCTATGATTATAAATTTAAAAAGGCTAATCAAATAAATGTCCTGATGAAGTTTTAAATATTAAATAATTAATAATTTTGTTCCCAATGTTAAAAGTAATTTTACTTTTCGTAGCATAGGAACACTGTTTCTATGCTACGAAAAAAAAAATAAGGAAGTCATACTTTTGCCGACAATGCATGATGATGCAACAGTGGATGACGATTCTGGTAAACCAGCGATTATACTGGATTACAATACGACAAAAGCAGGAGTTGATGTAGTGGATCAAATGTGCAACTATTACATGGTATCCCGCATATCCAGAAGATAGACTCTCCCGTTGTTTTTTAGGTTTTTGGACATAATAGTAATCAATTCGCAAGTTGTCCTTAGATCCAATAAACCGGACAGTTTTGAAATAAGGCGATTGTATCTGCATTCTTTGGCTTTAGAACTTCTCGAAAGCCACTTGAAGACCCGGGCAAATATTCTATCTCTTCCTCCAGACATAACTGGATTCTTACTAAAATATAAAGTGGAAACTCCCGAGAAGCAGAACCAGAGGTGTCGGCAAATAAACAGAGGAAAGTGTAATATATATGCGGACGGCTAAATAACGTAACTACCACGATAAAGTGTGATAAATGTAATAGTTTTTCATGCAAGGCGCATTGCAAAATCAGTACTATATACACTGAAGTGCCAATGAATTAGGGATAGCAAAGCCTATGCAAATTGTGTATCGCTGCGCATCATGTATGCGCAAGTGAGGGCGCTGTGGTAACTGCATATATAGCGCGTACTGTGGTTGTTCTGAATTGGTTGTTGGAATTGCCAGTATGGGTAAACTGCCTGATATAGACGCCTTCGATCGCGGACAAATCGTAGGTGCGCGACGCATGGGCCATTCAATTTCCGAAATCGTCAGACAGCTAGGATTTTCAAGGTCGACAGTGTCAAGAATATACCAAGAATACATGGATGGTGGGAAAAAAACTAGCGATCGGGCAAACTGCAAAGGACAATTAGCCTTGACAGTGCGTGGTGAGAGACAGCTCAGACGTATTGTACGTAGCCAGCGAAGCCAAACATTAGCTCAAATTACCACCCAGTTTAATGACGGTGCCAGTCGTACAGTCAGTAAACGGACTGTGCAACGCTCGCTTCACCGTATGGGTTTCGGGAGCCTTCGACCTACGAGAGTACCATTGCTCTATATTCGCCATCAGGCTGCACGTCTTGCCTGGGCAAGAGAGCACAGAGACTGGAGTGTAGAGGACTGGAAACGAGTAGCATGGAGTGATGAGTCTCGATTCCGACTACTTAACGCCGACGGGAGGCTGAGAATATGGCGTCAGGCTCATGAAGCCATGGATCCTGCATGCCTGGCTGGAACTGTACAAGGGCATGGTGGCTCAATCATGGTCTGGGATGTTTTTTCGTGGCATAGTTTGGGATCTTTGGTGCGTGTACCAACCTCCCTCAATGCAATTCGGTACGTAGAGTTGCTGGGTGATCACCTCCATCCGTTTTTGCTGTTCTGTTATCCGCACGGTAATGGAATTTTCCAGCAAGACAACTGTACCTCTCACAAGTCTCGGTTGGCTACTGGCTGGTTGGATGAGCATTCCTCTGACTTCTCTGTCATGAATTGGCCACCTAGAAGCCCAGACTTAAATCCTATTGAGCATCTTTGGGATGTTTTGGAACAAGGCGTGAAAGGCCATCACACAGCACCAAAGAACCTTACTGAATTATGGACAGCTTTAGCCAATATTTGGCAAGCCATTCCCGTGGAACGTTTCCAGAAACTTGTTGAATCTATGCCTCGTCGTGTGGCAGCCGTTATCAATGCCAGAGGAGGCCCAACTCGTTACTAGGTAGGTATCCCTAATTCAGTGGCACTTCAGTGTATTTGCGATGCGAAGAAATTGAAGAAAACTGAAGAGAATTGAACAAATTATTTGTGTTTTAAAAATAAATTTTAATTTTTTTATGAAAATTTCTTCTTATTCATTTTTGGCCTTTAATTATAAATAATCTTAATATTATCAACATTTTATATCTTTTCATAAAACGCAGAATTATTATTTTCCTATTGGAAAAAAAAAGTTAATTACAAAAGGAATAATCAAGGTTTAAAAAGACGTTGCACTTTATGCAACGCGCGCTTGGTGGTTACGAAAATTGGCGCGCCCGCTGAAGGGTTAAATCCGTGAGAATAGTTGGAAACACCATAGATGAACCAACATCTCCCCCTAGTGCAGTGGTTCCCAACCTTGGGTACGCGTACCAGTACCGATACGCTACCGGTACGCGTATGATTTTACAATTTAAAACAAAAATCTATTAAAAATCTGTATTACAAAAAAAAAAAAAGAAAAGAAATGACTTTATAACTAATAATCCATACGTTTTAATATTTTAGTTTGGAATTTCTTATCCATTGTTTGTGTTGTAATACTTTATTGGGATTTACCCAATCTCAAAAGATGCCGTCTACACCTGAATGTGTTATCTATGACCGCCCCATAAAAAATTGGCACTCGCCTGCGAATTATAACTGTGTCTGATAAGTTTCTTGCAAAGCAGTAAAATTTTTTAATGCCATTTGCGACCACATATTTATATGAAAAAGGATTTTCTGCAATGACTGCGATGAAAACCATATATAGAGCTTTGCTGGCATTGAATCGGATCTTCGCCGTAAACTGACAAACATTGAGCCCGATATTGCTTCTTTAGTTAATAATAAACAGGCCCAACCTTCTCAATAATTATATATTTTTTAAAGTGATTATTATATTTTATGTATATGTTTAGCAATAAAAATATATCCCAAGTTACTTGTCTTTATTACAAATGTTCTCCATTGCATTTTATTCCCCATTTCAAAATATTTGGTCTACCAGTACGTCATCAAATTATTTACAACGGATAGGTACGGTAATATAAAAAGGTTGGGAACCCCTGCTGTAGTGAGACTTCAATTTTGACCCCGAGGGAGACATCTGTGGGGCTCGCATCTTCTCCCACCCTCTCTGATCTCATAGATGGAATTTCTATCTACGGCCTAGACAGGAAGATATTTAATGACGTTCGTCGGGATTCGAACTGAGCAACCCCAGTCTTGAGCCCAATACTACCTCAGTCCTAGTTAGTAAAAAGTAGCTTCCGGGAAAACGTAAGGCTAAAATTCGACGATTGCCACAAACTGCGTCTCTTTTCCGCCAACACAGCATATCAGTGCATCCAGATGCATACCTTCTTCAGAATACGTCAGAAATATGTGCTTCTACTCTCAACTACCACGTCCAGTGGATATTCAAAAAAATTATCTAGAAACAGGTGGTCACTTTCTATTTGTGTGTGAACATTACGTTTTTGAGTAAACAGAGTGCTTTCGAGAATATCAAAATTCAGAATTTTGAAACACCGGAAAATGTTTCCGGTGATCTTTTTACAATATTTGCTTTTATGCCCTCGAATTAGAAGACACTAGTTACACAGATAAGTATATAAAACGGACTAGTCAACTAAGTTATCACATTACTTAGGTAAGTTATAACGGATTGATTATGAAGTGGTATATATATATATATATATATATATATATATATATACATATATAGTATATATATGTACGCACGCAGGCACACGCACGTACGTACGTGCACGAACACACTTGCATACAAACGAATGTATCTGCTTTAATTCTAACGCATAAATTAAAATTGGTAAGCAGTGAAACGATTATTTCCGTAGGATTATTGAATTGCTGTTTTTAATATTATACTATCAAAATAGTTCGGAGAAAAAAAAAATTCTCTCATGCATATATATATATATATATATATAGAGAGAGAGAGAGAGAGTTGTATATATATAACCTCTCTATTTTAGAAGGAATTTACTATTGAAAGACTTGAATCCCACGTCTAAAATTAAATATTTGCTGCAATACTAAAGTAATTTTTTTCCTATTAGGAAAGCAGCCCTTGAGGTTCTCACTAAAAAAAAAAATATCCTTATCGGAAAATAAGGAAACATTTTGAACAATAACATTTTATCGATGAGAGATTTATTGCATTCACCTTAATCTGTTAAAAAATAAAATAAAGAAAAAAGGAAGGAAAAAATCTATAATTTTTAGAAAAAGTTGGTTTATTTAGAAATGAAATCCAGTGTGTTCGTTTACCTGTACTGAATTCATAGTAGTATTTACTGAAACTTAATGCAAAAGATTTATTTTCCATTTGCGTTAACCACACCTTTTAATTTTACGATGTTCACAGGGCAACATTATAAAATTTATGACGTTGAGAGTGATTGTGTTAATAGCGTTTGAAGTACGGGATAAATAAAATCTATTTTCTGGGTATGTTCAGGAAATTCGGGACATTTTAAAAAATGGCTCTCAAGTATTGTAAAATTTAAAGATACTTGTTAAAATTCTCTTAATAGTGTTTCAAACATCTGCCAGAATCAGTAGTGAAAGATTCGGGGAATAGTCAGGGTACCCCCCCCCCCCCAATTTTTTACAACTGAAAAACAGTTAGATTTAAACAATAAGAGTTTTCCTTAATTTGCGCTTAGTTTTCCTCACCCAAAAAGAAATTTTAAAAAAATTCCGCGTTCTTAAATGAAAAAACTTTCTCTAAAACATAATTTTGGTTGTGCCACTGACAAAAAACTATTCAGTCAAAGCTAAAGTTTATTATTATAAAAGCATAAAAAATTTTGCGACTAAGCGAGAAGCACTGATTTTGTCATCACGCGTCTTTATTTAGAGTAACATTCTCTTAGAGTTTGGGTTGTTCTAAATATATAATCCTGGCAATGTTGTTACTTAACTAATTCCAGAAATACAAGGTAATAGGGGAGATTTGTCTTACAATTCTTCTAGAAAATAGATAAACTCCAATAAAATAAGAAAAACTTAATTTCAAATTACTCGAAACAATGACTCAATCGGACGATTTCTAAATCAATATTGTCCTTCAAACTGTTGCATCTGTCCTACAGAGATTCATCAGATGCTTCGAATCATTTCATGGTATATACAATTTTTTTGCAATTCTTTGGAAATTTCAACAGCCAAACGAGGATGAAATCAAGGAATTGTAAGAAAAATTGAACAAGATATATAATGAAATTTTCCTTCAAAATTTGCAAAATTTTGTCTGAGAAGACGTTAGAAATACACAGTAACACACCTGACTTCTAATTCTGGTGGATATTTAACCATAGAATGATTTTTTCCGAAGAATAAATTTTTATGAAAACAATCTATCGATCAGATAAAAGCTGACACGAAAACCGACTCCAGCAAATTTGTTTCTCCATGCCCTAGGATGAAATTTAACTGAAAATATTCTGACTTCATTTGCTCAATATTTTCAAGTTCACTTTTTCGTTGCTTCAACCTGTGGAGAGACTTTAGAAGAAATCAAAACTTCAGTTTCTCAGGAGAGATCAAATGGATTAGCACAACTGCATATCCATTTTTGGTATGTCCCGGAATGTTGGCTTTTAAGAAATTATAAGAAAAATTTCAACAGTAAAAGCTCTAAAAATATCTTTAAAATAAATTACGAACACAATTTTCTCTATGTTTTGATATAATAGAATGCACTATTTTTTGCATGAGTTGTGTCTAACGTTTTCGAGTTAAACATAAGGTAAATACATATTTAATGCACATTTTTATTAATAGACCTTTTAAAAAAAATTTCAAGTTTCCATAATAACACTTCATTGTACAAATGCCTCTGAACCATTGGGCCTACGTACACATCTGTCAAGCCAGTAACACAGCAAAAATACAATTTGAGGGAAGAATGGACTGATTCCTCCAGTTCTTTCTTTGTTGACGGCTCTGCTTTCGTATTCAAAACTTTGCAAGCCGGAAAAGGAAAGAAATTTTGTGCTTCAATTACCTGTGTTTAAGTTAAAATTTTACGAAAACTGTTTTCTGACACCAAGTTATAACCACTTCCTCCATAGAACGTGACTGGTTAGTTTGTACCACTTCGGTCATATTTAGTGAAAGGAGGGATAAACTGACCACGGATTCCAAACAGATGCAAACACTCATGCCTACCAGATAGTTCAAACCCCCAGACTCTGTAATTGATGAGATTAGCAGATGATGGTCGCAGCAGTCCAAAAGCGAAAAACTAACCAAATTTAGTAAATGGAAAACACGATGTTTAATTTTACCAATTCTGTGAGCCGCACCATCAATAGTTTAGAGCAATTTCTCATTCGATAAAGTTCTAATCCCAACAATATCGCTTTAAGGCATTGCTTTTAAAAATTCTCTTGCAGTGGAGGACAGGCGAATGCCTCTAGCCCTTGAGCCCTGAAATTTAGGTATGAAATAATTACAAGAAAATTCTCCTTTCGACAATATAAAAGAAAATCTCTATAATAGATTGGTCCTTTCAACAAGTACAGTGTAAACACCCATACTTAGGTCTCGTAAGCAATCTTGAAGCTAAAGATCATCACTCAAATAAATCAGACAAAAATTGCAGATTTGCCAACAAGGCCGAAAAGCTCAATCAGTCGGTTAAGGCAAATCCAGAGATTTGCAGCAGAATGGTAGTCTGGGGAAGACGCAGGAGTCCTTACGTTTTGACAGACCAGGGGACCGTCACAAAGTCCCTACTGTTGTCAAAAAACAGAGCAAAAAGTGATTTACTCACCTTCAAGGTAAAGTTATCAATGTTTATCCGAGTTAAGGGTACACCAAACGGGTCTCTTCGAATACGCCACAACACGCAGTAAGCTCGCACTGCCAAGAGTCTCCGTTACTTGTACCCAGTACGATGATGGAATGGCGGTAATCGTGTCGGGTGCAAGGAACCTGGTGGGCTCGACCCGGATCCGCCCCGTGGTCACCCTTCCGTGTTCCTCCGCAAAAAAAGAGATGGGCGGGGGCGGAGAAGACGCTTCTCCCGGAATTTCGGGTGTCGGACGCTCCAGTTGCCCGGCCGAGCGTCGCGGGCAATTTTCGGCGATGCTCGAGCGGCCTTGCGCTCGGATGCCGCATTCTTCCACACCCCGGATTCAGCGGGACGCGAAATCGGGCAGGTCGGAAACGGCTTCCGATTGAAAAAGATATCTCGAAGGAGTGTCGTGCAATTGAGGACTGCTAGAAACGATTAAATAAATATAAAAAAGAAATACTTTTTTCCGCAAACTTTTCCCTTTAAAGTTTCATACAAATTACGAAAGAAAGGAAAAACTTCTAAAGTGTACAATGGATGAAAATAAATTTGTTACTAGCTCCGGAGAGACGTTCCTTTCCTTTCGTCAAGCGTGAGAGCACTCGGCATAAATGATCCAAAAGAAGACAAAAGACTTATCATCTGCCCGGAAGCATCAAACTTCATTTACTGTGAACCCCTTCAAGGAGTCAAAACTCAACGCAATTCGTCATTACTAGATATTTATTTCTTCTCCTACGTATGTACGCCGCCGGTGTGCACACACACACACACACACACACACACACACACACACACACTATATATATATATATATATATATATATATATATATATATATATATATATATATATATATATATATATAAAATTATTTAATTTAACGGAACTGTGTACACTACTTCACTGCTCGTTTCAGAGGTATGCGGTTCATGAATTTGTAACTGAGAGCTCTAATTGTTAGTTAGTCTTTACTCATTATGCTTTTCTTTCTTCGTCTCTCTGTCACAACTCCTATGCTAAGGTCGCACGCACAGACACCGTTGGAATTAACATAACAAGGGTACATAGCAAAGGGGGGGGGGGGAGAGGATAAAAGTTTCAATTCTCAGGCGGAACGGATTTTTTCGGCCTATATCAAACCAGAATTTTGGTCGTTCGAGTGTTAAACCTCCTCAGGTTTAACACTCCTTAACAGGATAAAATAATACCAAAGTAATTTAAATTTCTAAAAAGAAGTAGATCATGATAGAACAATGTTTATATAAAATGCTTTTGTTCTGTCATTATTTTAATACTGTTCAATGGATTTGCGAGAAACATCGTAATTATTATCGGAAACATTACAAGTTTTTTTTTTTTTAAACTTAGTTAATGAGCCTGTTGTGGCCAAAGTCCTGTGAGAAGAAACCAGAACTATAATTCAAAATAACAAAGCAAAACATATTGCTATTTGACTTCCGCTGACAACAAAGAATGGGTGAAAAAAATATATCAAACTGCATATGATCCACACTACTAAACATCCTCACATTAAATTTGAATTTCTCATCCCCGCTCCCTAATTTCAGATAACGATTTCCAACACGTGACTCTAATTCAGTGGCTCCCAACCTGTGGGTCGCAACCCCAGGGAGGGTGGGGTGGGGGGGGGGTGTGGTCGCCACGGTTTCATTCAATTAAAATAACTTTTTAGCAAATTTCACCGAAAAAAAATTGCCAATGTTTATTTACCACGATACTACCAGGCAATATTTTTAAAAGGGAAAAAGTCTCATTGAAAGTGCAAACTTAGTTCATTAGAATTCCACCGCCTTTATTGGATAGTCAATGAAACTCTTGGTTACTTACTACGTAGTGTATATACTGTAGCGTAATGGAAGTATGGGGCTATTTTTCCCAGGACCTCACAGAGTGCACGACACACAGCTGCGTACTTATCGGGGTATTTTTGACAATTCCCACCGAAATATTTGAACACGTGGGGAATTAAAAACGATACCAAGTGGTGCCGCCAGAGGTTTTGGCCTGCAAGTTACGGCCATCCATATCGGGTTCTCAAACAAGCGTCTCCCACCATCGTCGTAAAGCTGTGTTTCTTAGCAATAGCTTCGTGCGAGTTGACATTGGCGGGCCATAAAGATGGCCTAACTATGCATCGATACGAAGAACTGTCAGGAACAAGGCTGCCGGCCCCCTCTTTCTGAAAAACAGACGCCTTTCAGAGGAATTGGGAGAGTCGCCGACAAAGAAAACACCACGAGATAAAGTCAGAGAGAGTTGGAGAATTTTGGAGGATTGGCATGTAACATCCAGCCCGAACAGACGTGTTTTTTTTGGAGCTCTTGTTTGAGACCATGGGTCCCAGAGCATGTACTGTGAATGTGCACGTAAATTAATTGAATATGTCGAAAGTGTCTAATGTTTAATTTTTTTTTTGTAAATAAATTTACCTGTTAAGTTTTTCTTTTAAAATTGGCCTTTTCATTATAATTAGGACTCTTTCTTTCTTAGTTATGGATTCAATAGTAGTAATTTTAATAATGCCTCAGAGATTGCCTTAACTACCTATCGTGACGCCACAATACATTCTAAACATCAGTTTGTCTTTCATCAGTCTGTGCTGACACTTTTGGATTAACTGTTGTAGTTTCCTCAACGGAATAAAAAGATTCATACAAGTAAGAGTTTTTTTTAAATTCTTCTTGTCATATAATTGTGAATCCATACTGTTGGTGTATTATTTTTCTTGGGGTTCTGGTCTGTTTGGTTTTTACTTTTATACACCTTTGACTGAGGGAGGAATGTTTCTTAACTTTTCTCTACGGGCTGGGATAGCATGTAACCCAACAATATGGGCCTAAGAATATATATATATATATATATATATATATATATATATATATATATATATATATATATATATATATATATATATATATATAATCCCCTTAATATCCTTTGTTACACAGGGGATATGAAATTTTTCGTTCTAAAGAGGGAATCGGAAAAATGGGTCCCGTAAGCTGAAGGTTAAAGTTCTCCATTTCTTACATATATCGTTTTTGTCAAATTAAATGTTCAGTTGGAATTAAATCATGAAAAATGCCTAATAGTTCACTTTCTTTGTCTTAATCAAGGCCATTTTAATCAAAATATGTGAAAGAGTTATAGAGGGGAGTCTCAAGATGCATGGAAATCATTGAAGGGGGTCGCGACTCAAAAAAGGTTGGGAGACACTGCTCTAAATCTTCCATCTAAACTGGCTTCTACCTAACTCACAAGTTATCGTGACACTCGTAGAGTCGATACGACGATCGTTGGTTGATATTTTGTGGCGCAACATCCAGAATGGACAAGCTGCGCCAAACACACGACAAGAACAGAACCAATATGCACATCGAGCGAGTCAAAGTAAATGTAACATACAACACCAGTATAAGAGTTGATAAGAAGGTAAAATCAGGGATATACAAAAAGCGATAAAACCAGTCATGTATAGAGGGTGATAAAAACAGTTTTGTATGAAGTGTGATAAAAAGTTATATATAAGTGTGATAGAAACAGTCACGTATAAAAGTGATAAAAGCAGTTGACTATAATAATAAAATAACAGCGCTATAAAAAATGCAGGGGGTCCAGGACACAAAATTCTTTAAATTTTCGAAAAAAGTTTTATTGCATTAAAAAATTCTGTGTTCTTTTCCGCTTAAAATGACGTTTAAATCATGGTTCTATCTTAATTAGAACAGGAGATATTAATTTTTTAATTTTTTTTTTTTTTTTGGGGGGGGCAACATTCTAATAGCAGTCAATCTTTGTTTAAACCTGTAAATACGTTTTCTGCATGATGGATTTTTTCACCATTTTTCGTCTTAAATTGTTATAAGTCAAGAACCTTTAAAGATAAGTGGTTCACACTTGGAACATGTCTTTTTCAATTATTTTAGTTTAATTTTGATTCAGCAAATTTGAAAAAAATTAAGTGTTATTTTAAGTGTTTCAGTTAAGTGTTATTTTGATAGTGGACTAAGTTAGTTGAACTTTTGTTATTTGTGAATTTTAGTTACGCAAGTGGTTGTACGTGAGAGTATTTTGTCATGAACTTATGAATGATAAGAAACACCAAACTATATTTTCTGCTAAGTTCGAAATGAGAATAAAGAACGGATAAATTATTACATTGATTAATTGATTATTTATTGATTATTAATTATTTTATTATTATAGAATCAGATAGTGGTTCAGGTAATTATATTTCAGAAAATAAAAAAAAGCAATGTTCATTGCAACATGTTTATATGAATAAGTTGATTTTTCTAATGTGGTTTGTAAATATTATACGACCAGGAAATAAAAGTAATAATCCAAAGAAATGGAAACGAATAAGACAATTATCATCTGCAGATGAATCAGATCAGAACTTCAACACAAACATATTATTATGTGTAAATCCAGAAACACCATACATGGAGCAAGGGGGGAAAAAAGAAGACGACAAATTAACTTAACTATACGCAAAATACCAGAAAAATTAAGAGAAATAGTGGCGGAGATTACACGGCAAAAAATTTACAAAATTTTTGAAAATAAGAATTGCCTTTGCTCAAAAAAAAAAAAAAAAAGTTTGAATCTCTTTGAAGAGAGAAAATCTAATTTTGAAAATTTTTTAAAACTGAAAAATTTTTCAAACCAGAATTTATTTCTATGCGTGTTCATAAACGAAAAATAAAGCAAAGGAGACCGAGAAATTTTGAAAGACCGATGAGAAAAGGCAACTATGAATATTTTTTATCTATGACTAATTCAAAAGTGTCTGTTTGCAAGAAATTTTTTTAGTTACCTTTAAAATATCTGCTGGGTGGTTAACTAGTGCTCTTAATGCTGAAAGAGCTGTAAGAGGTCTTCATGAGAAAATCATCTCAAAATACACGTTAAGATAAGATTATGGTTGTAAAAGAATACATAAGTTTTCCAGCATATGAAAGTCACTACACCAGAGCTTGTCATACTCCAGGTCGAAAATCTTTATGTCCCGATTTAGATATTGGAAAAATGTATGGCCTTTATGTGGAGAAATGTAACGAAAATAATCAATCATTCTTTAATAAGTGTAACCCAGATCGTCGAGACCCGATGTATAAGTGTCTCGTAGAGTTGATAATGAATGAAGAAGAGGCTTATATTTATATCTAGTTTAATATAAATATTTACTTTGATCACTATATACAGACGTTTTGTTCCGTAGAACCATCATACATAAATTAGAGGAAGCGGAACATAACACAGTCCAATAGTCAAAGAGACGCCCGTCTCTTCATTCCGCCCACTCGCTCGCCTTGTTCTTGACATAGTCCAAGTTCAGTCTATAACACTCTCCGCATCGTGCTGTCTCGTTCATATTTCCCCTCCTTGGAAAATTCTCGTACGTTCTACCGCACCACGTGTAGTATTCTTCACGCTTCCCGGGAGTCACCTCTTTCATCCTTTGTCGGCAGACCCTTTTTCTGCGGTTAAGTATTCACAGTCTTTTGTCGGCCGCGTCAGCTAGGTTCTCCCATTCTTACCTCGTCTCCCTTCCTGCGCTAACGGTCTTTTGCTTAACTATTCTAAATTATGTGTCTATTTCACTTAGCAATGGTCATTTTAAAAAGATGATTCAAACCTCGCCACCTGTGTGGGCTCCTTTGAGTTTATTAATGATCTTGTCGATCAATTATAAACTCAAAGGAAATATAATTTAGTCCCGTCTGTCCTAATTAAGAATGTCAGGCGGGAGTCTGACAGAGTGGACTTACAGGAAAGAGTTTAATACTGAGTTCAACTTAAATTTTCATTCTCTTCGCGCAGATACATGCCAAAAGTGTAATTTACTGAAGCTAAAAACTGAAGCGTTCAGTAATGAGGAAGTCATGATGTACATTTGGAAAGTGCCGAACAAGGCAGAAAATGTCTAACAAATGAGTAACAAAAAGCAAAAGGGTATCCCGAGGAATATTATGAATTCTCATTTGATTTACAGAAAACGCTTCCGTATTCTAAACTTTCTGTTTCGGTAGCTTATTATAAGCGAAATATGTATGTATACAACTTAGGTTTCAATAATTTCCCTAATAATAATGTCAAGATGTACGTATGGAATGAGACTAGAGCATCAAGAGCTTCGTCATGTATTTTTAAGCATATTAAGAATATAACTACTCAAAAACACATAATAGCTTACAATGACACTTATTCGTGTTAAAACCGCAACATTAAAATAGCACTGACATGGACAAAAATTGTATGCCAATAATAACATTGAAATAATAGATCACAAATTTTGATATCTGGCCATTCATTTCTGCCCAATGACTGTGATTTCTTTTAAGTCAATGACTGTGATTTCGGCTTAAAAGAAATGATAATAAGAAAAGCGAATTAATTATACATCCCTGAACATTATTATAAACTAATAGAACTATGTGGTTGAAAGAATCCATTTTCGGTAGAACGATTTTATTTCAACGAACAGCTGGAAGAATCAATAACAAGAGCAAAAAGTACCGAGGGGATAGGAGTAGCGTCGGGGGCAGGGGGACGTGTCCCCCCCCCCCAACTTAACTTGAAGTAAATTAAAACATTCATAGAAGTTCAGTTAAAATAGGAAAATTGTTGAAACCTTTTAAGAAAGTTGGTTTTTTCCCGCTTTTTCAAACTGTGAAACTGAAGATTTCGATCATGTCTTTAGCCTTAACATAGTTTTTAACAATGATATGAGATCCATAACAAAAATAATTTTTTTTTCTCATTTTATTTATATTATATTCATTTTTCTCATTGTATAACTTTTTAATATTACTCAAACATCAATTCTATTGCTATTCAATTTTTTAAAAAATCCTAATATTTTATATTTAACGGAATAATTTGCAAAATGGGTTGGAACAAGCAAGGAAGACAAAGCATTGACCTTAAACATACATTTATTTGATAACACAAATTTCAATTAACTTGTCATAGCTATTAATATAATAATCCGTTTCATATTAACGATTTTAACATTGAGAACCCAGAAGCAGAGGTAAACTATATTGTCAAAGATGATTTTTAGAGTCTATTGGGGTGGCACTTACTATAGCTGATGTATGCAGCGATGATGGTAGCATCGGCGACCGGGACCCAGAATCATCTCTAGTATAGGAACACCTTGGCGGGATATTCGCACTTCTCCAAGGCTCTGGGGCAGACGAGAGTCTCTAACATCTAACTCTGTGGAACGAAATCTAAGATCCGTCTCCTTCTTCGCCAATTCCTTCCGTCCTTAGCGGAGCTGTTGTCCGTTTACAGGGGGGGCATTCTGGCCCGCCCCTCACTTTCATTGGGCAGTGGGCTGCTTTTCTTTCAGTGGTTCCTGCCGCAATTGGTTCTTTATTAAACCGCCCCTGTCGCCTCTGTCCATAGTCTATGAAGTACCTCCCCCAACATAATTTTATTTTGCAAAACAACTTTGACCGTTCTCATCTGACGTTTTTACTGTGGGCCATAAACTAACGACCATCCATCTTGTAAAATTTAGACTTCAGATCGCTATCACTGGCCACACCGACAGCTATTCTTCTATTTTTTATTGGTTTACAAGCCTGTATTTACCCCTGCCTTTGCATCCTTTATAATACATTCGTTATTGGCCACACACCGTGGGGAATTATACCATTTCACTTCTACAGTTCCCTTGAGTTTAAACTTTTTGCTTCAAATTATGGTGCATTTTCTAGAAGAAAATCACCAACATACTATTTTAATTTGTTTTTATTAAGGTAACTTACATAAAATAGACGATTGACCAAGAGGAGAAAATATTATGCATGTGTACGTGAAAGTTTGAAACAAATTTTAATCTGAGCAATAAACAAAATAAAACAAAAAAAGTTTATATTTAAGTACGTACTCTTTTTCTTTTGAAACTTCTTGATGTTCTTCTTTTATGTTCAATCTCTATCCTATCTCGTGTTAACATCCAACAGTAGTCGGCGTGCATGATCTTGTCCCATCTTCCTTGATATTTGTGCTCCATATCTTTGATGTCTTGGTGGAACCTTTCACCCTGTTGTTCGCTGACTGATCCTAAATTTTGGGGGGAAAAGTCCCCATATGAGTGAAGGAAATGTATTTTGACACTCATGGAGCAACCCAACGCTTGAAATTTGTCCAGCATATTCATAATTTCTTTTTAATCAGGATCCTTGTAATTACCCAGAAATTTTCCAGGTTCAAGATTTTGTCTTTTCGGCCATTCGCCTTGTTGACCAAGAAGCGGGGATATAACTTATATATATCACCGCAAATGGTCCAACCGTGGTGGGCATATTTTATTTTGTTGAGAGCCAGGTTTCCATAGCGTGATTTAAAAGAATATAGATATATATTCTTTTAAATGCACCTAGTGTCCAACTGGTACAGAGGCATACTGGCTTCCGTGATGAAGAAGGACAGTTTTAAGGTTCCTTTTCAATGAATCTATAAATAGCCTCCATTCATCTTTATCTTAGGTGATATTAAATTTGCTCGTAAATCCGGGAACATCAGCACAATAGACCAGGTTCTCCTCTTCCTCAAAGTACCTAACAAATTCCTTCTCTCGATTCCTGTACCAATAAAAAGAGGTTCATTGGCCAATAAGTTTTTTCTTTCAATCTGGAGCCCAACAATACAGCTGCCTCTATCGAAAGGCCCAGATCGTTAAGTTCAACCCAGTCAGATCATTAAGTTCAACCTGAAAGAAAGGTAAAGGGCCTCCCAAGTTCCCCTCTGGAGGTCCTCGCCTCCAGAGGGCTTATATTCGGTAGCGGAGCTTTGAACTTCTGGGTGTTCCGAGTCTGAAGACTATGAAAAAAATGATTGGCAATTCAGTTGGAGGCAAAGTCACTAGCACATCAGGTCCATGAGGAATGGGGCGTATGGCCGATTGAATGTTATCAGGATAAGAGATTAGCTTATGATTTTTGCGGTTATACTCACGGACATGTCAGGAACAAAAGTAACAATCAATTTTCGGCTCCCTCCATGTCATAGGAATTCCAAATCGTATAGTAGTCTTCTTTCCTTTGAGCATAAGCGTAGATCATTGAGACACTGCACACAAACTTTATGAGGAACCCACGATTTGTCCTAATCTCTGAGTTTCATGCGAAAATACGCAAGATAAAGTTGTCTTACATAATCTGTAATGCTAGGAGAGGTGTCACAGAAGGGTATTCTGTAGGTTTCACCACGGTAGAATGATGGTCAGGCAGGGAGGGAAGAATTTCAACGCCGAAAAAAAAAATTATGGTAAATGTTCATAAAAATCAAAGTAAAATTGATTTTTTCAAGAAAACTTGACGTGATAGAAATTTTTCATTATTTTTTTTTGAAATCAGCATAAAAAAATACATAAATTTCAACTGTAAGTTCCCTTGGATTTTTTTCATCGCAGGCCTTTGTAATTCTTGAAATATTTTGTTAAATAGTACAAAAATATTTTTCAATTTTTTCAAACGCAAACCTTTAAATATCTCGAAACGTAATATACACTCATGGACAAAAAAATTAGCGCACCAAGAAATAATTGCGGGATCGTAACGAAACTTGCAATGAAGGTACATGTCGGGGAGATATGCAAATGATTAGAAATGCAGCGTGATTGCGCATTACGTATAGCCGGTAGTGGGCGTTGAACATCGTACTCTGTGGAGTATAAAATAGGTAACCAAAGCTTGTTTGAGTGTGCTGAATCATTTACAAAGGAAGAGCTGAGATAGACATGCCATTACGCCGTGTTCGAAAACAATATAAGCAGTTGTCGCAGTTTGAGAGGGGGAGAATCGTCGGGATGATGGAAGCTGGGTGGTCAGCTAGGCGAGTAGCTCGTCAATTAGGCCGCTCTGATTGTGTTGTGAGGAGGTGTTGGGACCAGTGGACCCGAGAGATGTCATGTACACGAAGACCAGGCTCAGGACGCCCTCGACAGACCAGTCGTCGAGAAGACCGCCACATCGTAAGAAATGCACGCGTACAGCCAACTGCTTCATCGGCCGCCATCCAGGCACAGGTAGCACCTTCACTACGGGCCTCTGTGTCTTCTCGAACCATACGAAGGCGCATGGAGAAGGACAGTTGGTATCGCGGCGCCCATTACGTGTGCTGCCCTTGACGCCCACCCATCGACGCCTCCGTTTGGAGTTTTGCCGCGCACGAGGAAACTGGACTGCAGCGTAATGGAACCAGGTCGTCTTTAGCGACGAATCCAGATTCAATCTCGGCAGTGATAACAATCGTGTTCGTGTGTGGAGAGCCCGTGGTGAACGCTTCAATCCTGCCTTTGCTGTACAGCGACACATCGCTCCCTCAGCTGGTGTGATGGTATGGGGTGCCATTGCCTACAATACATGGTCACCCCTAGTATTGTTCCGTGGCACCATGATAGCCCAGCGGTATGTTCATGAAATCCTGCAACCACATGTGTTGCCACTCATGCAACTGCTCCCAGGAGCCATTTTTCAACAAGACAATGCTCGGCCGCATACGGCAGGGGTGTTACAAGACTGTCTCCGCACTGTTACTACCCTTCCTTGGCCTGACCAATCCCCAGATTTGTCTCCAATCGAGCATATCTGGGATCATTTGGGACGACGAGTTGGGCATCAAACGAGTTTGAACGAACTAGAGGCAAGGTTACAGCAAATATGGAACGAAATGTCTCAAGACATCATACAGAACTTGTATGACTCAATGCCAATCGTATCGCATCGTGCATTCGCGCTAGAGGGGGTCCAACGGAGTATTAACTCCTCCGTTCTTTTGCCTTTTTCTCTGAAATAAATTATCCTTTTTCTTTGATTTTCTTATCATTTACTTATATCAAAGTAGTCATTACGTATGTAAAATTTCGTTTCATTTTGACGACTCCTTCTTGGTGCGCTAATTTTTTTGTCCTTGAGTGTATATGACTTAGACCACTTTCATAATTATGGGCGGGCGCACACACACACACACACACACACACATATACTATATATACACTAGCTGAAAACCCGCGCTTCGCTATGAAGTACATTCAAATTAAATACAACGGTCAATGTATGCAATTAATGGCAAAAAAATAAATATATATATTTATAATAAATGCGACTATCAATGTATACAATTGATGTAAAATATATATATATATATATATACCGGGTGCGTCATAAATTCGTGCAAAGTTCAAAAATTCGTAATAAAAGAAGTAATGCTCAGAAAAAGTTTCTGTTTGCGCCAATAGGATCAGAGGGACATTGGATTTTTTTTCCATATAAAATAAAAGTTTCCAAAAGTAACCGAAAGAGGGCGTTCACACGTCATACTGAGACGTTTTATGCAAATCAGGCTGGTGAAGTCCCTGGATTTTGTACGGAGACAGATTCAACGTTCCGTGCAGAATACGTCGAATCGACGGTTCCGGAATTCCCGTTTTCTCCCAGATTTACGAGCACTGCTACTCCCCGTTGATGTCTCGGCTGCCAAATCTTCCATGACACTTTGCACAACATGGACGCAGTCCGAGCTCAAGGATGGTCTGCCACTTCGTGGATAATCCTCGAAACTCCCGGTTTCCTCAAAATGTCATATTAAATTCAGTATCCATTCAATGAAATAGGGGTTTTGCGCATACAGTCCTTTCTCCGTGAGAAACTTTCGCAATGCAACAGTTGTGGATTCACCATTCTTGTATAAAAGTTTAACCACCAACGCTTGAACTGGTAAAGAAAGCATGCTGCCGGCTTCGAATAACGGATCCATTTCCAGCCAGGTATTTTATTGATAGCCTGATTTGCGTAAAACGTCTCAGTATGACTTGTGAGCGCCCTCTTTCGGTTACTTTTGGAAATTTCTTTTTACATGGACAAAAAAATCCAATGTCCCTCTGATCCTATTGGTGCAAACAGAAAATTTTTCCGAGCATTACTTCTTTTATTACGAATTTTTGAACTTTGCACGAATTTATGACGCACCCGGTATATATATTTATAAAAAAATCGTAAGGGATATTTATTTTTTTTTTGATAATATCCAATCGTCTGCTGCATTAGAAAGAAAAAAAATATTTTTTTGTCTATTTAGTTGTTACGCACGTGACAAATTTATTTAAAGTACCAGAAAAAGAAATCACGTGATCAGCATTTAATAAATCTAATATATAAAAATGAATGTTTGTATCTCTGTAATTGTATAGAAATCCACAGTTTAGGAGCAACGATCGTGAAATTTTACATACAGGCGTCTTTAAAAACAGCCGAGGGTCTGAAGAACTAAAAAAATCGAAATTAATTACCGTTGATTTTTAATTAATAAAAAACCAACAATTTGTAAGCTGTTACACTTTGTGGAATCACCCCTCTGAATATGGCGTCCACGTTAGGGTTAGCTGGCAAACAGCGAGCGAAAAGATAATCTACTATATAAAAATGAATGTTTGTATCTCTGTAATTGTATAGAAATCCACAGTTTAGAAGCAACGATCGTGAAATTTTACATACAGGCGTCTTTAAAAACAGCCGAGGGTCAGAAGAACTTCAAAAATCGAAATTAATTACCGTTGATTTTTAATTAATAAAAAACCAACAATTTGTAAGCTGTTACACTTTGTGGAATCACCCCTCTGAATATGGCGTCCACGTTAGGGTTAGCTGGCAAACAGCGAGCGAAAAGATAAAAATAAATAAAATCAAAAAGTTTCAAGTTATATATTAAACCAGAATAATAAATGAAAATAATAATCTTTCAAGTCAGATTTTATACTCTAAAATAAATCGGATCCAACGGCATATTGACACTCTCACACGCGATGGAAAATTCGAATCAACCACGCTAAGTGTCACGATCTTTTTAATCGCTACTGCAACCCCCCTAGCTTATGTCTTTGTGTCTATTGAAGAGTTAAAGACTAAGCTTCTATCCTGCTAACTTATTTCTCATTTAAAACTCCTCTTACTCCATAAATGTATGTATATTCACCAACCCATAGCAACTTTCCAAAAAACTCATTGCGTATATTTTTTACTTTACTCAACAGTGTTGTGTATAATCGTGGCGCGTTCGTTAAAACTGTTCATTGGGTACACCGTAAGACTCGGGTTCGGGTCTGGGATCGTGCAAATTTTGCTAAACCTGTATTTTCAGCTTTTTATGAAGGCTTTTTTATTTTAGCTTTCATTTTATTATTTTTTTAATTATTATCTTTATTTTATTTTATTATTTTTTAAATTATTATTTTTATTTTATTTTATCATTTTTTAAAATTATTTTTATTTTATTTTTTTTCAGCTTTTTTATGATGAAAGACCGAATATAGCTGAAATCTGAGGAGTTTATTATACATTTATATATTTTTAATTGGTTTTTATATTATTAATGTGTATAATATTTCGTATGCTTTTTTTCTATGTTATTTATACTGTGTTTAGTTTTTTAATGGATTTTGGTAGGTTTATTATAAATTTATATATTTTATGTTTCACTTTCCAGGATTTTTTGCTCCAATGATAAAGGCTAAATCTTTTCTATGTTATTTATACTGTGTTTAGTTTTAAAATTGATTTTGGTTAACAAACATTCATCAATAATTTATTTCTGGGCATTGTATTGCTAACAATTAGGATAACAAACAATTTTTGACGGATGCGATTCTCGATTCATAGATGTTCAATAGATGGCGCCACTATTTTAAACTTTTAGTATTCCATAAACCAACACTTCCTAAACGTTCGTTTAGGAGGTGTTCCTAAACGAACGGTACATTCAAATTAAATACAATGTCAGTGTATGCAATTAATGCCAATATATATATATATATATATATATATATATATATATATATATATATATATATAATAAATACGACGATCAATGTATACGATTGATGTAAAAAAACAAAAAAATATATTAATAAAAAAATCGTAAGGGATATTTTTATAGACAAAATAATGTAGAAGAAAATATTCAAATTAAATCTCATAGGACATACTAAAGAATATAGTACAGTTAATGTAGTACAGTTTGAGGAACATATCTTTTACATTATTTTAATATTTTTTTGAATAATGTCCAATCGTCTGCCGCATTAGCAAGAAAAAAAGTATTTTTTTGCCTATTTCGTTGTTATGTGAAGATAAATTTATTTAAAGTAACAGAAAAAGAAATCACGTTATCAGCGTTTAATAAATTAACCTTTTACATGCCAATGTTCCTTTTTTGGAACACCATCTTTAATATTTTTTTAAAAATAAACTGTGATATCTGTCAGTTTGAAAAAATTACCGTATATTATAGAAGGCATGATTGATTTTTTGACTTTTTTTTTTCAAATATGAATATTTTAGCGTAGAAAAATTTCTAAAAATCAGCTTTTTTCACAATTTTTACAGTACGTAAGAAAAAAAATTCTATAAAATTCCTAAAAATTCAAATCCACCCAACAATTTCCCCATCGTACTTGCAAAGGACAAGTTTAACGAGTTAATAAAATAAATTAAAATAATAACAAGAAATATTTCCTCAAGACTGCGTAAAAATGCAATGTTCCAAAAAAGGAACATTGGCATGTAACGATATACAAAAGCAGTGATATCACACGTGATCAGTGATTCTGCCGTCTGATTACGTAGAAAATTCAGCCGAACTTACAAAGCTGTACGCCCTACAAAAAGGAGACTCTTTAGACGTCGACGCAAATGACATTCGGCAGTTTCTTGGATTACTGTTGTTTAGTGGCTACCACTCAGTACCTGATGAAAATACATATTGGAGCTCTCAGGAAGATTTGCATATCCTAATTGTTAACAATACAATGCCCAGAAATAAATTTCGGATGTTAAAAAAGTATTTCCACATTGTTGATAATAATAAATTGGAACCAGGCAATAAATTAGGAAAAATTTCTCCCTTTTATAAAGAGGTTGGAAAAAATTTTCGTCAATTTGGATTTTTTCATGAAAATATGAGTATCGATGAATCCATGGTTCCGTGTTATGGGCATCGTTCGGCTAAGGTGTTCATACGTGGAAAGCCAATTCGCTTTGGTTTCAAAGTTTGGATGATCTGCTCAGCAAATGGTTATCCTTATGCTATGTCTATCTACGGTAGAAAAAGTTCGAAAAATGAAAATTTGCCACTTGGATCAAAAGTTGTCTCCGAACTACTATCTTTTATTGACAATCCAGAGAAACGCAAAATATTTTTCGATAACTTTTTTTACATCGTACAGTCTGCTGACAGATTTATCTAACAAAGGCTTTAAGGCAATCGGCACAGTGCGAGATTCCAGAACGGGACAATGTTCTCTTAAAACAGCAAAAGAAATATCGAAATTTCAACGTGGAGAGTTTGATTACCGATGCGATGGAGAAGTTTATATGTGCCATTGGAACGATAGTTTTGTTGTAACTATTACATCAAATTTTATCACTCACGAACCATTAGGAAGAGCAAAAAGATATGTCCGAGCTAAAATAAAAGTCGATTTTCCTTAACCTTACATTATAAAATTATATAATAAAGGAATGAGTGGAGTACACCTGTTGGACCGACTTCCTGGAAGTTATCGACCAAAGTTACGCAGCAAAATATGGTACTTTATTCCTTGATCATAGTGTGGCATGTAAAAGGTTAAATTCTAAAAATTAATCTTTAAAAATTCACCAAAAATCATAAAATGGAGGTAAAGATTCGAAAAGATTTCATATTAAAGGAATTTTTATGATCTTTTTCGTCATATGAATTTTATAACCCTCAAATTATTATTATTTTAAATGCAAACTTAAAAAAAGTTACTAAAACAACTCAAAAATTTAATTTTAAAAAAATCTAAGAATTTTTCAAAAATCTTTCTAAGTGCACTCCTACACTATAAGAAGAATCGCCATGCAAAATTTCAGCCCTTTTATTTCCCGCGGTTTGGTCTGTACGTTGTATGTCAGTCAGTCAGTCAATCAGTCAGTCAGTCAGTCACGGAACTGTTTTATATATACATATTATTGTTACTATTTTTATATCGTAACGTTAACTTCATGCGCACGCATTATTTTCCTATGCTTTTTTTGTCTTTATAATAGCGTAATTTTCATATGATTTTAAACAACAATAATTTTTAACTGGCATTCAATTCGCTGTTAAAACTTTATATTTACACCCTATTTAAAAGAAGTAGGGTGTAAATTTTTCAAAGAGGATGTTTCAACACCCAACTTCAAAGAAGTAGGGTGTAAATTGTAGGGTAGAAAGTTGGTAAAATCAAAATTTTGTGCAATGTATTTAATTTCTCGATTAAAAGTAGTTTTTTCTAAAAATTAATTTATTTCGCTTGAAAAGCTAAATATTTTATGCACGCGGTTTATATTATTATTACTATCTTTATATCATAAAGTTAACTTCATACGCGAGCATTATTTTCATACGCTTTTTTTATTATTATCTTTATAATAGCTTTATTTTCATATGCTTTTAAACAACTATCGTTTTTATTCATATTATGTTGGTTTTTTATTAATTAAAAATTAAGGGTAATTAATTTCGATTCCGGAAGTTCTTATTATCTTTATTTTCATATACTTTTTCATTTACGAATTATTCAAATGTTGGTTAAAAAACTTATGTAATTCATACATTTGCGCGAGTTTAATTATTGCAATTAATAAATTATATTTCTGGAGAGGATGTTTCAGGTTTTAGTGGTACTATGATAAAAGGCTGAAACTACCAAAATTCTGAGGAGTTTATTATGGAGAGAAAAGGAATTTAATATGTAGAGGATGTTTATAGGAGTTTAATGGGGAGAGGAGTTGAATGGTTTGCAGCCCTCAATCAAACACTTCATTTTTTAAGAGGCAACGCTAGAGTCATATCATGGTTCTATTGGAAATTTCAGCTAAACCTGTAATTTCAGCTTCTTTTTTTGCCCAAATGATAAAAGGCTAAATCTAGCTGAATTCTGAGGAGTTTATTATAATTTTATATATTTTTTTATTGGGTTTTCATTTTATTCATGTGTATAAGATTTCACATGTTTTTTCTATGTTATTTATAACGTGTTTAGTTTTAAATTAATTTTGGTTAGCAAACATTAGACAATTTGACATTTTTACTTTTCAGATTTTAGTGCTTCAATGATGAAAGGCTGAAATTCCTGAATTCTGAGATGTGTATAACATTTCACATATACTTTTTCTATGTTATTTATACTGTGTTGATTTTGGTTAACAAATATTGTTAAAATCCCGGGCAATGCCGGGTACTTCAGCTAGTTAAATTATAAAAATCAATCTTTAAAAATGCACCAAAAATCAGAAAATCGAGGTAAAGGTTCGAAAAAGATTTCATTTTAAAGGAATTTTTATGATCTTTCTCGTGATATAAATTTTATAACCCTCAACTTATTATTTTAAATGAAAACTTAAAAAAAGTCACTAAAACAGCTTAAAAATTTAATTTTAAAAAAATCTAAGAAATTTTCAAAAATCTTTCTTAGTGCACCCTACACCATAAGAAGAATCGCCATGCAAAATTTCAGCCTTTTAGGTCCAGCGGTTTGGTCTGTGCGTTGTATGTCAGTGAGTCAGTTACGGAACTGTTTTATATACAGTGTCTCCCAAAAGTGTTCGTACACTTACGATTTTCAATTGAAATAGGGGTCTATCCATTGATTAAAATGAATATTTCAGAATGGGTATTTAATAATAAGATCTATAATCTATCTTTAACAAAACTACATGAAATATTTTGAAAACAAAGTAAAACTTTATTTTTAAGAAACCAATAATCCAAAAGTAACAAAAACTTTATCTCACAAAAGTTATCGTACACTTGTAAAAAATCTCTACATATTAGTAAATATTCTAATTTTTCGTTAAATTAATATTTAGTAGGATATCCTTTAGCATCCACAACAGCTTTTAAACGTCTGGGAATAGATTGCTTTAGTTCTTTTGTAATTTTTGCATCAATGTTCATACATTCTTCCATCATAATTGTTTTTAGTTCGCTTTTCGTGTGAATGTCGCGTTTTCGTACTCGAACCTCCAGTTCTCTCCAAATATGTTCTATTGGGTTTAAATCTGGCGATTGAGGTGGTGTTTTCAAAACTTGTGGACAATTATAGAGACACCAGATGCGAACGTTGAGAGCCGTGTGCTTAGGATCGTTATCTTGATAAAAAAAACAAAGTTGTTTCCAATACCTAAATTTTGAGCTGATAATTTTAAATTGTCTCTTAAAATATTTATAAAAACAGCATGATTCATTATGCCATCAATAAACACCAAATTTCCTAGTCCTGATGCTCATATGCACCCCCACACAAGGATACCTCCACCGGCATGCTTAACTGTTCCTACTAAGTCCTTGGGATTAAGTTCCTCATTTTTTTCTTCTCCATACAATTATACGCCCATCAGCACCAAAAAAATGTTCATCGGCAAATAAGACATTATTCCAATAGGTTTGGGGCTTATTTATCATTGATAGTGCGAAGGGAAGCCTAAACTTTCTGTTTTTCACACTCACAAAATATTTTCTATGGGCAGAACGCCCATGTAATCCAGCTGTTCTGAGAACTCGTCAAAAAATTTCAGGTGAAATTGAAGTAGAAAATGTTTCATTGAATTCTGCAGGAACTTTTACAGCACTCAAACGTGAATTTTTCGCAAATTTTCTAATTATAAATCTCTGATCACGTTTTATTAACTTCGCCGGAACGGCCTTTTCTTACCTTGTTTTCGATCCAATTTTCTTCTTTAAAGCGTTTTTTCCAATACTGCACAGTAGAATGGGATAAATTAAGTAATTTAGCAATATTCCGAACTGATTTACCACTACTATGATGAAAAATAATCAATTTTCGAATGCTGTTTCTTGTTTCTTTACGACTACGAGCCATTTTTAAATAATAAATAGAATATTACGGAGTAGGCAAGGAAAAATTAAAGCCAAACGATATTTTAAATGCCACTACAATTCAAAATTAAAATAAAGCGCCAGACGATAATTTTAATTATGAATTTATCCGAAAATATTTCAGTGTACGATGACTTTTGTGAGATAAAGTTTTTGTTACTTTTTGATTACTGGTTTCTTAAAAATAAAGTTTTACTATGTTTTCAAATATTTCGTGTAGTTTTGTTAAGAATAGATTATAGATCTTATTATTAAATACCCATTCTGAAATATTAATTTTAATTAATGGATAAACCCCTATTTCATTGAAATTCGTAAGTGTACGAACACTTTTGGGAGCCACTGTATATATATATATATATATATATATATATATATATATATATATAACCATAAAATGTCAGAACTCCTGAGGGTGGTTCTACGCCTTAAAATCAGTTATTTGACCTTAGAAGGGGCCTCTTTGATGTTTGCTTCCTAACCGAATAATAGCGAATACTTTTCCATTGCAATGAACAGAGGAGCGAAGGTCTCTATTCGAGAGCAAGGTCTTTGTGTTAACTGTTCGAGAAAGCTAATTACGTGCAACATCAATCAAATTGGATTCGAGTGCGTCGTTCTCAATTTTTAAACGCTTCCTTCGTACAAAAAGCTTTTTTTCCTCTAACCTTGCTCTTGGATCGAGTGACTTACCCAAAGCTCATCAGATCGTATACACTGCCTGCTATGTGCGTAGTTGATGTTTGCACCTACGTGGCTTACGGAAGACAATCCTTTAGTCATGTTTTACAGCACAATCATGATAAAACTGGCCCAAATCACAGACTTCACATATATATATATATATATATATATATATATGAGGCGGTGAAAGACAAAGTGGTGTAAGTCCAAAGCGTTTTACTGCAAAAGCTACAAAAAAATTCCACTACAAATTGAACAAATTATAATTCATAATAATTCTTATAATATTGCAAATAATAATTATTAGCAATTTCACTATAAATTGAACAAGGAGATTACATTTTTGCCCTCAAATAAAAAAAGTTGAAAATGTGACTTACACCACTTTGCCTTTCACCACCTCATATATATATATATATATATATATATATATATATATATATATATATATATATATATATATATATATATATATATATATATGTGTGTGTGTGTGTGTGTGGGTGTGTGTTTGTTTGTTTCGTTAAAATTTCATTGCATCATTGAATTGATCTCGCAACAGGACATTAAACGCGTATTAACAGGACATTAAACGCATATTATTATGTCTCGCATATTAACAATTAAACGAAAATTTCTTAAAGGTGAGATCTCTAAAATTATGTACACATTAACTAGTGCTGAATGCCTACAGTTCAGTTAAAAATTTAAATGCAAAATTAAATATTTTCAAGCAACTACTCTTGAGCAGAAACCAGTGAACAGCAGTTACTTCATCTAACGAACATTCTTTTTATGGTTTGGTTTGGAACGCTACGGTCATTTTTTGCGACACGAGGGCTAATGAGACCGGGACGTATAGCTTAAAGCCGAGACCGAACGGCTACAAACATCCATGCCAACAGTGGGACTCGAACCCAGAGACTCTCGTACCGAAAGCTAGCACCCTAGCCATTTGACCATCGTCCGACTCATTCTTTTTAACATTCCCCCCCCCCCCCCGAATAGTTCGAAACCACTTTCAGAGGCGCAACCAGAATCGCTTTCTAGAAGGTGATTCTCAATTTTGGGAAATTAAAATAAACATAGGAAACTCCTTTTTTCTCGATTTGTTCTAGCTTCTTAAGAGGTAGAGGATCTTAAATCCCCCCGTTGTTGTGTCACTGAAGCATTCATCCATAATTATCTTTCTCATTTCATTTCGAGCGTAAGGCCCTCAAAAATCACCGCGACTACATAGAAGATACGGTCGGTGCTATTATCTTAAAACAGATATACATCCTTCTTCACGATGATCTTCACGATGGTTCGCGGAGTGCTATTCAAAAGGAATGTGTATCACATGCGTATCCTAAAACTCCAAAATCTGTAGTCTTCTTAGAGACTTAAATTTATAGTTTACAAATCAATCAAGTGTTACTTTTGTGTCAGTCAGCAGACAACTCGCAGGAAAATACTGTTTTATGTAAGTAAATGAATCTGATTACCCAAGTCCCCTCCAGAGACTGCGTCTCTGGCGGCTTGAGGGTTTATAGTCAAACCCTCCCCCTACCCTAAAATAAATAAATAAATACATAAATAAAAATAAAAAATCCAATAAAAACAAATATAATTTCAGAGTAAATTATCAAATCCACCCCCTCCCTTGAAAGTTAGGGCCTGTTCACATAGCAGTCCGTTGCGGAGCGTTAAAGTATTGAAATATATTTAACCAATGACTAACCACCAAACGATTAGCAATGAAATTTTTAACGCCTATGATTGGTTTATTTTCGTCTCAACGTCATCTTTCCCTTAACGCTACGCAACGGACTCCTATGTGAACAGGCCCTTATTCTACTTGCGTTGTTGCGTCACACTTGACTTTGCCGAGGAGATAAAAGACGGGATGAGAAAGTGTCTTTCTTAACTCTACAGCTCAGATTCAAAATATTAGAATAATTGAGAAAAAGTAATAAGAAAGAAATTATTTTCCATTTATTTATTTTTGATACTAAGTAAATGCAATTAAATTTCTTATAAATTAAATCTGGAATGTTTAGATAAGATTTTAACATTTACAAAATATAAAATACAATAAATTAGGTATACAAGAGCTTTCTGAAACACATCAAAATATTAGAATAAAATTTAGATTGGTTCAAAATATTAGAATATTTTATTTTACGCAAAAATATTACCTTATGAATATGAAGTAAATGGTAGTTAATATTTTGTAGCTTCCCCTTTAGTTTTAACAACAGCGTACAATCGATCTTGCATACTATATACAAGGTGTTTACAGGGCCGCCCAGAGGGGGGGGGGAAGGCAACTGGGGCTCTTTGCCCCAGGCCCCCAACTGACGGAGGGGCCCCAAAAAATTTATTTATTAGATTTCCTCCGAAAGAAAATTCTGAAACTTGTACCGTACTTCAAAATTCAAAATAATCTCCTGAAAAAAGGGACCCCCCCCCCCCCCAAAAAAAAAAAAGTAAAAATTATTCGATTAATAAAATTTTTTGGGGCCCCCAACAGAAGTTTGCTCCAGACCCCGTAAAGTCTCTGGGCGGCCCTGGGTGTTTACAAACATTTCTATCAATATTAGCCCAAATAGACTTTATACATGCAACTAACTCAGTTTTACTTGAAGGAGGATTTTCTTGAAGTTTTTTCTTCATTATACCCCATAAGTTTTCGATGGGATTAATGTCTGGTGAGTTTGGTGGCCAAGGAAGTACCTTAATTTTACGTTGGCGGAACCAATTCTTAGTTGACACCGAGGTATGCGGTGACGCTAAATCTTGTTGAAAGATGAAATCATCTTCAAATAAATCTTCTGATGATGGAATCATGTAATATTCCAAAATTTCTTGATATATCTGAGAGTTAACCTTTTCGTAGACGATGCATGACTTTCCAGGTCCTTCTGCGCTCATGCAACCCCAAACCATGACACTAGCAGCAATTTTTACCGAACGTTTAAGGCATTCTTTATCAAATGCTTCTTGCTTCATTCTCCAAACTCGAATACCTTGATTACCATATGAAACACAAAACATACTTTTATCACTAAATAATATTTTTTTCTAGTCTTCTTCGCTCCATAAACGTCTTGATTTACACCAATTCAATCTTATACGCTTTTGTTTTGCAGTCATGAGAGGTTTTGTTTTCGGTACGCGAGATTGAAACTTAAATTTATGGAGATGTCTTAATGTTGTCGATTTAGAAACTTCAACTCCTTCATCTTTCCATTTTCGGTGCAAAAATCGCACACTTTTAAAACGGTTTTTCTTAACTATACGCTTCAGTTTCCTGTCATCTCTAGCAGATGTTTTTGGTTTTCGGCCGCCATTTCTGCGATTATTTTGAAATTTTCCATTTTTTGAATATTGTGTTAGTATTTTACTAACGCTTGATTGAGAACAATGTAAATAATTCGATATATAACATTGATTTTTACCGGGCCGATACAAATAAACCATACGAAGTTTAATAGATTCAGGAATATCAGTCACACGACCCATTTTAACACAAAAAAGCAAACAAACTGCAAAAAGAATACTGATTTTAAATAAAATCGTCTGAATTTAATCAATGATGTCACCTGTAGGCAATTAATTACCTTAAAACAATGGATGCATGCATGGGTTGGAACAAACAAGGAAGACAAAGCATTAGCCTTAAACATACATTTATTTGATAACGCACAAATCTCAATTAAATTGTAATATCTACAAGTACAATAATCTCTTTCATATTAACATTTTTAAATATGAGAACTCAGAAGCAGAGGCAAACTATATTGTCAAAGATGATTTTTAAGAGTTTATGGGGAGGCACTTACTATAGCTGAAGTATGCAGCGATGATGGCGGCTTCGACGATAGGGACCCAGAATCATGTCATGTATAGGAACATCTTAGCGGGATGATCTTGGCACTTCTCCAAGACTATGAGGCAGGCGAGAGTCTCTATCATCTAAATTTCAGGAACCAAGTCTGAGATCGATCTGCCTCTTCTCCTATTCCTTTCGTCCTTGGCGGGGCTGTTGTCCGTTTACAGGGGGGCCATTCTGGCCCGCCCCTCATTTTCATTGGGCAGTGGGCTGTTTTTCTTTCAGTAGTTCCTGCCCCAATTGGTTCCTTATTAAACAACCTTTGTCGCCTCTGTCCATAGTCTACGAAGTACCTCCCCATCATAATTTTATTTTGAAAAACAACTTTGACCCTTATCATCTGAAGTTTTTACTGTAGACCATAAAATAACGACCATCCATCTTTTACTATTTATAGACTTTAGATTGCTATCACTGGCCACACCGACAGCTATTTTTCTATTATCTCCAGGTTTACAAGCCTCTATTTACCCCTGCCTCTGCAGCCTTTATAAAAGATTCGTTATTGGCCACACACCGTGGGAATTATATCATTCCACTTCTACATCACCAGTTATGAATTGGTGATAATTAAAGGAGAATTAATGTGAAATATTCTAATATTTTGAACCACTTGAATAAATATTCTAATATTTTGACTTTCCAAAATAATTTTTTTTCAATTAATCTTTTCAAAAATGATATTAATTTTAAGACAATAAATAAGTTCAATCAACAATAAGTTCTTAATAAAAATATCGTTTGCATATTTGCATTAAAAGATATTAAATTACCAAATGATATTTTCAATTTGTAAAAAAATATAATTATTCTTATATTTTGAATATGAGCTGTATAGTAACAGTCTTCCGATCTTCACGATAGCGGAGTGCTATTCAAAAGGAATGTGTATCACTTGCGTATTCTGGAACTCCAAAATCTTTCGTCTAACTCCATATTTAAATGTCAAGCGTAGAATCTACATGCTTTGGTGAAAAAAAAAATTAAATTGTATTTAAATATAATTTTTACACTTATGATCTATTTAAATTAAAAAGAATAGTAAGAAAGTATATGCACTTTGAGCCTTTCAAATTTAAGGGGGTCTAGGAAAAGTCGCCCGCCTTGCATATGTTAATCAGGCATTGTCCCTACAATATGTTATAAACCGCACGTTTGATTGAATAATTGCAAGAGGGTTTGCGAATAATTCCGAGGGTACACATTTGATAGAATTGCTCAAACATATGAGCTCCTCGATAGCTCGTTTCATTCAGAATGACACCCTCTTGCAATTATTCTTCCTTCTTTCTACTAAACTTTCTGCTTATCTCCTTTGCGATCATCTCATTTTTCTTTTACGGCTTTTTTCCTCTATCTGGGGCGAATGTGTTTATCTATACTCCGGAACCTGTGATAAGCCCCTGTGATAAGCTGCAACCAAGACCTTGGCGGGGAACGACCTCTACCTTTTGGATCTTGGATAAATCGAATGGCAGGCACAGCTGTTGCTAGGGCATAACGTAACAGATCCCGAGCACTTTTCCGGCACATCGGTACTTGATACTAAATAAAACCCAAAGCCAAAGACGATTAAAAATGACTTCAATTGCAATGGCGACGTAAAAAATGCGTCTTATCGCGAGACACTTCATTTAACGAAAGATGCTTCGAGCAAACTTAAGTTATGAAGGGATTAAAATGACTGCCTACATCTTGAAACACCAAAAATTCAGGGTAAGACTTTTGGGCCTGAAGGTTAAACGTGCTCGTAATTTGACAAAGTCATTTTGAGTGGCCATTGCCAACACCCCCTATAGATAAGAAAATCAATGTAGATGTCATTGCAGGCTACGAGACACAGATATCTGAGAGAACGTTGTAGGCATTTTGTTACTCATTGTCCCTTATTGAAGCCGCCACTTTGGATCGTCCACTCGATGATAGCTGAACCATTCTTTTCTAAATAGACTTTAATTCTAGAAGACTTTTCTTAAGTGATTTCATCTATATCAGTTAATACATTTCATTAATATTTTAAAGCTCATTGGAATGGGAAATTTAAAATTATATTTTAAATTCGAATAATAAAGGAGTATCCAATTAAAGTTCATTTGAAAAACATTTCTCACTGAATAATAAAATTGCATGTATCATTTTTATATGCAAAGCAAAATAAACTTTCCTTTTTGATAATTTTTGTAAATCGGGAGAAAATCTAAAATATCCAAATCGCAAAGCTTGTTATGTTTTGGCGAGATTCGGTAAAAAAGATGCATGCTCATGAGCGAACTTGGATATCTAGGAGCTACTTAAGCCCATGGCTGTCCATCCTCTGGTCACCCTGAGTGAAGAGAAATTGCCCTGGCCGGCATATAATACATATAATATAGTAGTTAAAGTATATGAAAACAAAACTTCTTTTTTAATATTTTTTATTATATCATTAAAAAGAAGGCAACATAACCATAAAACTAGAGGGATATTTGACCTTATTATACTGAAACTTACGCATCAAAGTTTAGTATGATAGAAATGATTAGAGTTCTTGGTTCTCAAGGTGCACATAAAATATTTTTGCTCTAATTTTATCTTTCTTGTGCATCATCTTTAAAAATAATTGTTCACAAATGTAGGTTCTACCAGAAAAGCGAAGGCATGAATAAGGCGTGGTTGTTAAGCAACAGATATTTTTCTCATGGAAGATGGGTCTTTTAAAGTATACGATGTTGTGGGGCTACATTCCTAACTGACTAGGGACGCATTCAACCCGTGGATTGGACACGCCTGACCTAGTCTATAAAATAAGTCTGTCTCTTTACAGTGTATTGCACGAAAAGTGAAACGATTTCCCCTCCCCCTTTGATTAAATCTTGACCTTCATTGTACAGGTGGCCGTTCGCACTTTATGGAAACGATTTTGTAATTTGTTTTTGGTGTTTGCATTTTGAGATAAAAATTTGGCAACTTCAGAATAATCGTCTGCTATTGTTTTGCTTTGATTGGAATGTAAAATAAAAGATTTTTTTTGAAAATGGCTCCTAAAATTGATAGATGGCTCAAAGGTTACGTAACTGCACTTTCCGGGAAGAAATTTTCGTATCAACAAATTATAAAGTGGTGTAAAAATTGCGGTTATGGCATTTCAAAAATAGGCATTTATAATATATTTAATTTGAAAGGGAAAAAACGTCTAACTGAAAGTAAAAATGAAAACATGACCACTAAACCTCATCCTAAGACTGTTCGAACGCAGGTAAATATCAGGAAAGTGAAGTCTCTGATCCTAAAAGAAAATCCGCCGACTCAAAGATCCATTGCATCGAAACTAGAAACGTCTTCTGGCACTGTAAGTAAAATCACTCATAAAGATTTAAAGTTAAAAAAGATGTTTAAACCTAAAGTTCATCTGCTTTTGCCAAAGCATATTGCTGAAAGGAAAACAAATTGTAGAAAATTATATGAAAAATACCTAGCTGCTGAAAAATGAAAATTCGTGGTAACACTCGATGGGTCATGGGTGTATTTAAGTGACTGTAATAAAAAAAGATCAATTTTCTATTGCTCAACAGACGGGAATGACCGTACGAAATGGCTACGTCAGTGAACAGAAAAGTTCTCAAAGGAGTTCATGATAGTAGCAGGATTTTGTTAGAACAGCAAATTAAAAAAATCTTAATTAAAGCCAAAATTAATTCACTCTACTATCAGCAGAATATTTTAGAACCAATTTTCGAAGAAGAAATTCCAACCTTATATGGAAAAGACATTGATAAAGTTAAGCATCTTATGGACAAAGCCTCTAGTCACACGTCTAAATCAACTGCCGCTTATTTAGTAAAGAAAAAAAAAATGAGAAACAGGAATAAAATGTATCCCATTTAATGAAATACCTGTAAAATTACCTGACTCTTCTCCAATGGACTTTTGCAATTTCGGTTTTTTAATACGAACCTTAGGAAAACGGCATCTAAGAACACTGAACGGACTTTGGAAAACGGTCCAGGAGGAATGAGGTAAAACTGACATAATAGTACTAAGCAAATTTACTTTCATGGAAAATTCGAGCTAGAGCTATTGTCAAGAACCATGGCTATCAGATAGAAGCAGATCACCGCATAAAATACGGCATTTATAGAGGAGAGGAGGGTATTATGGAATAGTCAGGTAATATGGAATACCTAGGTTCAGCTCTGTTTGGTGCTGCTATCACGTGGGAATACCATGAACTAAAGAAAAATTCCCATGATGCAGTACACTGAGAGTTGACCGCTTGTTGTTGTTGTACCACTTGCTACAGAACAAAATGTTTTTTGTTATTTTCAAGAGTTTTTGCAGGTAAGTTTTCAAACATTTTAACCTACTAGTACACATGTGACTTGAACATTGATGTCAAGCATAATGTACACTAAAAGAATTGTAGTTTGTTATAATGTGGTCGTTTTTTAGCTGACAATGTTTTGTCCATCAATTTAAAGGTTCATTTTCCATGATAGCGTGTCGGGTAATATGGAATACTAGGTATTCCATAATCCCCTTATAGGCAGGAAGGCTAGATCTTCTGTAATAACCTACTCCCCATATAAAAAAAAAAGAGTTAGAGGATGAACCCGAAGCTTCAAAACAACCAAAGAAATTGAACATTCAAAGACCCCCTGTTAAGAAATTAAACTTAGACCGACCTTCTAGACCTAAACCTACTAGAGGTGACTCCAGTGTTAGCAGCGATGAATCTTTTCATTCTGATGTATCATCTGTAATGGACTTCATGCCATCAACTAAAGAACCGGAAAACAAAGACGCTGAATGTATCTCCTGTAACGGAAAATTCTTCGAAGATCAATGAGGGGATATTTGGATTCAATGCTTCAGCTGTTCTGTGCGGGCTCACCTTGACTGTACCGGAGCAGAGAAAGATTATATCTGTGACTTTTGTAAATAGACTAGAAGCAGAAATGACTTACACATAATCTTAAAAATATGGTTTTTAGAGTTAAAAATAACTATGTTTTATGAAGTCTAATTAGTTTTTCAATGGTTTAAACCGCCGATTCCATATTACCCGACTATTTCATATTAACCTCCATTTGTAACTTTTTTTTAAATATTTTTTTATAACAACAAAATAAATAGTATTTTTTTTACAAGTGACAGTTCGTTACAGTTAGTTATAGTATGTACTCATGATGATTTTAGGGATTTTTATTCAAAAACCAGTAAAGTAATTTTTAGAAATATAAATGGTATTCCCTAATACCCTCCTCTCATCTACATAAAACTTAACTATCAAAATCGTTTCCATAAAGTGCGAACGACCTTCTGTACAGCCAAAATCGACACGTTAAAGGGGGTTTCACACCTTCGCAATGCGATAAAGCGAAGGGCGATCTGCGCGTGCGTGTGGTCGGTATACTACACTGCTGGCCACCCAAATTGCAACACCAAGAAAGACAAGAGATATCACAACAAAATTTATTTTGTAGATAACATGTTGACCAAGTATCAAATGATTAAATTTAGAGACTTCTGTGAAGTGTGGTTCCTGTCAAAATCAGTAGCCAGAGTAGCCGCCATTGTTGGAGATCACCGCTGCCACACGCCTGGGCATTGATTCAAAGAGACTTTGGATGAGTTCTTGGGGTACAGCAGACAAAGCAGCTTCCACACGTTGCCAAAGTTGATCTGCTGTGGCAGCTGGGGATGGAATCTGGGCCAATCGTAAAGCAACCATGGACCACATGTTTTCTATCGGCGAAAGATCCGGAGAGCGAGGCGGCCAGGGAAGCAATTCAATCTGGCGATTGACGAAGAACCGTTGGACAATGCGTGCCACGTGTGGTCGCGCATTATCCTGTTGAAATATGGCTGTGGGCAAGCCCTGAAGGTAAGGAAGGACAACTGGCTCCAACACCTCGGAGATGTAGCGCTAGCTGTTTAAAGTACCGGCAATGCGTACTAGAGGTGTGCGAGAGTGATATCCAATACCGCCCCATACCATAATACCCGGTGCAGGACCAGTGTGGCGGTGCATAACGCAGCTGTTCAGCATCCTCTCTTCACGGTGTCTCCAGACTCGAATGCGACCATCGTGGTGTTGCAGACAGAAGCGTGACTCGTCAGTAAAGACAATTTCATTCCATTCTGCCGTCCACATCCTTCTGTTATCGCACCATTGGCGGCGGAGACGTCTGTGGTTCTGCGTCAAGGGTAGACAAAGCAATGGACGTCTTGCGGACAGACCACTCTACTGTAAACGGCGTCGAATAGTACGCGCAGACAATGGATGATGCGTTACTGACTGCATGTGCTGTGCTATGGTTCGTGATGTGACTGAGCGATCAGTCACTGCCATGCGCACAATTTGCCTGTCATCACGTGAAGTGGTGCGCTGAGGTGGATGCGATCGAACACGCCGATCTGTCGTACCCTCCTGCATCCAACGATCACATATCTGCATTACAGTTGTTTGGTTTCGTCCAACACGACTACCGATTTCCCTGAAAGATAATCCACAATCTCGGTAGGCCACTATCCTTCCTCTGTCGAACTCGGATACTTGATCAAAAGATGATCGCTGTTTTCGACGAGGCATAATTGATCGTTTTTTTTTGAGAAAACCACAAGAAAAACACAATTGCCGAACTTGAAATCGTCGAAATCTCCAAGCCTTAAATAGCGCTTTGAAGTGGCGCCACAGGCGCGCGTGATGTGCGTCTGCGCTGAAATTCTAATCATTTGCATATCTCACTTCCGCTAATGCATGTTGTAAATTTCATGTTATTTGCATGTTTCCTTCAGGGTGTTGCATTTACAGTGGCCAGCAGTGTATTTTTTTTTGTTTCGGTATACTACTTTTTTCTTTGTTGATGTTGTGATATGTGCATTTATGACACACTTCTTAGCGTAGAAAACATTGACATCGATGTTGGACCACAGACCGCAAGAAAAAAAAAGTGTTAAGTTATAAGTGTTTTTCACTTTTATTTTTATTTTAGAAATGAGGTTGAGAGATTCATAGTTTTGTATTTCTCTCCAATGACAACTAGCAAATATGATCAATTATTGTAATTTGTGGGAACATATATAACGAAAGAACCCACATCATACAGGACAACAGTATCAGCTCCTGGGCGTTTATCAGTAAGTTAAGGTAAACAAAAGTATCATATTAAATTAGCTTCCAATATATTAAGAACTATTTTATTTAAAACAACAAATGGCATACTCTAATTTGTTTTAAGTTTTTAAAATTTAAAACCAAAAGCAATAATCTTAGCGGTTATTACCTAAAGTAAATTTTTAGTAACTTTTATCTTACGAATGTTGGTAAAATTATATTATCTAAGCAATGTATTCGTAGTTGGGTCAGCTAATATGAAAAATGTTACCTGTTTGTTAGAAAAAACAAATTACCTGTGATAGCTGTACAATATTACAGTCGGTTTACTGAAGGGGTGGTTGAGACAAATATAAAAAATCTAACTTCGCTGCAAGAATTATCGTCTACATTTTTGGTGTAAAAATGTAAAAATATTGTTGTACCGGCTTTAAATAATCATATGTTTTCCCGTTCTCCATTTTAATAATTATATTAACAGTATATTTTTTAAATTCAAATTCACACATCGGATACTATAAAATATGCAGTTTCTCTGTGATATATATGGATACATATTTAGAAATATTTTTTCTTGCAACAGAAATTTATATCTATGCTCTATTGTATTTTTTAATTTAGTAGATTATTTAATCATTCGAAAAAAATTATAAAAACTTTAACGTTAAAAACATGGTGTTAAATATCCGCTTTCGAGAAAAGGACATTTTTTAATCGATTACCTTCACTGGACTACAGTTCATAAATAAGAATATGTCATTATAACAAAAGTATTCATAAGAAATGTGCATTATGTAATAAAAAATTATTGAAATGAAAAATGTATTTCTACGGGATAAATTCATGTTTCTGCTCATTGCACTCCAGATAAGATTGCTTTTATTTAGATCTTATAGTATTCACTAGTTGGTACCCGTCAAAACATGACGGCTAGATAGTAAATAAATGTACTAATACGCAAATTATACTCAACACATCATTGCCAAATGTTGAAAATCATAATAATGTGCAGAAACAAATTAATGTGCTTAAGCGGCCTCGTGCTTAGTGAGTATCTAAAGCCAGATTTAAAAGTGTCACTGAGCATGCGCAGAAAGCAATTTTTTTTTTTTTAAATTGTAAATTATCGCTCATTAAACAGCGCGAAATAAACAATTTCCATCAGGTTTAATCTTATATTTCACAAACATGATTATCATAAAATAAAAATGGCAGAGAGAGATCTAGAGAGACTCCTCGGAATAAACGTGTTTATCATTAAAACATGTCACTGAGCATGCGCAGAAACAGTGAGTTTCTAAAGCCAGATTTAAACATGCCACTGAGCATGCGCAGAAATCAATTTCTTTAATTGTAAATTATCGTTCATTAATAGAAATTGCGGTTATAAAAACCAAATTTGACAAATCTACAGATTACAATCTTTCATTTAAGACCAAAATGAAGTAAATGGATGCAGTAGTTTTCTCTCACGGACTACCCAAAAAGTCGGCTTAGCAACTTAAATATATAGATTGCTTGTGCTTATGCAATACTTCACATTTTTGCACCCCAGTACTCGACTTTCCGAGTCATTCGTCATTTTTATTCCCACTCAGGAGAAATGCCCGTGTTAGACTTGTTACTGCATAGCGGAATCAAAACCTTCCTCCTAGATGTTATTTAGAAGGTGTTGGCTGAATGATAGAATAAAGTGCCCGGGGTATCTTAGTAGTAGGCCTACTATTTTCCCCTTCAGGGAAATGTGGTGGCTTGGTGAAAAGGAATGTCCTAACCCTTAAGATCAAAATTTGTTGTTTTTAGAACGCCTAGGCAAACGAAATTAAGAGAAGCAATCCCAGGACACGCCTCAGATGGAGTATTCAATCCTCCATTCCCATTAATGTCATTTTCTTTATGAATTACAAAGAAAAACACAAAATAATATCAGGATCAAATTAATTTCCCTTGTTTTTAAACTAGGCACCATTCCCAAATATATTTCCTGTGGAAAAAGTTGTTATCTGCTCATCATTAATGATACAGGTTAGCATTGTTAAATAGAACCATAAATAAAAATTAGAATAACGTATTCCTGTCCCTTTTCTTGGACATCGCGTACGAATCCTATAGAGTCTCTAGCTAATTTTTCAATTAATGTTCACGTAATTAAAGGCCTGTTATTCCCGTTCATCTTTCAGAAGCTAAGCGTAAATTTCAGGAATAAAATAATTCTTTTAATTTCGGGATGAAAAGATCTAGTTTCACAGGTAGGCTTCCGCACTTCAGTGGTACAAACAGAAACACTTTCCAGAAAGATGAGGGTGTCCTATATTTGAAGAGGAATTTTCCTTTGGAGAGGAGTTCATGAAAATTTGCATTGAAATAACTTTTTTTTATGCTTTCTATTGACTTCTAGCTCACATATTTTTTAACTCAAATTCCAGTCATTGCTGAACTATTCCAGATAAAATTATACTGTACACCATTCTTCCGAGGCCTGTTTGGGTATTTGCAAGTTCAAAACAGTCTATTATGAGAAATTGTAGTCCAATATATTTTAATCGACTGTCTAATAGGAGGAGTGGGCTTTTCCCTCATTTATGAGATTATCGGGATTATTAAAAGCCTGTAAAATGGAGAAAACAATAGTAATTAATTTTATTTTGATGTCGTAACGTCACACAGAATTGGAGTTGCTCCCACGACTCACGAAGAGCCACATGTAACTTCTAGGCGAGACGGTCGCATGTTTTAAGCTCCTCTGGGAGGCTAAACTAGTCTCGGAGCGTAACTGTTAAATTACTTCTGCACTTGCCTTTCTATACTGTAGCGGTTAAATTCATTTTGTTCTGCTGTACTAATTTAATTTTAATTTGTTTTGTTTCATTAAATTTTTGTCAAGTTTTAGTAAACATCTGGCCTTATCATTTACCACTCGGGACTTATTTTTATCTTGCCACGAATTCCTTCGAAAGCCTTCAGTTGTGCCTCAGAGTACGCTAAAATATATGGCGAATAAAAGCTGAACGCTCTATATCACGATCTAGACAGAACCTTAGGCGATGAACCGGCGCCTGAAGATGAAAAGTAGTAGGAAAAATATGCGGATTCATGAAAATTTCTGAGGAAATTAACCACAGACATCGCCAAAGCTATTACTACAATAAACTAACTAACATCTATTAGCTCCACGACTTTCAATAAACGCAATTAAAATTTATCAGCAAACATATATATACACGGTACAATAAGTAATTATTTTATATCATAAACATAAAAAATCCATCTCAATTGATGTGGCTGCTAATTACATGTAGAGAAAATAATCTAATTTAGAAGTAATAAAATATTTATCTTAATTCGAACACATGTAGCAATAACATAATCCCAATAAATTACTTTAAAATGGAACGATAGGTCATCACGACAATATCAGATAGGTTCTTAAAAAGTTTCATTAACCGCGTATTGCCGCCTTCGGCCACTACATGTGCCAGAAAAGCATATAGATTGTGGATATCTTTGTGCGAGAGAACAATTATACGAGACAATCCTTGTAAGAATTTTCATTAGAAGCCACAGCTCAATAAGTCTACTTTATAAGTGTTCCCCGAAATTGGCCTTTCCATCACTTCTCTTTACTTGATCTATTCTTGTAACAGCTCTCTCTTACACAATGTAAGGTTTAATCCAATGTAAGGTCTGGAGAGCTATAAAGAAATATCTTACCAGACACATTTAGCTTTTGTATCATTTGATCGTGTAACTGATGACAACTCTTGGGCTAGTGAAATTTCAGTGCGTAATTTGGAAACATCAGTGAATGAAGTTCTTAGACATAAGTGATAAAAGTGTATGTGTGCTTCAGTTTATTCATTTAGAGATAAAATTGAAGAAGTAAAACATATCCTCTACAGATAAAAAATTATTAAGCAAATGAGAATGTTTATAAAGTAAAATACGAATATTACATCATGATAAAATTAATTTACGAAAAACCATGGTTCTATCTTCAAAACGTTTCAGAAGTAACGAAATACACTCATTTGCTTGTCACATCGAAAGTGTAAATTACAATTTAGTTACTAAATATTTTTCGGTTCGTTGGTGTGAAGTGATATAGCCCTCTTTTGCTATATGTGACCGGGACCTTAGCAAATTAAATCAGATTCCAACAACTTAAAATAAATAAAAAAAAAAAAAAAGGCTGAATCAAAGGCAGTGCTGGGAGCCGTTAGACACCGATACTCGGTGATCAAATCGGTAATTTTAACAACGAAATATGGAAAATTTGGATCAAATCATGACGAATATTACTCCACCAATGGAAAGTAAACGTACACACCATCGGAGCTCGTATATTTAAGAAACTACTTGTGATGGCAGATAATCATGACGCTCACGACTGAACATCGACCTACCTGTGCTGGATAGAACATAAGTGTTTATGAAAGAAGAAAAAAAAGATACTTACTACCGAACTCAGTCCCATTACCTTTAAAATCCAATGGCGCAGTAAAGAAATGAGCTCACCAAGTAAGGACCGGAACGCAGAAACTCTTTTGATGTCCTACCAGGATATAAAGAAATTTGGGTATCAAAAATGACGATTAATTTATATATATGTGTGTGTGTGTATGTGCATAGCCTCCTCCAACTGGAAACAACCACCGGATCACATACAAGCAAATCATGTAAGATTACGCATCAAAACTCTGCTTTTAAAAGTTATATACAAACGTATTTTCTTTATTACAGGTTTTATAATACTTATTATACATCAAAGCTGCTTTTTAAGAACCTTTGAACATTTTAAAAGTTGCCTTCTTTTTTTAAGTTCGCCAGTTGATTGCAATCCAATCAGTTTGTTATCAGCTATTTTCCTCTTGAACAGGGGTGTGGCGGACTTTGAAAATTTGCCGAAAGAGTAGAGAGCGTATTCTAGCGAAGAGTCGGAAGATAGCCTTTCCAAGTTTTTGAGAAAAGTCCTCAAAGCCGGTTTAAACGTGGCAGGAGACTTTGAAGTCCTTTCTTTCAATGCTGAACAAATGTGATCGATGACTTGGGAGACACTCTCTGCCTGGGGCTCGCAGAGAGGCTGCAATGTTGAACTCGAGGGTGGTAACGCAGTACCAGGAGGTAGGGGTGGATCAAGGGAGGAACTCAATTCATTGTTCAAGGAAATCGGCTGAGGAGATGCGTTGTCGAGTTGAGAAAGTAAGTTATGGGATGAAAGTATAGAATCTTGAGCACTTATAATGGAAGTAGTTTGTTGCTCAAGAACCGTGGTTGACTGGACAAGAGAATTAGAAGGCAAATTAACGACAGACACAGACTGACTCAAAATGGACGAGCTGTTGATGGCTGGACTCTGATTCAGAGTCTCGCAAGCACCACTATCATCCAAGAAAAAAGCACTTTCGTTGCAAGGATCCAGGTCATGTATCACAATTTCCGTCGTACACGAATCCTGTATGGTAGCTGGGGTTGTTTTCGGAACAGTATCTGAAGTGATCTCACTGATGGCTGAATGTCCAGTAGCTAAAAGAAAAAGGTTGTTTTTGTCGGCTGGGGTATTTGGAGGAATGCAGTCATATACTGGAATGGGAAAATTTCGAAAAACGAGAAGTTGATGCTTGCAAGGGGCCCCCGCTTTGCCAGTTCGACATTCACACACACCAAGGGATATGTCAACTTGATAAGTAGTGTCCTTGGTATCATTATGGACTTCATATTCTATTTCAGAATACTGGGTAATTGTGTAAGCTTCGCGAGGAAGTTCAATAAATAAAAACCTTGATAATCGAACAGAATCAAACCGGTTATTAGCTAAATCAATCAATTTTCGTTCATAATATGTATCCAGTCTCGAGAGAAAATCTATTATTTGCAATGGATTATAAGTACGAGCTCGACTCAAGATTGGATCTTTTAGGATAATCATTGCAGATTCCCAAAATATTGAAAAATCATCTGCTCTCGGAAGTAAGTGACGGCAGTAAACGAGAGACCAATCATGTCGGTGATTATAGATATGATTGAAATAATCTAAAAATAAAGTATTTGATTTTACTAAATTATCTGCAATAATATATGCATAGTTCATTTCAAGCTCCTCGACAGTTTGAGAAAACAAAAGCATTTTAATTTTTGAAAAAAATCCCGCTCTGTGCTCTTTCTTAATAGTATTTTTTCTATCCAACAAAAATGTCCAAGAAGCCTGAAGTATGTGAGATAAACAAATCAATAACTGCGCTTTTGGAAAAGCCAGTTGCAAGCCTTGCTTCTCAGCCTCGTTGTCATTTGTGAAAAAGATATCGGGTCCATCGGTCTTGTTGAAAAATCTTCCAGATGGAAGAATCTGTCTCCAGAGATCGAGAGCTGCTTTGATACAGGTTGATGTTGTGGATGTTGTGACTACACAACCCAGAGGAACAGCACCAATTGAACTATACGTCACAAACATGTAAACACGACAGCTGTTAGGTTCATCAAGTTCTCCGTAACTATCAACAAATACTAGCTCTCCGCTGTGTTTGATAAAGGAATGAACTCGCAGCATGAGGGGTGTACATAGAGCCATGACGGAATTGTTATCATCAATTTTGAGCATACCCGCAATGCCACCAGCTTTGCAGAACTTGTACATTTCTCCCGACAGCTGTTTCGACATTTCATTCTTGTCGAATACCATGGTCTCTAATTTTCGCTTCTTTTTGGTCTTTTTTTCGGCACTTAGGGAAGGCGAATTGAGAGCTCCAATTTCATTGCAATGCAGATCTTTCTGGGGTGAGTTTAAAGCACTGGAGTTTTCACAATTGGACAAAGGAACTAAAGACTTTTTGTGGGGACTCGAAGGCAGAGTTGGAGTGTCAGTTTCAGTATTTTCGCTATTTGAAGGAAAGGCTTGTTTTCTTATTATTTTATAGTACAACCTGAAGATGAAAATAAAAACATTTTGAGAATGGTATATAACAAAAAAAATTTCATACTCACTCTCATTCAAAACAAAAGTTTCAATATTGCAGAGCAATTAAACAAAACAACATGAGCAATGAATTTGGTCCCTCCTAAAAAGTGGGAAGAGATACTATGTAAAATTTTGGTAATATAATCTTTCATAATCAGTCTTTTGAATTAATTTTCCTCAACTGGAGTGATAAAAGAGAAAATACATAAGAAGTTAATAATCAATATTTAGTTTAAAAATTAAAACCTTCAGTTACAATATCTATATTTACAATTCTGCTTAGGTATAAATATACAGAATTTAAAAAAGGAAAGCATAGGTTTCAGTAAATTGAGCATACATTGAGCATAGGTTTCAGTAAATTGAGCAAATTCATTATTTACATATTTGGCACAACCTAAAATGATGATTTTCTCTTTAAACAAAAGGCAAGGAAAAGTACTAAACTTTACTGAACAAAAGAAATAATTTGAATAAATTTTACTAGTATGCTCGAGTTCTCTACACAGAAGTACTCTGTAATTAAGCTTTATGACAATAAAGGCTTTCCAGACAAATTACATAAGATGCAATGTTAAGTTATTATAATGATAATTAATGCAGTCAACTAAATGTATGGTCATAACTAGAAGGGGAGCTCTTCAACAATCCTAACATATGGTTCTTTTTTAATAAATCTTAAGCTAGGGTTTAAAACAACCTTACAATCATCGATTCTTTTTAAGAACCCAAAACTCCAATGCTGAAACTCTTCGCAATATTTTGCTTTCCTTAGAAGCAGATCAATATATTAAATACATGACTGAAATAAAAAGTTTTAACAAAATTTCAATGCAATTTCATTATAAAAAGTTGATACTCTCTATTAAATTCATTCTTAAATAGATCTCAAATATAAGTTAATATAAGATATCTGATTCTTATCACTCAAGCATTTTTTAGAAATGAAACTGAAATTTGAAATCTATAAAATTATTATTGTTGTTTCTAATCCTCTGGCATCTGAATTAAATTCAGATGAGATTCATCAGGTTATTGACTCAGGTAAAATCAATGGCAAGAAGGCGGTTTGTAATGAGATCTTCTCTGGTAAGGCCGAGACACTCCAAAATGTGCTCCATGGAGGCCTGCTGGACATGGCATTTAGTGCAGATGGAAAAGACCTTTCTTGCTCTGTCAAAAGAAAAGCTCCTGAGGTGTCCACTAGCAGGCCTAGAGAGTGCAGTTTGGGAGCTTCTATCGCAATTAAGGAAAAGGGGAGTGCCATGACTCCATATAGCCTAATAAAACAGTACATTTATCTAATTATAAGTGATTTTAGTTCTTATTAGTTTTCTAATTGTAAATAATTTCCATCTATAAGACAGTTACAACTCAGCAAACCTTAAAAATTAAGAGCTCCCTCTGGATTGTTAGGATCAGTAAGTATGACTGACTTTACATTAAATATATACAACTTTATTTAATATCTAATGAAATAACTAAAATCTGCAAGTAGAAATTCATCTCCATCTTTTGGGAAAACTTTTTGTATTTCAGAAAGGATATTTTATAAATAATATGCATTAAACAAACCCTATTAGTTTTCTATAAATAAGCATAGACTTCTAAAGATGTGACAGTACTTACTTATAAGTCAAAAGATTAATCATCATAATCAGAAAATTTATTTGTGCATTATTGATAAAAAAATAAATGATCAAAAACAATAGTAAGTAGAGACTGCTGGAATAACTTTTTATATGTTAATAAAGAACAAACCTCCAGTAATTCAGGTAAAATTTTGATCCCTTAGCCTGTATATATAGCAGAAATTTAGATAAATCATCCATTTCCTTTATTTAGAAATGATTAAAATCAATAACTGTATCACTGAAATATAAAGTATACTAGATCTAGAAATTGTGCACGTTTTTAAATAATGAAGACATTTCGTAGTATAAAATATAATGAATTAAACCAGACAGTTAAAGATTTATTGATGGCAGGAAGTAGTTAAAATAGTAAGAGGGAACAATGGAATAAATGAGACAGTGAATTTTAAAATAAAAAAGTGTTCTTTCTGACTTTATAATATTGAGACCAAAATTGAAGAAGGGAGTTTTAGAGGAACTTCATGTGTTAGACAGAATAACCATTAACTGTGTGCAATAATATAAAAATCTGATAACTTTTCCCTCATAATTAGAATTCAGTTACATATGTTTCTACCCATACTACATAAAATAATTTGTTCATACAATCATTAATATTGCAAGACCCCCAAACTGAATTTCTTCAAAACAGTCCAGATTTTAAAAGTATGATAAAAATGATATTTTTCTATAAGCAAAGAGTTATGAGATTAGAAACAGTGTATATTACTCTGTATAAACTCCTAATCGGTATACTGTAAAAATGGAATACTGCTTCAGGTCAAGAAAGCTACCCATTTCAGGATGTCATGTTTCAGGGTAGCAAATTGGGATGACCTGTTTTGGGTATCCCACCTTTGTATCTTAAACATGGTTTCGCCCCCTTCTAGCTATACCTTTATTTTGGTAATGTACCTAAAACAGTATTTCATTTTTATAGTGTAGTAATAGCAGGAAATTACAAAAAGTAGCAGCGTCATTGCCCTAGAATACTTTGAAATTTATAATAATTGTCTTTGTCATTTCACTAGAATAATTTGTGTTTGTAGGATATTGATTCCTTTTCGGATGCATCCATGCTTTTTCTGATATCCTTTTAACCATTAACATATCCTTTTAAATAAAGAGAAATAAACAAATAGTTTTTTTAAATGAAAGCAAGGTGAGTTATCCATCTAATCTTACATAACATGAAATTATTGGGTCATTCAAATACACCCAAATCCTTTTCTCCTATTTATTTATTTACACTGCTATGGTTTGGTTTGGAGCGCTACAGTTAATTTTTTTTTGCTGCACCATTGCTAATTAGACCGGCACCTACAGTTACACTGCCATGTATTTAGCTTTTATTTGTTAAGGCTGCTGTGTACTAACCCTATTGGATTTGCTCACTTGAATATTAACCTAGGGAGAAAATGAGTCCACAGATTGTTGACTTGGATTGAAATTTTACACCTCAGAGCATTTTTTGTTTTAAAAAAATGCAAATAATATTCTTTAATTTAAATGGTTCAGGGAAAAAATTCTGGTCTAGTGTGTTACGCTCCTAAATTCCTTCTGTGGATGAAATTTATAAAATTAATCCTGTTGCAAGGTGCAGAAAAGTTCAGACTATCTGAAAATACCATTTTTATTGGATTATCAGTATTTACATAGCTGTCAATAGTAGACATTTTCTCCATAGGTCAACATGGAGGTGAGCGAATCCAATAGGGTTAGTACACAGCAGCCTTAATAGGCAGAGAAGCAGAATTCATCAACTAGAAAAGTGTACTTTTAATTTTCCCCATAAACATTATTTATGATTTATTTTGAATTCTACATATATGCCTCTACATTTACTTATGACTTAGACACACATAGTAATTACATTTTATTAAAATTTTTGTCTTATAAGAAGGAATAAAATTGTCTATTTTATTATTAGCATTTAGGTATCAAGCAAAGTTAATGTAACAAGAAATGTATTTTTTCATTCTCCTTAGTTAGATTTTAAATTTAAAAAAAATAATTAATATATATATATATATATATATATATATATATATATATATATATAAAATTTATATATATATATATATATATATATATACGTCATATGATGTCAAAACCTAGATGTTAAATAGAATATATCTGATTTTTTAAGGAGACAAAATGATTGATTTTTGTCCTCTGAGAGCAGAATAAATAAATTTTTTAAAAAAAAAGAAAGGAAAAAAAAAAAGAAGAAAAAAAAAGAGAGTTAAACGAAAAGTTAAAAAAAGAGTTAAAATGAAGTTATAGATTCATTTATGTGTATTTAACTATAATTATTCTTTCAGTAAGCCTAACAGATTAAAAATACTGCTATAAGAGACATAATCACCTGTAACAGAACTGAGAGTCTGGTAAAAGAGCTCGATCATGAGATATTTTTTCAAAGTTTTCCCCATGCTCCAGCAACAAATCATACTTGTGCATGTCAAGGGCTGTTGAAGGGTTGTGACCTAATTTAAACAAAGCAAGGATCTTCTCTTTCACTTCAGGGAGAACACTCCGATGCTTTAATATTTCAGGGGTTAGAATAGCATGGTTATGGCAGAAGTCAATCTGAATCACGGTAGGGTAATCAGGTAAATGTGGATCTTTTGACCTGAAAATAGCATAGAATAAACAAACCAAAAATGAAACTACAACTAAAGTATAAAAAAAACTTTTTATAATCGTATTCAGTTTTTATGCAAATCCCTTGAACCACGAACACATTATAAAAGATAATACATCATGTATTAAAACAGTTAAAATAAGAGAAAACTGAAATACTTATAAAATTATGATTTTGATAAATGATCTATCCAAATACTGTTGTTTTTGTCATGCCTAGGAATAGCGCAGAAGAAAAAATTCCTAAATTGAACCAAAACCCTGGATAACAGCAGCTGCCAAATCAAGTACCTGTGGGCTATAGAGATGTTCTACTCTTGGGGGAGACTGTAACCCCTAAAGGCATGTCCCCAGGTGGTGGATCATGGAACACCTCGACTGGAATTTCAATCAGGTTGTAGAAGGGAAATAAAATACTTTCTGCAGACCAACAGGTAGAAGTCCAACCTCTTTTGAGGCAATGGCACCCCTCTTCTATGGATAGTGCAATTGATATATCCAAATGGATAATTGAATTTATAAATTTATTATATATTCATATTTTTATAGTCATAATACATTATAATTATGTATTGCAAGCTAATATTACATAATATCACTAGACATACTATTTTCTTTCAGTTATTAAAATAATATTCAGTACAATTGCAGTTCTTTAAAAATTCATTTTTAAATGCTCTTTCCTCAATAGTTTATATTTTAGATTTCAGATGTATATAATAAGGTACAATAAGGTACCTTCACATAATAAGGTACTTTTATACATATGAATTAATAAATAAATTAAATTTACTATAATTAAATAACAATAAATATATTACTGAATGTACAACAGACTTTATAAATAAACTATGATATTATTAAGTTTGATTAATCTCTAGGTTATATTCAATCCAAACAGCCTTTGAATGATTTGAAACTTTTGAATTTATTTATTTATTAAACCAGTATTAAAGTGAAAGTATCTATCAGAACACCCTATAAACTTGAGATATCTTTGAACATAATTTTTGAACTTGGGTAATGCTTATATATTTGGAATAACCAAAAAAAAATTTTTTAGATTTATTTGTCATATAATTCATATTATGTTAAAGTTTAAATTAGAAAGTTATTCTTAAGCTCAAAGAGGCATACCCAATGGATTAATATACCTTTCAAGCAAGTTCATACTAAAAACAGAATGTACCTAAAAAAAGAAATTTTCTTAAACCTAACAGAATTTTTTCAGTAATAAAGAGAAATTAAATGCTATTTTCTTCAACAAAAGGCTAACTATACCCAAAGTCAACAAAGCAGCTGAGAGTCATGGGAGCCACTCAGGTACATTAGTCAGGAAAGCCTGATTAAAATTTTAAGATAATATGATTGTACAAAACTCAAAGGAGTGAAAGAAACCCAGGAAGTGAAGTAGCAGAAACAGGTCATGGAAGAAGGACCAAATTATGCTAGAGATGGGTAAATGAAAAAGCAATAAGTGTGATTGGTACTACAACTTGGAATTGAAATTACAGCAAAGAAAGGAAAACGTAGAGAATTCTGGATATCTATGCATTGATTGGCTAGGAAACAACCTTGGCCTAAATTGGTGGCAGGAAACAGACATAATCTTGGCCATGTATCCCATCATTCAAATCAAATTAGCATCATGGGGGCCCACCGTGCGGAAATCTCCATGAACTGGCTGCTGAAAGAATCCCTTCAGACCTATGTTCTCAGGGGGAAAAAAATTGAAAATGCTAACTAATTTCTCAATTTATCCTCCTCAGACCCAACATAAAAATAACTATTGATTTTCCTCAGAAATGTTAATAACTTACTATTCCCATCATTGTAAACTGAAAAAATTCAGTTTTATTTTTCTTTGTTAAAGGGTGGGGGGCAAGTATCACATGTGATACTTCAGTGCCAAAGTACAACAAAAATATAATTTCAAAATTCAAGGACTATATATAAACTACATTTTATTTTTACAGTTTACGCAATTATTTATGCATGAATGAGTTCTTTATGTTTCATGAAATTGTTTGAAAAATTTTCTTGACCCGTTGAAGCACAGAAATACCTTAAAGCTGGTACAGTGCACTGTAGTTAGAGTATTTCTGACTTCTGCATTTACTCCTATGTTCTCTATTGCCAATCATTTCTGGCATATGCATTACATCTTTCTTTCTTGTGGAATCATGCAGCATACAAACAGGTATCCATTTAACTGATGGTTTGTGATCATCAATAAATTTGTCAGATGAGCTAATAAAGGAAATTTGTCTTGGGAATTGTTCCACTTCATAGATAAGAGTTGTGCCAGCATTCAGTCTGAAAAAAAAGTAATCTAAGATATCCTTGTGTGCACTGGTAGCTTCCATTTTGTGACAATATGCTATCCAAGCACTACTCATGACAAAATCTATCATGTGTAAAATGACTCTTACTGTCTATTTTTTGGTCCAATTTTTCAATTGGTAGTTGCTGATGCAACAATCTAAGTGATCTACCCCCCCCCCCCATGAATTCATTATAATTTTTTACAATGGCAGGGCAATAAAAGTCTAAGCAATTTTTATCTTTCTTGGACCACCTAGAATATTTTTGAATGGGAAGTTTCCCATTTTCTGTTGGAAACAACAATACACCTTTATTATCAAACCATTTGACTAGACAACATCTTTTGTCATTTCTTACAATTTGGTCAACAGAACCACGACCATTCCTTTTCCTTTCATGATCTGTTTGTAAATCTGAAAATTTGGGAATTTTTTTTTCATAAGTGCTCCTGTTGCAAACACTTCTCTGTTCAGTAACAAATCCAATAACAATTTGGATGTAAAATATTTATCAACATGAATCGATGACCAAGGCTTTAAAGAATCCGAAAGCTTCACTGCAATCTTGCCACCTAAGTCGAGGTCATTCGTGTCTTCTAGAGATTGCACATCAGTTCCTTTTCCTTCATAGAATATGAAATCTAGAGGCATTCATACATAATGCGCATAACAAAATCTTTCAGTCCAACAGGCTTTAGTTTATCTTTTACATACTGGTACATAGGAAACTTGTACGTGAAATGGAATAATTTGTTCATCAACACTTACAATTTTCAGTCTTTCTTGTTTTAAGCAATATTTGCAAATTTTGTTCAGAAAAGGTCGAATTTTCCAAAATTTATCAGTTTGTTTTGATTCATTTGATACATCATTATCGTTAATAACTTTTAAATTGATGGAGGAGCTAAAAAATTAAACACAATATTTTGAATTATATCACATGTGATACTACTGTTCCCAGCTAATTTTTTCTATTAGGCATTTAATAAAAATTCAGAAACATGAGTATCACATGTGATACTTCCGAACCAAGGAGGTTAAGTGCAGATTTTACAATAAAAGTTATCAAAAATTAAAACTTTAAAAAATAAGATACAGTGGTACCTCAGTACTCATTGTTAATTGGTTCCATAAGGCACAATGAGTACTGAGCAAATTTTTTCCATAAGGATTAATATAAATTGAATTAATTTGTTCCTGGAAACCAGAAATTTCATATTTTACTGGGAAATTTATAAATTGATGGAGTTGTTTCATTTATACAAAATCTTTAAGCTACACAGAGATAACTTAAAATAAAAATTATATAAAATAAAATAAAATGTGTCTTTACTCAATCTGTATTTAAAGGAATTGATGGCCTAATGAGATAGTAACAAATTAGAGGAGGAGAGGGGTTATTGCTTGGAAGGGGAGTCCATGACTAACTTTAAACATTTCACTGTTTTTGGCACTCATTCCAGGCTTGTCTTTTAACAGTTTAGCATGCATTTATTTTGTCTTCTTGCAAATAACTGCCTTGGATATGCTATCACCTGCCAACTGTTTTTTATTTATCAATCCAAATGTACAACAATTTCTTCATTTTTTCTAGTATCTGTGAGCTTTGCTTGGACATGGCCTTCCCACCTTTAACAACACTGGCTCCTTTAATAATCTCTTTATTTTTCACTAATGAAGAGATCATTGTTCTAGGCATTTTGTACAGTGCAGCAAGATCAGACACACAGCGACCCCACTGATATTTAGCTATTATCTCTTTTCTCTGTTCTACTGTGATTCTCATTATTTTTCTTTTAAACTGAGAAGTATCCCTAAACTTTTTCAAATTCATGATGGCTTGTAAGGAAAAAAATAAGTATCACATGTATAAACCACAAAAAAGTAGGTTCATAGTGAAATATGTATTTTTCCACACAGAGTGCAAACTACTATGAGAATAGTGAGACAGTATTTCTTTTCATCCAGAGAGAGAGATGTGGGGGCACCATCTTGTCTCAAACATGTTTTAGCATATGCAACGAGTACTGAGCAAGCATCGAGTACAGAAGCATTTTTTTACGTCAAAATGCAAAATTACCGAGTAAATGCTAAGTACCGAAGCAATTTGGCCAAATGGCTAGGGTGCTAGCATTCAGTTCAGGTCCTGGGGGTTCGAGTCCCACTGTTGGTATGGATGTTTGTAGCCATTTGGAATCGGCTTTAAACTGTAGGTCCAGATCTAATTAGCCCTCGTGTAGTGAAAAGATGACCACAGCGCTCCAAACCAAACCGAAGAAATTTTTTCGTGTCAAAATGTGACCAGTACCGTAGTAGATGAGTATCAAAGTATAGCTGTATATAAGTATATCATACTAAACAAAAGCAAGAAATGTTAAAACAATGGATTAGAACATTCGATCAAATCTGCATCATCGCTCAATATATAGTTCTGTAAACCACATGATAAAGCAAAATCAATCAATTTAATTCATAGGAATAAATTTAAAGTAGATAAAATCATATGAAGCACAGATTTTATATATATTACAATCTGGAATGTGATGACAGCAATTGCCTTATCAAAATATAGCACACATACACACTAAGACAATCAAAACTTAAAATTAGAAAATAGAAAAATTTATAGCTTCTATTTACTTTAACTGTTATAGAATGTACTATACTACCTATTAACAAAGAATATATTTGTATGAAAATTACAATTCATAATAACAAGAACAAAAATTGGAATATCCTGGGAACAAGGCAAAGCCTTTTTTTAAAATTGCTCTCTCTCTGTAAAGAAAAAACAAACAGGAAAAAAAAACATACCACTGGAGTTTTTATAATTTTATATTAATAAATAAAAAAATGATAACATCTCATGAAAAAAGATTAGTAACATTACATAAATTTCCTCATTACGAAATTTCCTCATCCTTTTAATTATTTTTCAAAAATTTTTTTACTAAACTAAAAGCTAAACCACTTCTTTATGTGAGAAAGTCAGAAAATATATTTAGCCCTCATATAGACCCTTCCCTCCTCACATATACATTATTCTAAAGACTGTAAGTTACTAAGCTTTTAACGGATTCCACATGTATACAGTTACACAGGTATATGTATACAACTGCACCAACATATATTCAAGAAATATCTTTTTAAAAATTAACATGTAATATGCTACTTATGAAATTCCTCACCTGTATAAATAATGACTCCACTACTCATAAGATCAAAACATGGTTCAAATATTAAAAAAAAAAATATTATAAAATACTCAGCCCTAAACTAACTTGCTTAACACTTGAAAGTTCCTGCTAACAAACCCTTATGACAAAAATCTAAGATGAAAGTATAATACAGAAGTGAAATAATGGTAGATATCAAATAAATTGCATAGACACTATCACTAAATAAGAAACATTAAAACAGTATATTTTCTAGTAACCTTCAAATAAAATATAAATCTCTTGTATTAACCAACTAAATCCAAATGCCTTTCCCAAATGAATAAAATTTTTTGATATAATATAAATGCTAAAATAATATTAATAGAATATTTTATATGCAGCTTGAAAAACTGGTTTTTTTTTTCACTACATACTTATTAACATAATTTTATACTTACATGCATTTGTAAGAAATAAGAATATATTAAAAAAAAAATAACTCATAAAATATATTAAATAGTAGCAGCTGAAGTTTGATCAATCAGATATAATTTCATCTAATTTTGCCTATGATTGACGTACAATTTCAAAAAAGTTAAAATGATGAATTTTACATCAATTACATATTTCTACATAATAGAACAGATTAGTTTTTTTAGTATACAAGCAAAATGAAAACTTGAAAAGTATTAATGACTAAAATGTAGAGATTTAACATTAATAGAATATTCTAATATATTAACTAATCTTAGAAATATTAAGCAATAGCATAAATTTCTGGTCTTACCGGCTTTTTCTTTCAGTAACGACTCGTTTAATGGTGATTCCCATTTTTGCAGGACAATCTGTATTCTTACATGATTCTTTTTCCCTTACTTTTTCACTACGAGGACGGGTATTATGCTGGCATCTTAAATCAATCTGTAAAAATTTTAAGACTCAATAAAGGTAACTACTACTTTTAATAAAATCTATAATGAAAGAGTAGCTATAGACATAATTATTTCAATACATTAAAAATTAATATTCTACAAGCTAAATCTTTTAAGAGTAAATAATTTTCTTAGTAAAAACTAGACAAATAAAATGAAAAAGGTAGTCTTAAATTGAATCAAAATTTCCATTATTTCTCAATTTTATAATTGAATACGCCAAAAAACTTAGAAACTTCACTTTCATAAAATCATGCTCTAAATCAGAATTTATGAAAGTATGATTTTCTTTTAGTATTTAAAAACTAAACATTTTTTTAAATTCATATATTAACAGCTAAAGAAAATTTCAAATTCCTGATTGAAAGCAAACATATAAAACAAACTCCCAGAGTACAACAATATTTTATTTAATTATAATCCCTGTGTATGATACATTACATACATATAGCTTCATGTTATGAAAACATCCAAAAAGACAGAATCTAATTATTTCAAGTCAAAATCCCCACTAAAATACAATGGAATCTATAGGTCTACAAATTCAAGATTCAAATTATTTACTCTCTTGAATACTTTCAATAAACTTTTTTTACTATCAATGTAAACACAAGGCTGTTATTACAGTAAATAACAAGAAAATACTATTACTATTTGATTGTAATCCAAGATCAGGATTAATTCACAACTTTATATAAATTCACAACTTTATATTAATTCACAACTTTACATAAATTCACAACTTTATATTAATTCACAACTTTTTATAAATTATCAACAGGAACAAACCAGTTCATGAAGATATTACATTTTAGTATGATCATGTTATTTATTCTGCTAACTTTTGATTTTTAACAAAATTTTAAAAAATTTGCAGTGTTTATCCTAAACCTATTTGTTTAAGTGCTTGTTTTCTGTTTGTTTTTTGTCTACATTCTTCCTATAATTATCTTGCTCTGTTGGATTATTTATTTTTAGTTATATTTGTTCTTTTTCAATATATGGATTTGCTGCAACTGCACAATCTTTATTGAAAAGTTATAAGTTTTCAACGCTAGGGTAGGTTTTAAGTTAATTTGTTTGGCAGTCTTTGCCCGCTTTTTAATTTTTATGCTTGTGTTGAATTGTTTACATTTTTATAATTCTATTGTATTAAGTGACTCTTTCCATATGGATGTGTCATGCACTTTTTATTATCTATTTTGAGTAGAAGAGGATTGAAATAGAAATAGAAAAAGCAATATTATGAACTGTTCACTTACTCTGACTAAAACATCATAACTATCCATAACCATCACTTACTGTTTTAGGGTATGTGTGCATCTTTGCTTTGTCTTTGCATTAGGATTGTATGTGTACTTGCATTTATGGTGCATTGAGCCCTTAGTGCAAGTTGCCCGTGTCTTTTCATTTCATTTGACTGTCTGTTTCAATGGGGAACTCGGGGCCTTGGGATGTTTTTTGGTTATACATACATCCTATTCAGAAAGTTCCCCTTGAGGTAACTGATTTGGTTAGGCTCCCTGATGAAGAGACCAGTCGGTTACGTCGATTTCTGGTTTAGTTTCGACATTACTACAGAATCTTGCCTTTGGTGCGTGGAGCCCTAAGTGCTTGTTTTCTGTTTGTCTTTTGTCTACATTCTTCCTATAATTATCTTGCTCTGTTGGATTATTTATTTTTAGTTATATTAATACAATAGAAATCACACATCTAAAAATGTTCTTTTAAAAGTTCTACATTTTATAAAAGTTTCAATTGCATTCTATTATGAGCTAAAAAAAATTTTTTTTAAACGTGAAATAAATTCTATAAGCCTCTATAACTCTTTACAATAATTCTGCATATGGAATTATAATGTCTCTTTTTATATTCAGCATCTATGTCATGCTCAAGAATACACTGACACAAGTGAAATTTAAGTGATAACCTTAGCATATGCAACATGAATGTTTCATTGCATTAAAAGAAGCAGTTAGAAAAAAAAAAAAAAAAACTGATTTGCAGTCAGCCAAAATTAAGATCTAGGAAAGGGCAAACTATTATAACTGGAATATTTGTATTTTTAAACAAATGAACACTGAAAAATCTTCACTTTTCAGCTATCAAGACTGCCCCATACAACTGTTTTATATCTGACTACCTGAAATTGCAGCTTCTTTATGCAGTATTATGAATATAAAACAATATTCAACAGCATATTAAAAACCATAAATTTTTCTTCAAAACAGTGGCGCACCCAGGAAAGGGGGCAAGGGGCCTTGGCACCCCCAAAGAAATAGAAATTGCATTATGAATATTGATTTTGCATTATAAATATTTTTATCTGTTCATTGCCCCCCCCTTCCCCCCAAGAAAAAATCCTGGGTGTGCCACTGCTTCAAAAGATATAAACTCCAGGTACTATTATCTCAAAATGTGATTAATAGGTAACAGTGGTAAAATGTGCTTGTAATTTTTACTAATCTCCAAGTTTCATATTATATATAGAGGAACAGATACATATATTTTCCATACATAAACACATTGAAATATTTTTCTCACACTTTTTATTCATAACAGGGAAAATATACAGAAGATGCCCTTTGACATTTAACGACAGAATATAAAAATGATAAAGTTTGTACAGCTTTTACATAAACATTATTAAAACTAAAAGCCCATGTTAACTAAATACACTATCACTAAAACCATATACCACAGCAACATTAAAGTATTATGTGTAAAAGAAGCACATTTCACAGGGATATAAACCATTAAAATAGTAAATTTATGCTAAAAATCAAACACACAGTTTGATTAATTTCAAGATCTTTCAAAGCTGTTTTAACATGAGTACAATGATTTTATTACATAAATGATTTAAGCCATATTAAGTAACATAATTATATACCCCATGGTCTAATATGAAACTGTTAATAAAGTTCAGAAATATTAACATACCTTAAACACATTTTTAGTTCCACTGTGAGGATAGGTTCTCTCAACTCGCATAGTACATTTTGAATACATCTGAAAATCCTCCAGCCATTTATGAGCATGATCTTGATTTTTTCCATTAGTTCTAAGACGTGTCTTAAAATTTGAATTGTTGTCACTTAAGCTACATACCATATATTCATAATCTGCAGGCAAATAGGACTAAATCCAAATAGAAAAAGAATATTAGATTCAGAAAAATAGAACAATAATTGCTATATTTAAGAGACAAGCAATCTTTCCTATTAAAAAGTACTGCATCAAAACAAATTAAAAAAGTTTTTTTAAAAATTGTTCAACAAAAATTATTTGGGGAGGTTATATTAAATTTCGTTCATTCATCATTATAAGAAAAATTAAATTGGATGGATATGGACAAGTTCAGCTATACTTTATCAAGATATAGCAAGTCATGTGAATTCTTATATATACTGTTCATATTAATGAAATGAGAAATGATTTATTCGTCTTTAATACTTGTTTTCATTATTATTATTAATAACTTTTATCTAACAACCTTGAATGGGACAGACATGTTTTCTCAGATAATAAATAAATATTAAGCCCTACCAAGCAGAATTAAGGGTAAATTTTATTTAATTCTGTCATGTTTTAAAAATAAATTTTTCTTGACGACTTATCTTGGCAAGCAACCGGGACAATAAGGAATCTTAGCAAAAATTATCTATAAAAGTTATAGTCCTGCCTATAACTTTTATATGTTTGGAATAAACTTATATTTAGACTTACTGATGCGACACTAAAATACTGTTTGAATGATTCATGTGTTAGATGAAATAATAAATAAAAAATACAGTGAAGTGAAAATTAACTGAAGCTACATTAACATGGAAGACTTTTCAAAAAAGGACTAATACAAAGAATACACAGAAAAAAAAAAATGTTTGAATTGTCTATAAAAAGTGTTTACAAAATGATTATTTACTTAGATATATTATATTTTTTAAACACAGAACACCAGTACATCTTAAAAATTTGATTTCAAACCATATAAGTTAGAAAGGCTGTTACAAGGACTGTGAGAAAGAAAAAATATATAGATAAATATAAAGGATACAGAAATTAGAATTCTAAAATGATCTAGATTATATTTTTGTTACAAGTACATACTTTAAACTAAATTGTGTTACTTTCTGTTTAGAATATCAAAATTATGCAGCCTTCTTTAAACAACAATAACAAGCCCCCCCCCCCCCCCCCACACACACACACACCAAAAAAAAAAAAAAGTTTTTTTACACTAAGTAACAAAGACCTTTATTACTTGACATAACAAAATTATCTGTTTAATTCCAACAGATATAACTAGGTACAAAACCTATACCTATTAACATGCAGGTTAGTAGGGATATGTTCCTTCTTTCAGAACCAGAAATTTTAATAGAGTTTTAATGTAATTTTTTTTATATATTCATGATGTTATACAGTCAGGAAAAATTAGAAATTACTACACACTATTGATTATAATTTCAAAGAATCATTATATTATTGTGTACTTAAGAAATGTACAGAAGATACAATTTTAAAATCTGCTTCAGCCAGAAAACAAATCCATAAACTTGGCCTTGGTATTATAAAAGCAAATTCACTGTATAACAAAATATCATTTTTAATCTTTTTTATCAGTATTATTAGAAATTATAAAAGGTATTATATTATATTACATTTGTTTAATTTATTAAAATACTGATAAAAAGTTTTATACTGTGTCATATAAAGAACAATAAATTGCTATTTATGCTAGAATACAATATACTTGTCACGCATACAAAATGTAATCTGTTTGTAGTTACTATTTTATTAAATATATAAAATTCTCCTGTATTTGTATCTTAATATCTAATCTAAATCAAGCACATTCTATACAGGTGATCTTAATTGATAGCTTAAATATTATAAGCACAGCTGTATAACTACAGGTGAATAGGTTGTTTGAAATTCATTGCTTAAATAAAAAAGTTAAAGTAAAATATCATATAAGATATGTTACATTCATCTCAATTATACACGTACTTTTTGTAATAAAAAATACAATAGAGATCTAAATTTCTCTTAGAAATGATTTCAAATGATATGTTATAGAGGGTGTCCGAGCTAAAAGTATCCAAAAGTTATGGCTTATTTTTACGGAACTACCCATTAGAATTTAAAATAATTATTTAAATAGAAAGAAAATCACACCAAGTTTTAATATCAATAGATTTCGATGTGTGCACCTTTTGTAGCAAGACAAATGTCTAAACAGTAATCCAGTTCTCTCCAAGTGATGAATTACTCTCTAGGTTATTAGATTCTCCTAAGTTATTACACGAATTACTTGAATGATACGCTTCTTCAACTCATCCACAGTTTCAATTTTTTGTTTATACACTAATAACTCCTGATATGCTACAAAACACTTGGAGAGAACTGGATTACTGTTTAGACATTTGACGTGCTAATAAACGTGCACACATCGAAATCTATTGATATTAAAACTTGGTGAGATGTTCTTTCTATTTCAATAATTTTTTAAAATTCTAATGGGTAGTTCCGTAAAAATAAGCCATAACTTTTGGATACTTTTAGCCTGTACTACAAAAGTTAAGACAATGAAGATGGGCCATAAGTGGCATACATTAAATTTAGGTATATGTTAGATATGCGTAAATATAATATTTAATTTTATAAGCATTTTATTAAAATACTTTATATAATAAACATTACTGATATACTTTATATTTTATTAATATCCTGATATACTTTTATGCTTTCTATCCTTCTTTCAATTCTTATTATGAAGTAAAATTATTATGCTTACTGGAATCTGCATTCCATCATCATCGTGCTCTTTAACTATTTGCTTTAGAATAAATGTAGCCAAGTATATTCAGGTACAGCACACAGATCATTAGTCTCTCATACAACCATAGCATACTTTGATCATTTTTAAGTAAATGTGTAAGGATAAACAGTTAATCCATAGATAGCAATATACGACAGATAAAGTTTTATTGATTAAAAGTTCATATGTGACAACAACCACCATTAATATTATTTAAATAAAAATTGTGCAGGATGACAAAAGGGAAAATTTCAGCTTCTTTATATCCAAAATAGAAATAATATACAATTAGAATTTTGAAATAATAGGTATAATCCTTCGCCAGGCCATAGAACACTCAATGTAATTACCTAAATGGGCAAATACTGTATATAAAGAAACTACCACCTGAAACAATCACAGCACACTATGGATTGAAGAACTATACCAACTTGTACAATTTTCCCTAAAGACAATCCCATCAAATGCTCTTAACTTGAAGAACAATACCTTCTAATTCAAAGTTAAAGGACACTTTTTTATTTCTATTTTCTTCACCCATTAAAAAGTTAAAAGCCTCTAAAAATATTGTTGCGATATTTTCTATATGGCATAGAAAGAGAAGTCTGAAGCAACGTTCCAGTACAAAGTATGAAGTACTCAAATTCAGGAAATTAATCACTAAATTTATATCAGAAATTTATTTTCTACTTCAGTCAAGAAATTCTAGAGACAATTAAAAAGTCTCCATGAGTAAAACTAAGCAGAAACAAATTAAATTGACAAAGATGAATTAAACTGTATATCTACCAATTATCACATTAAAACAGATGATTCGCAATGAATTTCCGTTTAAGAAACTTTATAGTTCAACTTAACACATTGCCTAAACGCAATCTGACATCTCGTGAAATGCAAAGAAATGACAAATTCATACAATAAACACATCTTGCTTTTCTGTATAAAGAAGAAATTTAAAAAAAATTACCCTTAAAATACCGAAATTTCAGTACCAGGATCACAAAATTTGCATTTTATGATAGATGACATTGCTATAATTTAAAAGAAAAGACTGTAGAAACAGAGTACATATTTTTAATATCGAATGTTTTATAAGTGTCATTACAGACCGACATTTAAAAGGCTATTGTAAACTTTGAAATTCTCAAAGCTTCACAACAGTCCACAACACTTTTACAGATTAGGATGTAAACGTTTACAGTCACATTTCATTTTTGGTTTGTTTGTTTATTTCTGTTTAATTGAGTTGAGGTGTTTGGATGACTGACATATTTTCTTAATGCACAATCGATTTCATAAAGTAGTCGAAATTTATCTCTCATATACTGGTTTATCTTGCACTATTTACTTTTCAACGTACATTCTTAAACAAACAAGATTCAATCAAAATCCTTTGTTTATCTTATGTATCAAAAATGTTGTTTACAATCATTGATTAACTGTATCTTTGGACAAACAGACGTGCATAGTGTCGTTTTTTACGAAAAAATCCAAAACACGAACAACCGATTGTGGAACTCTCATGATAAATCAATTTCCACATCAGTGCTTAATCAATTTTAACGCTAATATCTGTTCTATTGCTTTCTACTCTGCAATTGGAATAATTTTATACACTTTCATCGACCCTTAGCATGAAGAACTAATGACTGCGTATTTATAATTTGTTTTAAAATGCGCCGCAACGTTGAGACACAATTTTATTATATTTTTACATAAAAGACAATTTCATCATCATAAGTATGTTTTAACATGTATATGTAATATGGATTATACATATTAAATGTTCATGTATGCATCTCAGTACCCTGTCCGTAATTTAAAAGTTTGTATAGTTATTTGTGACAGTGTTTGTAAATTTCTTTTTTTGAACAAGAGAGAAGTATTTATTCTATTAAGTTTTATCTGTATATTTTATAAAGTCATGTTCATACCCCTTTTTTTATAGAGGAATAGAAAAAAATTCGACTTATTTCTCTCTAATTCTTGAATTGTAATCACTTGTATTCCTGTACTTGCTAACAGTAGTATATTAAATTTGGCTTGTGGTGCATTTCAATTTATAAGTTAATAGGAAAATGTCTGATAATTATAACTTCACTGTTTAATTATGCTCTCTAGCATACTTATCTATGACAATCGGAGAAGTTATATTCTTTTGATCAAAGCTTAAGTGTATGACTTTTTAGACTAGCAGGAATGATCATTTTAATGTGAACTTGTTTTTTTTTTATGCATATGCATAAAATCAGTCATGGGCACAGTATACTGTTTAACTCTGCCATAAATAAATTACCAGCTGTAGTCAACAAGTTTATTTGTAGATATTGTAAAGGTTATCATAATATATTTCTTAACTACTGTGTAGATAGGTAAAAGTATTCAGTGTCTCTTCTTTATATACATGAGCCCCTCCCCTCCCCCCCAAAAAAAAAATAAATTTACAGACTTTCTAAAATGGATTATCTGTATTATAATAGATGTAAAATCTGGTCATTCTTGTTACTTAGCTATACAGTCCACTTTCTCATGCAATTTAAACAAACAACAGGACCTTAGGTAAACCTAATGGTTTTCTGTAAATACTAGGCAAATGTATAAGTACTGCCATTTTTATTAAAGGTGTTAATAATTAACATATACTTTTTTTTTATAAAAATAAAAGAGAAAGCATTTAGATTATTTTCTCACATTAAAATTATGATATAATATATTGTAAATATTGGTAAATACTCTGAAAATCCCAAGTAGATTGGGTTTTTATCATCCCTGGTAGATTCAAATTAAAACATTATTATTTTTTATTAATTTGGTTTGAATGCATATATCTTTGCTATAAATGGCTAAAAAACATTACCTTAAAAATGTAAAGTAACATTTTTGCAAAATACAGTCGAACCTCCATATATTGAGTAGCAAATTGCTGGAAAAAATTCGATATATAGAATTGATCTTAGTTTTATCATAATTATCCTAAAATATTAAAATTGAAGCTAATTTTCGTATACGAAACTCCATTTCTAATTTATATGTGAATCACATTAAATGAAAGTTAATAACTAAACAATGAGTTAATATGAAAGATTTATTGAGTATTACATACCTTTTAAAAAAAACAATAAACCAGACAGTGGTTACAATGATCACAGTTACATCCTTTAAATAAAAACTATAAATATCTTGCTGAACAGCCAGTTTTGCGGAAAGTTCATCAAAGAAATTTTCGTATATATTCAGACCACTAAAAACTTCATCAGGGACATTTCCGCGAATTGAAGTCCACGACATATTGTTTCAAACGCCAAAGATTGGGAGATTTTAATCTAAAGTGGAATAAAATCTCCCAATATGTTGTGAAAAAATTTTGACATATAGAGATTTTTTTATATGTAGAAACAGTTTTTCTATGTATGAACATGGAGATATGCTAAGAGTTCGATATATGGAGGTTCGACTGTATTTTCATAATAGTAGCTTTATTGAAGGAGAACATTAAACTTCTTATCTCTAGATTTGTAAATATGTTTCTATGATTTCTAATTTGTGGATGAGGAAGTTTTAAAGAAGTGTTTATACTATTCAATTTGCTATTTTAGAAATATGAAAGGTATTTTTTTAATTTATCTTTTATATTAGGAAGCTGTTTTGAGAATTATCTGTTATTTGAATGGACAGTGTATTGCATCATCATTATCACGCCTCTATGGTCGAGCTCTGTATGACAGACTATGCGAACCAGGAAGCAGCAAGACAATCGCGAATCACAGTAGATGGAGATTTTTTAAGGTATTTCTGTTTAATATTTGGATATTAAAATCATTGAATTCTGTCCTGATTTCTCATCTTTATTTATTTTAGTGTGATTTTAATTTAGTCATGTATTATTTTTGTTTATTCTCTTATTTATTATTTGTCATTTTTAATTTTCCTTCCCTTTTCAGAAATGTTACTGTTATGTATGTCTAACAAAACAGTAACATTCCTTTTTTACTGTTTGCATTACTTCTTCATATTAGAAGTCCATGACCATTATAAATTTTGTGAACTTTATAACAGAAAAACTAAATTTAAACTTAGTTTTTTGTTTCATCTGCATCATGAATGACAGGGATTTTAAAGAATTTCAGCAAAATATATGGATATATTGAGAAAAATCTGTCACTTAACTAAAGATTAATTTAACTACATTTTTATTAACGTATAGCACACTTTATGTTGAAATGTAAATGTTACCTTTTGTTTATTTTGTTATTATTATTATTATGAAAAGTTTTAGACTAACTGACAAAATAACTCATAAAATCCTCTTTATAAAGTCATAGTTATACTGTGAAGGTCACTATTTCTTTTCTGTAGTATTTATATTTTTAATCAGAGAAAACATATTTAGTTAGTGGTTAAAGAAGTAAAATTTTAGTTTCTCGGTTATAAAGTTCATAAAATTTATAATGACAGTTTTAAATGACAGTATATCAAATTTAAAAGTATTGCAAATATTATGAAGTTGGTTGAAATTTTCCTTAAGCTCACTTCTATGTGATGAAGATTATTTCTACAAAACTATTTTTTTTTAGCTTAAAACAAAAAAAAAAATTAAACAATTTGTATATTTTGTCATGTTTATATCATTCATTTTGATATAATAAAGGAATCAAATTTATAACAATAGCCATGCATTTGACAAAATTGTTTCACCGAGAACTACTTTTTTATTTTCTTTGGGTGATACGAGGATCAATACATTATTTTTTTAGCATGTGAACTTTTGTAAAACTGCAAAGTATACAAATCTTTATTGAAGTAATATATACTTTTGAATTTTAGTTTTCTTCCTGATGAGAAAAGAGAAGTAGGCCTCTATATTGCTGCTGATTCCTTAAAACCTAGTCATAATTATTTTGAAATTGAGATCACAGACAGTGATGCCAAAGGGGATATTACTCTAGGTTTAGTATCTAGTCTACATCATTAGACAAATTTCCTGGCTGGTGGAAAGATTCCGTTGGCTACCACTCTAAAAATGGAAAGTGAGTTCATTGTGTTTTAACCTTTGAAAATTGCTTATAAATGCGTTTATGATTATAATGTTTTACATTAACTTAAAATTTTGAAAGGTTGCTTTTATTTTTTAAACATTTGTTACTGTACTCAAAACATGAAAGGGAAATAAAGAATGCAGTTCTCTTGATTGTAATATTTAATGAGTTCAGTGACATCAGTTATAAATTTTGCATTCATTATTACTTTTCCTAAACTGAACTCTATGTATTTAAAAAAAAATTGGTGTGTTTTATTTTGTGCTTTTATGTAATTTCAATTATAATTGCTACTTGCTATGAAACTACAGAATATCTTTTCATCTAGTTTCTTTGATTTCTTATTAGAATACTTTCTGTTCTTGATCAATGGAAGTCACAGTGGATTTGATTTTAAATGTGGATTTTTTTTCCTCTTAGAATTTACAAAGGTGTTCCTAAAAATTCCATACTTGGTCCCATGTGTACTGCAGGGGATTTTATGGGTTGTGGCATCAAGTTTGATGGGCCATCCTCTCACTACAATCAAGGACAGATGGCAGTTATCTTTTTACAAAAAATGGAAAAGAAGTAATTTTTATGTTTTATTTGTCATTTATTGGTGTAATATCATATTTGAAAATATTTATAAATTCTCAGAAAATGAAAATTTATTCTGCAGATAGATTTGAAAGATTTTAAGTCTAGTTTCTATGTATCTTCAACAAAAGAAAATTAATCGGAAAATTTTAAATTATAACTGTTTCCTTTCAAGCTTACTAATTTGTTACAACCGTTAAACACTTTTAAGTTTGTGGTAAAAAGGTGAATCCTAAAATGTGAAGGGTATGTACGATCAGGCAGGCTGATAAAATGAAATTGCATATAAAAATCGGGGACAATCAGTGAAAAGCTCATCTAAGGAGAGAAAAAAATGTGGATTCATGTGGGAATTTGTGTTATTACCATAAAAAGTGATCATAAATAAAAAAATTTCAAAAATCCTATTTTCAATTTTCATAAATGTACTTTTGTCTTTGAAATGAAGAAAGATAACAAAAAAATTTTATTTTATTCCTCCAAAAAATGTGTGACTAAAGCTTGTGTGTGTACCATAATTATTCTGGGTAATTCTTGCATGCTTGTTTTATCTGTTGTAAGTAAATGATTTTGATGTGCATTCTTGAAAATTTATGTAATTTGAACAATTGTACTCAGAGCATTTTTAATAAATATTAGAAAAATTGTTTTATAATGTAGAAGAAAATTTAATATTTGATTGACCAAGAAACAGGTTATGTAATTTGACTTCTTAATTTCATATAAAGTTCATTATTTCATTCTTTTTTCTGTTGCCATAACCAATATTAATATAATTATGAAGACCACAATAATATAAAGAAGATAAATAGTGTTTTAGGTAGTCCTTTAATTTTTTTGTTTGTTTGTTTGTTTAAACTTCTTCTATCTACCTACTCAAAACTTAATTCTGTAACTTGGACTAAACTCAAAGCATCTTCTAGTTTTAGTGTTGTTCTAAGTGAGTATTTTATACAAAAGCTGTTTTCTTTTTGCCATTTAAAATAGCTAATGCAAAAAAAGATCCAGTGGCACATAAAACTAGTAAGAGCCAAGTACTGAATTTTGATAGTATGAGTGACATTACATCTGACATACATTTTTGTTACTAGTCATCTGATATTTACAATGCTGATATATCTGTGTAAATTTGTGGATTCTTATACACATTTTGTTTCTTTTTCAGATTGCTTCAACAGAGGTCCCCATGCCTAAAGAGGTCTCTATCCTGCCGTGTGCTTTTTCTTAGTTGCTTCTGAAGTACGACTAATGTTAGGTATTCGTTGGAGACCAGAAGATGATGTATTAATGTGTATTGATAGCATTGAGGAAGAATGGTCAAGATTACATGATATTAAATTAAATGGAATGGTAGGCATTTTTATATCGCTTTTTTTGCCCTTTGTATGTGTCATTTTTATGCTCCTGTAAAATATGGTTTATTCTCCTAGGGTGGCTGTTAATATCAACTTGTCTTTCTTAGGTCAAGAGTATTAAAATACAGAAACTTTAAATGCAAATTTCAGCTGTCTGTTTGAGCAAAAGTTAACATTTTATCTCTTTGCTTGATAAGATTTTGAAAGATTTTATGAATATCTAGGCAGAATTTAGACAACTCATGTTAATCTCAGTAATACTTTGTTTATCATAATTGACTTTATTTTTTAGACAAGTCAACATTATCTTCTTGCTGTGGTTCAGTTTATGCATTTCTGCAAGATTTTTTTTTTTTTTCCTGGTCCCTCACATATCTTTTATCATCAATTACTTCTCAAATAGCTCTAATATCTGATTTATTTCATTTCTCTTGTCACTTTCAATTATTTCTTTCAGTTTTCAAAATTCCCTTTATTTTATTTTTAACTGATAATCATTGTGCAGGGGAGAAGATTAAACTTCATCAAGAAATACACAAAATCATTGAATGAAATATCTCATAAATATAGGTGATTTTAGAGAAAATTTTTCTCCTAAATGCAAAAAAACCTTTATGTGGAGGGATACCTACACTTGATTGGCCTTTTATGACCCAATTATATGTAGAATCAATCACATGAATTACCATTACATTGGATGATATTTGCTTCAATGAACAGTTTTGCCAAGAGTTTTATTCAATGATAATTATAAATTTAGAAAAAATGGTAAAATACCTAATTCATCCTATGCAAAATATTTAAAAGAAACTTTAAGTAGTAGTGTATGGTTTGCAGTTTCCCTGAAAATTATGGAAAATACAGTGAGAAAAATAGTGTATAATTTTCTATAGATGGGAAACTATTTGGAATGGGTTCTTTAATTTCTTTATTTCTATTCCTAGGATAAATCTCTATTTATGAAGGTTTCATGTTCTGAAGGAGGAATGTTTAGCAGTAACTCAGACTTGATGTTATGAAAACTTTAAACCATGATTTGAAAACTAATTTTGGAGTAACATTTAAAAAAATTTTTGTTTTGTTTCTTTAAACCCTTTAGTCGTCACATTATTTTGACAAAATTCGTTCAAAAATCATCGAATTTTTTTATTGAAGTTTTTAATGTTCATAATATTCTAAATCTATTAATATAAAAAAAAACCCATCTTTTTCTTTAAATTTAACTGCTTTTTAATAATATAAATTTTTTTATTAACTTACCTATTTTTGTCTTTCCTCATACACACGAGCATCGCAGAAACGTTTCAATTCAGATATTAAAAAATTTATATCTAATTTTTGGATGAAGAAAATTATGTACGCTGTAAATAATTTATACTATTATCTTTCAAACAATGATGCTTTATTAAACACAAATTTCAAAATTAGCTATAATAGCTTGAAAAATTTAATATTTTTTCTGCATATGATAAATTTTGAAACATGGTATGCATAGTCCTACATTACAATCGCTACAATAATACCTTGTTTCTCGCCTAATTTATTTTCCGTTTTGATTCGCCTTAGATGAACAAACTTTGCATTCTCTGGCAGGGTTTGTCTTTTTCTCTGTAGGTGGTATAATTTCCAAAAAATGGCGTTCATATAAACGACTTGATGATGCTTCATTCGATGGACGACCTCGTCTTGGGAAAGTTCTTATAGTATGATATTATCAATTATTTCATCAATCAAATCCAATCTAAAGTTTAGGTGTGATTTGTTTCCACCTTCTTTTTTATAAACTTGAAAGCATTGAAAAACAACTTGGTCTAAGAGGTGAAAAAATATTTTTTTATAATATTTTTACCACCGTTTCTTGCTACTTTATAACTAGAAAGGTATTGATCTACAAGATCCACTCCTCCCATCGTTTTTATTGTAGTCAACTACGACTTTTGCTTTTGTATTAACTTTTTACTTTGTGTCGTTACTTCAACAATTTCAGAATCATGAATGATGATAACATTGTTACTTCCTTTTTGTCCTTCCATTTCAAACGCGAGAAAGTTTTCCACGTCTAAATGATATGACTTCACCAGATTTTAACTTTTAATTTTTCAGTGCTAATGGTAAATCCTTTTTGTTTTGTCTAGCAGTTCCAACCACATTTGTTTGATAACTCAAAAGAATATTGCATAATTTAGGCGAAGTATAATAATTATCCATCATGATGCAATAGCCTTGTTTCAATAACGGCATCATTAGAGTCATAACAACTTGTGAAGGTACTGATAGAGTTCGGAATTTAGGATGAAATAAAGTACCTTTCCCAGTGTATATAATAAATGACCATATATAACCAGTTCTAGATTCGCTTAGCATATATGATTTGATACCAAATTTTGCTTTTTTCAAGAGTAATATTGGCACCAGGATAAACGTCCTTTGTACAACATCAATGTTTCATGTATGCTAATATCTCTTTCTGGGGTAATTGCTGTTTGATATAATTTATTCAAATGATCATAGATAGGCCAAATCTTGTAGAGTTTGGGGATTAGGGTGATTTGCTGGATCATGAGAAATATTGTTCACAAAAGGCAAGCATTTTTTAATTTCACAGTAGCGATTTTATGACATAATCCTACGAAAATAAGGAGTTTCCACTGATGTTTTCTTAGTCCAATACATGCTTTCTTCAGGTTTTTTCATAATACCTTGTAAAATTGAAAGTGCAAGAAACAAATGTATTTCATTGGAGATACAGGTTTCCACTCTACCCTACCTTTTAGTTTTCTTTTTTGAACAACATTACTGGATTGCTCAGCATAGCGATTAGTCTCTTTTACAATTAAATCCACTATTTCATCATTTATGAAGTGTTCATAGTACTGTAAAATGCCTGAACTGGCTTGAAATAAAATACTAACTTTTGCAATGATTTAAATTGAAATCGTGGAGGACAGATATCTGCTACATTCGGCAAAATTTCATTCATTGGCGCCCTGGTAAAAGTTGGGCAGGATCATCACTATCTTCAGATTCCGAAACATCAGAATCTAAGCATCTGTAAATAAACTGCCTTCTGAATCACTTCCTGATTCCTTCAAGACTTAAATCCTCTTCATACACTTAAGCTACTCATTTTATAAAAGTGAGCTTGAAAATGAAAACTGTTGACATAGAGGAACTTCCAAAACCTGTTCTAACTGATCTAACTGACAAAATGTTTAAAAATCTAAGTATTCTGAAGCTAACTGCTTTGTGCTGCATCTATGATGCAATTATGTAAAAAAAAATTATACGGGCGCGACAAAATTGGAATTTCCATGACTTACTATTGGATGCGCGTAGCCCGTGTGAGATATGGGTGCGACAAAATTCATTCAACTTAGCTGCCCATATGAGAAACGGGCACGACGATTAAAGGGTTGAAGTTTCTTTAGCTTTTTGCTTATAATTTCCCTATTATCCAGTGTCACAATTTTCTGGAGTGTTGGTTATTCACTCAAATACACATTAATTAATTCCATTCCCCATCCTGAAAATGCATTTTTATTTCACTAAGTCCTATGACTGTGTATTGGGAAAATTAATTAAAAATATTTTAGAATGTGTATGCTTTCTCCACATTATTCACTGACCTTCATTTATCAGTCTATATTTCATTTTACTATTTTGTTTTGTTTTAATCATGTCTTATTACTGTAGAGATATTTTTAATAATTTTACTTTTTAAGTATGTATTGTTATGAATATTATTTTATCTAATTTATCTGCTGCTCATATATTCTAGGTTCTGGATATGCAGGTCGGGGAAAAGTATCATTGATGTTGGATTGGCACAGGCCAAGTATCCTTTGGATACAACACATCACTACTTTTGAAGTAGAAAATTATAGATCCTGGAGAAAATTGTTACATAGCTATGGATTAGCCAGAAAAGTAAATTTTAAACTATACTGTATCTCTTATCAAAATATTGCATATTTTGTTATTTATTTTTCAACCTGAAAATATATATACGCACTCTATGTTTTACAAATTTTATATTTTCTAAATGGCCGTCCACTAGTATAGTGGTTAGCATGCTGAGCTGCCATGCAGTGGGCTTAGGTTCAAAGCTCGATAAGAGTGTGGTCGTTTCTGCATCCCCTTTTATAGGAGGGAAATGCTGGTTCACCTGTACGGTGCTCCCATAATAAGTAGTCGGCAAAACTTTGCAGATCTTCATGAGACAATGTCAAGAAGTACCTACTATCAGAGATAAGTGCCTGCCGCCTTTGGAAAAAATTCTATATAAATAAAAGAAAAACCTTGTCTGCGGGAAACAATTCTGGGTAGACTGTTTCCAATGTGGCATCCTTTATAAAATTCTGCCATGTTTGAAAATGCGAAATCGATGTTTTTTCTTTCATGAAAGTACATAAATGTTACATATTGGAAGAGCTTTAAAAACTGATAATTTTTTTGTGTACACTTATTCTGTTACTTTAATAGTTTTAGAGATTTTTCAATTCTACATGCATACTCTACTGAACAAAAATGTACAGCCATGTTTTATGATGTAAACACAGCATGATTCTCACTAAAAAATGATCACTGAAAAGAAATGTTTCATCGTGTATCTAATTTTTAATTATCTTTCTATTTTTCATACTTTTAATTTCAAACTTTTTAATCATAAATAGATCATTAGAAGATGTATTGATTTTTGCAATTAAAAGTGAAAACTAACTGTTAATTCAAGGGAACTGTGTTCGAGTGTCAAGTGATTCGATAGCTGGGTGAAGCCTGGCTAGTATATATATATTTTCTAAAAGGGGAAACCTGCTTTATTTTAGATGTGAAAAAACAAAAGAATTATTAAAAATTTTAAGTTATAAGCCAGTTATAATTTGATAAGTTTGAGGTTTCCTTATGTCCTGATACCAGTTTTCATAGGGTTCAAATACTCTTGGACTTTTATAATTTTGCTGAAAAATTAATGTGATTTTATGCCAAGAAAATGTCAATAATAAAAAAGTTATTTCCTCAATTCTGAAATTGTCAAAGAATTCTCATTTAATTCTTGCCATTAATTTGCTATTTTCAATCTAAAAACTTTTTTCACAAATTCCACCCAAATTTATTCAAATAAAGTCAGTGATAAAACTATAGTGCACTTCAGAAGAGTTGAGCGCTGAGACAGTCTTTGAAGATGCTTCATGGGGAAGTTGATTTTTGACATAAAAGCTTGAGGATATTTAACACTTTTCACTGGAATGACCATAGAAGCATTAATTGCTCCTTCAGCCTTAAAAAAAAAAACTATGAATTTTGTAATTTTTTGACTTTTGATTGGTAATTCATCTATTTACAACTTTTAAACCTTGTATCTTAATACTTACTATTTCTCAATGTATGGAAGTTTCAGAAGTACTCTATATAATCAAGAATCATGTTTTTATTCACAAATACTAGATCTTTACTTTTTGAATTTTTTTAGAGTAGATTTTCTTGTATTTGAGTTTTTGCAATTTTAAATTTCTGCTTTTGACAAAAGGAGCAGTGATTTTTTTTTTCTGTAGTTCAATTTTCATCTTAACATAGTAGGTACTATGTTAAAACTGACAAAATAATACAAATATAACAAAGGACATTTTATAAAATCCCCCCAACACAAATGAATATTTTTTTTTCCTTATAAAGTAGTGACTTTCTATTATAACTTGATGGTAACCCGTCATTTTGACGTCATAATACTAATAATGACGTCATAATGGAAAAAGTATATGAAAGTTAAAAAATATCCCGAATTATCTAACAATATTGCATTTTATCCACACCTTGTGAAAGCAAACCCTTTCATTATTTTTATTTATTTAGTTTTTCATGCGATTGGAGTAGTAGATTGCCATCCAGTTTTTTACAGCTCAATACGCGATATGAATACTTGAGCTACTTGATTCATTCACATTCAAGTTTGTTTACTTTCAGAATTCATCGCAAAAGTAAACAGATTTTTAAAAACTGTTAAATATACAGCTAAAAGCATCCAATTTTTTTAGTTCTGAATGTTTTATAGAAAAATAGGCTGAACAAACGTGATTTGATGGAGAAGATATTAGTTTTTAGGTAAGAAAAAATTCTGATCCACATCTGAAATTAAATTATGCCCTAAGTGGGCCGTTTGTTTACTGAGGGCTTCAATTGAAAGATGAGTACAGCCCGGAAGTGTTATACAGAGACAACGGCTATTATATATATAATTTTTTTTCTATTGCTTGTATAGGTTTGGTTGGGAGAACTACGGTCAACTTTTTTCTACATGAGGGCTAATTAGACCTCATGTAGCAAAAAGTGCTACTGCTTAAAGCTGATTCCTAATGGCTACAAACACCCTTGCCAAGAGTGGGACTCTAACCCACAGACTTGTACCAAATGCCAACATCTTAGCCATTCGGCCATTGTCCGGCTATTGCTTGTATAATTGAGGGCCAATTAATATAAGACTTGAAGCAAATCCAAAGTTTGGATTTTTGTGTGTATGCAAGGCATTATTTATATGTCCAGTTTTTTTTCAAAGAATTTTATTTTTATTTGTGAAATAAGGGGTCAGTTGTAATTATGAAGAATTTAGATGCTGGCAAAATAATATATTAGTCACTGAAGTTAGCAATGAAAAAAGCCTTAGCAAAGAAACAAAAGTTCATTTTTAAAAACTAAATAATCTGAAACAATAGGAGAACTTAAATTGATTTATCAAATTTTGCCAATTTTACTGCACAGGAAGAATTTGTAAAACCAAATTTAATCCACCCATGTTTTGGATAGTAGATGTGGATATCTTCACGGCTCTACTTTTTCAATTAAGATATTTTACTACTTTACTGTTTCACTACTGTCTTGAAAAAGTCCAATGAGATTGAAATCACTCTCAGAGTCTACCTTTTTCTGCAGTCAATATTTCAAATAGTTTCATATTTTAAATCTTCCTATTAAAAATTATGATTAACTCCCATACGTCTCTGGCAATACCATTGTTTTTCAACATTTTACTTACACATACTGAATGGGAATAAAGTAAGTTTCTGATTTATTAGCATTAATTTTTTCTAACCATCCTTCAGTCAGTTCTCTCTATATTTAAATTTGCACTGACATTTCTCTAACGAATGAATCTTCTAAAATCACCCCATGCAAGTTCAAAAGGTATTAAATTACAATTGGCTCAGTGGGGGTCTTATTTTATGGCCTTATTCTTCTAGCAACTGATCAATTTCTGTTTATAGGTGTTGGCAATGTCCTGCAGTTGATGGGAAAGTTGTGATTCCCTCATTCAGATACACGGATGTAAAACAAGAAACTTTCCTTATTTTGATATTATGAGTTAACTTAGTGTATAGTTTTTATTGAGCTATATATTTTACTCCTAAGAAAATTTTTTGGGACTATTTCTAAAGTAGGAAAAAAATTGACCATCAAATAATTTTTCAATATTATGCTGTAAATAGGAAATGCTAATAAATAGGTTTTTTTTTTGTGTGTGTGTGTCAAAGTCAAACTGAAGTTTATTCTCAATATTACAAATTTAAAAATAATTTTAGAAAATTGAAGTCAAAAAGTGCCAATTTTATTTTTATCATGTAAGTACTGTGATAATAATTAGTCAATATAATATTAAATAATAATTAAGTAATGTCTACAATGATATGTTATACTCCTAAAAAAAAAAGGAGAAGCTCTTGGGATTGCCTGAAAATCACATGGAGAAGAATGATGGACAGTGAGGGAAATCAGATGGGGTCATTTAGCTAATTAGGTCATTAGCAAAAGGCACAGGATTGTTAGTGGAGCATTAAAGGCTTTATGTCTATCAGGTACAAAGGGGTATGATGATGGTGATTAATGTTTCCATCTTTTTTACACCCCCTTTTTTTTTTTTTTCAAAAATTCCCATGTCATAGCTGATGTATTTTTATAATTTCCCATCTTTTAATATATTTTTTTTTCAGTAGTACAGTGAAACCCCGATTTAATGTTATTCAAGGGACCATAAAGAAATGACGTTATATGTGGGGAAATGTTAAATCGGGGTAAGACCAAAAACAAAATACTGAGCATAAAATAAAGTCTAATTTAGGTAACATACCTTTTATTTCTTCATTTACAATGGTTTAGACATCAGTTTTCTAAATTATGCTTTAAATAAATCAGTTATTTCACATTACGTCCTGTTTATAGTACAAATCACATTCTAGTAAGCTTTTTTCTTGACCTTCACTATTTGAAAGGAATGCTTCAACTGTTTTCAAAGCTTGAATGGCTTCTGTTGCAGATGGATATCTATGTTCCTCATCTTCATCATTGTCCAAACTATCCAATTCTGAGTCTATTAAATCACTTAGAATCAGAATCCCTGATGTCACAATATTTGAATTGCAATGTAGATAATTCTCGAGATCTATATATGAGCAAGAAGAGAAATCACCCATTTCATTAGAGTCTTCATTTTCTCTCTCCTTGTACTCATATTTATCACCACTGTCCTCCAGAATACCAGCTTTTACAAAAGAACGTGAGATACATTTTCCCATGCTGAAGAAATCATATGAAGAGATTCTAGAACGTTTCTTGATTTTTTTTCCTGCCTCTAAATTCTAAACTAAGAAGGTAGTTTTTCAAATCTTGGTTTCTATACTTTACATTGAACGATCGTATGATCCCCAAATCACAAGATTTATATTTGCTTGTACAATCGGCAGGGAAAATTCCATTCGCACATTTTGTAATTTTAAATGTACAACATGGGTTGTACATTGATCAACAAACAAAATAATCTCACATTTCTGCACGTGCATTTGTCTGTCCAATTTGTGAAGAACCAACTCCAGCAGACTCACCACAAATAGACTTGTATGATAAATTTTGCCCTTTTTTTAAAGTGGTCTATCCAACCATCTGAAGCTGAGAATCTTTAAATTCCCAGTTTAGAAGCAATTTCTATTTCAAAATGGGGCCATTTATAGGAATGTTTGTTATACGAACTTTGTTGAGCTTAATTGAATGATTGAAAAAGAAATTCCTCAAATGGTGACAATTTCCTAATTTTTCTTTTTTATTAGCCAATTTTTTATTAGCCCCCATCTTTTCCCTATTTTGCTCTATTAAATCTTCTTGCTTTAAAATTTTCATGACAATTTTTGACTATTTTAGGAAAATTTCATTGAGTTTTCCCCTCTGAAAAAAACATTAAATGTGGGAAATATTTTAAAATGAAAACGTTAAATGAGGGATTTTTTAACATTACAATTGGTCACCACTTATGAATGCCGTCAACACTCATTATAAATAATATAAAATGTACTCACACTTCCCATACTGTTCCAAGAAATGGTTTGGTCATGCATGCATCTTGGCTGTGTGAAATAATTTCACAGGAGCATTTGTTTAAATGGGCCCATCAATATTTATTTATAATAAGGTTTTTACACACATTATACAACATTTAGGAAATTACTGTCAGATTCCACAGCTCTGAAGAGAGCAAATTCTCAAAACGCATGATCAAAATAACAAGACAAATAATAAAATGAAATAAAGCAAGTTCTCAAGCGCACAAACGAAATAACTAAACAAATAATTATAAAAAGTCAATAATGATTTATAAGTTTAACCCTAGGTAAATTATTTATGCTAATGAAAAACATCTCCTATGGAATCTGATCTCCTGATGCCTCATTTGAGAGTTGATAAAAAAAAAAAATAAAGATCTAGGTAATGAAATGACAAGAGGAGGCTTAACTGTTTCAGAGCGTCTTCTCAAAGTTGGGGCTTAGTGGGGAATGGCGCAGAAGATCCTCCGTGTGGGCTTGAAAGTGGATCCCGGGGTTCATCGAACACCACCGCATCTTCGAGGGGAGCTTGATATCATCGCTTGTTGCCGGGAAAACCCTGGCCTGACGTTTGCTCTTTCTTTATATATTTTGAAGAGGAACAGTGGTCTGGAAGATGGGATTTGGAACAACTCTTTCTTCAGCACGTTCAACTTTCTTCGGCAGGTCCTTTCATCGGGCTAGCAGGAGTCTATAGCTCTCGTTCATCAGCATCCGCCAGGTTATGGTTCGGGCGTGTGGATTCAAAAAATTTTGCTCTCCCGCGTCCCGGGGCAGTCGTGCATCCCGTTTTTATTCCTGTAGTTTCCGCTATCGCCCACAGAGGGAGCTACATGCAAATCTTCAGTTTCGGCGTTCTGGATTTGCCAGAACGCTAATCCCTTATTCCCCGACTAACGATTTTTGAAAACAAGGGGTAGGGAGTAGCGATTAAAAAGGCAATGAACCCCCAGACACCCCAAAAGTTCTTGGAACAGCAAAAATTCCTGGAAGACGCTACCCAGGACACAAAAACGACGCCATCTTGAAGGCATCGAAATACACTGTAAGGTCTACATAATACCTAGCCCTTTACCCTCAAATCAGGATGAAATCAGATTCCTTTACATAAAAAGAACTTTGGTTCTTAACACAAAGAAATATCAAAGAATAATAAAATAACATTAAAGAACATTGTTACACATTGTTACACTAGTACATATATATATCTGCAGTTACTATATTGCTTTTAAGCCCGTCATGATCCAAACATGTTTTTAAAGATTAATCAACGTAGAATTTCACTGCTGAATTCTACAGAATGCACATAGATGGAAATGTAAATGAAAGCATGCTAAACAGCAAAACCATGTTAGTTGGAAATATTACAGATGCATATTTAATAGTAGGCATAATCAATTATATTAATAATAAATGCAAATATAACTCTCAGATAGTTTCTGGTGAAGTAAAAGCAAGTGGTAGTATTGGAAATAAAAAGGTTTCTTAAGAGATGATAAATCAGGCAAAGAAGACCAAAATGTTGTATATTCATTTTCAGACTGAGTTAAGAAAACTAAGTGGTGAATTAATTGAAAAAGATATTGCAATTTGTAGCATATTTATCTTTCTGAACAAATCATTTCTATAACGCTCAACATAGACAAATTATGGATCTATCCTTAAAATGTGAGAAATGTTTGTTTTTAGAGATCTAAAAGTGGGGCTATATGATATTTCTTGAAATTAAAAAAAAGAAAAATTCTTTTACATGTATTACTTGGTTATTAATAGTAATGAATTATTTTCCTTTAATTTACAGTACTTGATTTTCTTATTTTTAAACAGTTAAGTTTGACTATTTTCAATATGACTTGAATAGAGCAAGCCTACTTTTACTCTTTTTTTTTTTCAGTAAATTAAATTAATATTAGGTAATGATGACAAATTTTGAGATTTTATGGGTGACTCTGATGTAAAATTTAATAAAATATAATTTTTGGGAAGAACCTCCATACAAGCATGGCTTTCCTTCAACATAGTTTTGCTCTAACATGGTTTGAGAAACAAAAAAGAATTCTTGAGGGAAAAAATAGAAGAAAAATTCTTGAATAGAAGAAACTGCTTAAAAAAACTTCCAGTAGGATTTTAGAATTATTTATTCGGTTTTCCTTCTCACTATTTTATTTCATTGCTTCATCTTTTTCACTACCTCCTTGAAACAGTCAAAGGAAAATCTTTGCTCTCATATTTTAAATGTTTTCGATAATTATGCCTTTTCACAGAAGAAAATATTTTTTTGCAATTAAAATTTAAAGGCATTCTTATGCAATAGACATTCATGTATGTATACTCAATACTCTCCTATACAAAAGTTGTAGCATTCTGTTTCTCATTTATGAATTTAGTTCTTCAAACTATGTCAGACGGATCTTCAACAATGTCAGTGGGAGTTAGTTACAAAGGATTTGAAGAGAAAAGAATTGTTTATTACTGTGAAATATCCCTTAATGCAAATGGGCTAATATCTCTTGACTGAATAATATATAAAATCAGACCTATCAGATTCTTAAATGATTAACTGCCAAAACAAGGCAGTGATTGAATGTAATAAGTTAATATGTATATTTAAATTAGCATGTGACATTCAGATAACTGCAAGTTGATTAGAACAGGATGTTTACCAGTTGCAAAGTCAGAAGATAGGACCTTATAACATTTCAAAATTAAAGATCGGTCTCAAAAAAATCTAGTCCCACTGTGAGAAAGGCCATAAATTTTTCTGTGTATGAATTTTTAATATCTCTGTTTTATATTTTCCCCCTGTTCTACTTCAGAGTGGTACTTTGGAAATCCCTAAGAGCTTATGGTGAGTTGTGTTGTAAAATGTCTGTATGTTTTAGAGATACAGGCAACCCCCGTACAATATGGTATTGCTCTAACACATTTCAAGAATAGGGGATATCCTTGTACAATATAGCATGTAACAAGAATTTTTAAGTGCAAGCCTTGTCATTTAATATTTTATATTTTTTTGCAAGCAAATCTGTTGTGTCAGATCTACATACTGAAGTTTAGAATTTTAAATTCATTTTGTTTGTAAGGTATTAAATATATTTTAAGACTTAGTTTTCTCATTTTATTATGTACATAGATTGATTACAAACTTTTGGGTTTGTATTATTGAACTTTTTAAAAGTTAATTAATTATTTGTTAATATATTTTTTTTTTTTTTTTTGAGGATTAAGTTGTAGCTCTGAAATGTCTTATGGAAGTAAAAGAACAAAAATACTTATAGTCCAGTAATGCAAAATACCAGGTAGTTACAGCTAATGTGAATAATTAAATTACTTGGACTTAAAATAACTTGATAAAATAACTTATATAATGGCATCTGAGATAGATCAGGGATAATAGCACAGATGGTAGAGCTGCAGTTCAAAATTTTACCGTAAAAAACATACAAGAAAGCATAAACTTAGCCGAGCAGTTTGAGTTTAATTTTCTAAATGCATGTCCTTCCAAAATTTAAGAGAGATCTTCAGAAATGTTTAGCTATTTACGAACAGATGAACAGATGAGCAGATTTTTTGGAAAAAGTATAGCAGAAAAATCATATGATACAGAAGTTCAGAAGATGAGAATATTTTGCCAGATAGAAAATGCCCTCATTTATTGGAGTTTAGCAGAAGTAAACATTATGTAATATTAATATGTAATACTTTTAATCAATTATTGAATGTTTTAATAAAAACATTTCTCTTAGTTATAAAAAGAAAATAGTACAGTTTTGTTTGTTTTTATAACCTAACCCTGTTTTTTGTCCTAGTTCTGTGTTTCATATAACAGGAATTCACATAACAAGGCATTTTGAGGGAACATAATGACTGTGTTATACGGGGGTTACCAGTACATATTGCAAAATAGAGCTCTTTTTTATCCATCTCATGTACATAAATTTCTAATTCAATTTTATCTGAGTTTCAAAAGCTCTAAAAGGTTGTAATTCTGTATGATTTCTTTTAATGATTTCAAGACATTCTATTTTAATATTATTTTAATTTGTGATTATATATTGATCAGATAATGTATATGCTGTGTGGAAATTTTTGTCTCATTATTTTTTCTTTAATGTTGCAAAATACCATTAATATACAAGTAAAGAGTTGTACAAAGAAGAGAAAGAGTTTTAGAAGTTTCATAAAATTTTAGTATGGATTAAGTTTGCAATTTTTAAAAACATGTTGAAATTTTTCTGAAATTGATAGAAAATTTTAATCTATGGTAAAAAATAAAATTTTTATTGAGATGTTGAATCTTGAATTTTAGCTCGTCACACATATACATAGATATATATATTTTAAAGGTCTGTAAATACTTTGGATGTTGTACTTATTTCTAAAATTTTAGCAAATTTTTTTTTCTAATCATCATCATCATACATCTGATTTGTTAGAAATCTCTTACCCAGCCAGTAAGGTCTCACCTTGGAAGTGTTTTGATCATTTTTACTTTTATATAATTTAATGCTTTTGCATTTTTTTCTTTGTATAATTGAAAAAAAAGATTCAGTTGTGTATGTATTTGGAAGCCAATTATTTTCTTTGACTTATATAAAATTCTTCCTCTAATTTGGAAAATCCTGTATGAACCTATCAGCATTGTAGCATATATCTCACTTTTTCCTCTTTGATAATAAGTTTGATTTTTTTTTTTAATTGATAGGATTTTATATAATAACATATCCTGCAAGTACTTTAGAAAAGGGAATGTTTTCGATAAATAGTGATAATTTTATGTGATGCTCTACTTTTTTACTCCTTTTCTGTGGATGATTATTTTTTCATATATAGAACTTGATTAAAATTTTAAGCATAGGAGTAAACAAAACAGCACCTTTTTTAAAAACAAATATTAGTTAAGTGTAAGAATTATTTTTTTTTTTTACAAATGGAGATTTGTAAGCCTTCTAACATTAAAACTACTGACAGTTTAGATAAAAATATTTCTATCAATGTTATAACTGGTCATTTGGATGGCTTGGTAGTTCTAATGTTAAATAAATTTATGAGGAACACATGCCTTCAAGATGATAAATATAAAAATTATTCTGATTTTTGGTCACTGGTATCAGAAGGGATATGTTTAAATTGGTAAAAATCCATGAGTACAATGCATTTTTTCTCTGTTTTGTGCCATTGAAATTACTTGTCAAGTATAAATAAAAATAAGTTTTTGTTATTGGCCTCTAATATCTGTAGAAATCTATGTAAACATACAAAATTATATTACAGGGTCATTAAGAAATATTCCCCATACAGCTAATATATTTGTATAGGACTAGACATTTTTATCATAGAATTTATCAAAGCTGAAATATTTTTACACTTATTTATTTTTTATCGGGTAAATACATGTTTTACTATCTTAAGCTGAAATTAGATAGTTATATAATATTCTTTAGATTTTTTAAAAAAATTGACTTTTTCAGAAACGATATCAATTAAAAGTTTGATAAACATGACAGGAAGTTTTTTAGGGAGTACTGCCAAGCCACAAAACTGACTTTCAGAAACTCAGTACACACTATGTAGTATGTCAATAAATTTTAATTCATTTGCATTGGTTTATTTTTTTATTAAAATTATCACCCTCCTTGAAAGTTGTTTTTATTATAATGGGGTTCATTAAAGATAAGCATGTTTATTATAATTATTTTCATAATTTCTATTCTATCCACTCCTTTATTGTGTGATATTATGGTAAAAAAGCAGAATTTTTGGTGTTACTGTATAATTCTAATTAACTCTTGTTTTCTTTATTGAAAATGTAATGGCTAGTCTCTTTGGTTTGAAGTTATTTCAGATTCTTGAAACTTAATGCTAAAGTTTGTAATATAAAATAAATGTGTTATCCTTTTACAGGATTATCCCAAATATCGCCATCCAGGTTGGAATAAAGGTTCTATAGCATATCATGCAGGTAAGAAATTTAATAGTTTAACAGAAATAAATATCATATATATTTACTATGTTAATAACAGAATCTGGAACTAATAGCAAGCAGAATAGGTGATTCTCTTGAAATTTAAAATATTTTAGCCATTATGCTAAGTGTCCACTTGAGAGAAAATCTCGAGATTAGTCTCAGGGTGTTGTCCATTCGAGGATCACTTACGTGCTCGAGACAGTTTCGGGAGACTTGAGAGTCAACTCGCAGTCAGTTGTGTGATTTGGTTGCAATTTGTTTATTTTTATCTTTCCTTTCCAAATAGATTTGCGTCAGGCCCTAGCTTTTATAATTGCATATAAAATTGTGAAAGAAAAAGAGTTTTGGGTAAAAAAAATGGGCAGATCAATGAATTGAATTCGGAGCTTGTTCAGCAGTCGTAAATGAGTTGCGGTTGGAAGATGCACAACAGTTAAGAAATTTTATTCAGATGTCTGCAGCGCAATTTGCTCTGCTTCTAAATTTAGTAAAACACCAGATTGTCTGATGCAATTCCTCTTCATGACAGATTAATTTAATGGTCACACTTTATTTTCTGGTTTCAGGTAAGCATATTCCAGAGAATATTCAAGCACAGTAGAGTCCTGCTACATATTTTAGTTAATTTTTTTCTCTTTTTTATGAATACATCTTTTCCTTCAGCTTAATTTTATTATCAATACTACAAACTACATATGTAGATCCACGTTTTTGACCTAACAAAATAGGATTAACAAAACAAAACAACTTTGTGACTGCACAATAAAACTCAAAATTTATTTGTTGTACAGCACTACAAAACATAGCTGTAACAGACTCACAAACAAACAAATAATACGTTAAAAGTACCAACTAACAACTGAAGGGAAGGAAACAAAAGAAAATGACCATTACAGTTTTTAAATTTTGTTGCAAATTCATCGAACATGCTCATGTTTTTATCGCGATTCCTGTATAATTTGTTTCACATTCCATAAAAACTCCTGTTCCTCATAAAGATGGTTTAACTCCAACACTTCATCATCAGTTCACTCTCTTTTATCTGGTACAATCTTCTTTTTGCTCATTTTGAAAAATTACTTACCGATATATATTTATTGCAAAATAACAATAAAATTAAAAGAATGAAATCAAGTCTCAGTTGTAGCAAAAATCTTCCAACAATGACAGAAGACTGGAGACTAAGTCACGAGAGCAGGAATGAGCATGTCTACTTGTGATAGATGCAATCTCTGATACTTGCACCTGCTTGTATACGAAACTGCTCACAGGCCCTTATCCATTTGTGAGTCTAGTCTCGACACTACTCTCAAGACTGTTTTGTCACAAGTGGACACTTAGCGTTAGCATGGTTGCACCAGTAAATATACTATAAAATTCAAAGCTTTTCAAATTAGCATTAACAGGGTTATGATGTAGGGAGAAGGTTTGCAAGTTAATTGAAATAAACTTTTAAAACTGTTTTAAAAAAAGGGATTAGTACAACTAAAGAGATTATTAATTATATTTTATCAGAATTCCTACAAGTTTGTAAACATCTGGAAAACCTTACTTCTTGAAATTTCAAAATATAACCAAAAATTCATAAAGAATTCTTATCTTATTCATAATGTCAAATAATCTTAAAAAGGTGGTCTGGGACCGTGCAGGCTGTTTCTCTAATCTCAGTTTTATATTTAAGCTGTTAATGGTTTAGTTTTTCATCATAGGTGAAAAAACTTTAAGTGTATTTATCATATGTATTAATTATTTAAAAGAATGCAGATAATAATGGCAAACTGAATTTTATTCTAAAAGTAAAATTGTTGAAAAATGATGAATCTTTTTAGATGTCTCTTTACTTAAATTCTATTCCATCATGGCATTTTCTTGGAAAGGAAATGTCATGATTGTATGATATGATAAGATGTCATGATAAGATTTTTCTTCATATTTGTTTCCTTTCCAGAAATTTCAGAGTTAATTATCAGGTGGCTACAAATTAAAGCTATTACTGGCTAATAATTTTATGTCTAATAGAAAAATTTGGATATTTTATTTATAAAATTTTAGGTAAATTCAAGAAATATCAGAAAAAATATTTTCAAAATAAAGCTAGAATAATGTTTAAGACAATGAAAATGTTAATCTTATGCATACTTTAAGTTAATGAACAATTAATACTGTCAAACCATTTAATACATTTTGACCTTTCTTTCTTTTGACAATATTCTACTGCATATAAGCTTGTGGACTCATTAAATGTACCTATTTTTGAGATTCAATAGAAGAATTTTCAGTTTATGACTGTCAATGGTTAGTTTTGGAGAATGCAGATAATACTTTGTGTGTATTGGCTGTTTTTTGTAATATTGATATCTAGGAAGAGAACACTTATTATAATATTATCTATCCCTACTTCCTACTCCAAAATATAAAAATTACTAGTTTGATATAAATACTCACTATGACAGTGCTAAATTATGTAATTTTTTTCTTCTTAAATTCAGAGAAAACACACAGAATGCAACGTATAAGAGTAATTTTGAAATGTGATTATTATTATGAATTTGTTACAGTTGATATTTCAGGAGAATTATTATAAGGTTGTTATCCTATTACTCAAATACTTTTAAAACTTAAAACCTTGAAAATAAATTATATTTTATTGAATTGTTTTTGAAAGTCTTTAAGTGCTACCCTGGTACTTTAAAAAGTTCTTAACCACTTAGCTGTTTTGCCCGAACAGAGTTTGGGCAAACAATATCCATTTTTGCTATGCCCAAACACAGTTCGGGTATGCTTCAAACTTTAGGGACAACCTCGCTTTTCCCAAATTTTCATTATAAGGCTTTATTTCAGTATATTAACAACAGATTGCAGTACTACACAGTTCAAACTTGAATATGTAGTTATTCTAAATATTAGTTTGGCACATTTTCATCTGATAACAGATCTGATTTCTACGAAATTTCAAAATAGGGACATAAATTATAATTTCATTATATTAGTCATATTGAAAGGCATTTTTGCAGTAAAAAGGGCTTCTTGTATGGATTGTATTAGTGATGATTCTATTGAAGAAGAATGCTCTTTGGATACTTCTGGTTCAGAATCTGATAGTGTATATCTGATAGTGAAACGGAAAGTGAGTTGGATACAAGTATTTCTGTTGCTAGACAGTGGTGTACTGTAGATACTAGAGCCATTTTGAAACCTGCCCTGCCAAGATTTTCATTTCAACAGAGTTCTGAGATGAAGTTAATTGTTCAAGATAATGAATACCCTTTAGAATGTTTTGAAAACTTTTTATATGAAGAATTTATGAAACTTGTTTGCACAGAAACAAATTGATATTCCGAGCAGTTTATGTCTCAAAATAGAATAAAAAATAACTCTTGTGTAAATAACTGGTATGATACTGATGAGAATGAAATGCGTGTGTATTTTGCCATTGTCATACTACAAGGCATTGTAAATAAACCAGAAGAAAAATTGTACTGGACGAGTAATGAACTGTTGTCAATGCCAAATTTCACTAAATTGTTGTTTTACAGATGATTTGATAAGCAAATTTTTGCATTTATCTGACAATCTGTCTTTTCATCCAGCTTCTCATCTAAACCCCAAACTCTAAAAAATGTGGCAATTTTTTGATTATTTGAATAACAAATTCTGCAACTCTTATAATTTGGACTGAGAAATCTCAATTGAGGACAGTTTGATGGTATATAAAGGCTGTTTAGTAATATGTACAATATACATACAATAATACATACCTTTGCTGTAACATGCTTCAAACTCTACCACACAACAGGTAATTTATAAAAGTATTTGATGTAAGAGATGAGACTATTTTATTTCACAAGTCAGTATATTTATTTGATAGAATATTTTCCAACTGAAAAATAATTCTTAATTATCATTAATGGTAAAATGTTTTTTCTGCCTTTTAATAAGGTGCAAAAAAAGACATGTAGGCATTTTTTATTTAATTTTTGTCTTAAGTGTTTAATATTTAATTTACAATAATTTGTTAAATTTTGTAAAAAAGGTAGTAAAACTATTTTAGTTCATATTATATTTGCATATAAAGGCAAAAAATAAATAAATAAATAGATTTTTTTACCCCCATTTTGAAAAAAAAAACCCAGGAGTTAAGTGGTTAAGAACAAATTTTTACTAAGATACCTGCTTTTTATTTCTAAATAGGAGCGCAAACCATAATTTAAATGGTTTACTGTTATATGCTAGAAAGTACACTATTTTTAGATCTAGGTGTCATTTTATTATTTATTCATTATTGTTGATTTCTAGTTGTATTTGTTTGTGTTTGAATGCTTCTCTTTTTGATTCCAGACGATGGCAAAATTTTTGTTGGAAGTGGAGTAGGGGATCCATTTGGCCCGCCATGTCACAAAGGTAAATTTTAAAAAAAAAATTTCAGCTTCTTGCTCTTGCCTAATTCTCTTGTAGATTCTATGAATATTTATTGTCTATGATTACTGTTTATTTATTTTTTGGATGTGTGCATGGAGTATTTCATTTTTAAGGGGGTCCAGAACACATTTTAAAATTTTTATTTATTGAGTTAAAATTTTGAATTTTTTCGTGATAATTAACCATATAATTTGTAAACAGAATCTCATCCTAAAACTTCTCATAAAGTTTTTAAAAATTTTAAATTTTTAAAAAAGTGGGTATTTTAAAATCGTTATAACTCAAAATATTGTCGAATTTCAAAATTTTTTCATTTTATTAAACAAAAATATATAAGTTTTAATTTTGACTCGGCATTTTTTTAAATATTAATTTTGAAAAAATTAAAAATATTTAGAGTAAAAATTTTAAAAAAAATTATGTAACTTATTTTTAAAAAATCATATTTTCAAAAGTAAATATTTTTTTTCAAATTTCCTGACTCAAAATGAAAGCAAAATAATTGAAAAAGACATGTTCCAAGTTTCAACCATTTATCCTTAACGGTTCTTGACTTATAAAATTTAAAGACAAGAAATGGTGAAAAAAACTCTCAGCATGCAGAAAAATGCATTTAAAGGTTTAAAAGCAAAGATTGGCTGCTATAAGAATGTTGCAGGGAAAAAAAATCTCCTGTTCTAATTAAGACAGAAACATGATTTAAACGTCCTTTTAAGCAGAAAAGAACACAAAATTTTTTAATGCTATACTTTTTTTTCGAAAATTTGAAGAATTTTGTGTCCTGGACCTCCTTAATTGTCAATAATCATTTTTTTATTTGGGAATGGGAAATTATAAACTAAAAAATAAATTTAAAACTTGATGTCTTTTTGTTTTTGTTTTTTACCACGACCTTAGCAGGAAATATGCCATGGCATTATGTAATTATAGGAGACAACATCTAGAAAGTCATATGTTAATTATCCTTTCTTAAAATTTTTAGATAGATTATTCTATTTCAAATGCTGCCCACATGGTATAGTGGCTAGCATCATGAGCTTCCATGCAGTGGGCTTCAGTTCAAATCCCGAATAAGGTTTGGTCGTTACTGTGTTGTCCCCTCATAGGGAGCAATGCTAGTTCATCTTAATGGTGCTGCTATAATAAAGTAGCCAGGAAAACTTTGCGGTGAATAAAGCTGGAAAGGCTGGAAAGAGATGAGAATAATATTTGATATTTAGTCTTTCATATTTGATCCCATTGCCCAGAAAGAGTTTGTAAAATGTTGAAAGAAGAGTGCAAAATTTATAGATTTCTTTTGAGGCTTAAACTGTTAGGTCTAAGCCCTGTGTGGCAAGAATAATCAAAGCCCACATACAATCCTTAGGTGATTATTACCTTATCACTGAACGGGACCCTACATAGCAACAAGGCCCTACTGGGTTTGATTCCTGCCAGTGTGATTAGACTGCAGCAGGCGACCACTCTGTGCACTTTCCCAAGCAAGCAGCCCCCACATCAGACCCACAGAGTAAGCCCCACACAGCAGGATGCACAGCTAATTATTAATGAGCCAGCACCCAGTTTACAATTTTCAGCCCATTCAGATGTCTACCACTTGTCTGTGTGTTCTCTGTTATTTATTACCAATTCCAGTGTGGGTTGATTTTAAAGTATAGATTTGTCCACTTTTTTAGGTGACAAAATGGGTTGTGGTATTATTTTTCCTCGTGATTTTGTTTGCCTCTATGAGAACGATGTTAGTCAGGATACATCTCCTCCCTACCTCGACCTGGAAGAAGACTTCTCAGGATCCCTCAGTGAGTCTGATGAAGAAGAGTGGTGGAAAGAAAAAGAAAATATTGAGACAGGAATTTCAGTACAGGTATTTTCAAGTGCTAGAGTTCATAAAGATGATTATTCTTATTACAAAGCATTCATATTTTGATAACTGTTATTTCTTTGCCTCCCAGGCTTTCTCATTCTTCTAGCTGACTTTGTTGATTCTTTGAATTTAATAGAAAACTAAGTGTTGCACAAATGCAATAGCTTTTCCTTCATACAAAACATAATATTAAACTAATGATGCATTTTTTTTTTAGTACACAAAATAAGGTTCAATAAGAAACATAATATAAACAATCATGAACAATTACATATAGATAAATGAGAATCACAACAACTAGAAAAATAGCTTAAATAGTTTATTTAAAATACGTTTTAAACAACTTCTTGGTTAGTAAATTTTTACAAGGGATATGTAAATGTGATTCATAACTTTTATGCTTACTACATGACACTTACTACATGAATTGATATGAGTTTATTTTCTCTTTAGGGACTTTAATATGTTATTCAGTTCAAGAAATATTTGCTTGCATACATAATGTCAATCTAAATGTAACAAAACAGTAATTGCATGGGTGTAAAGTGGTAGGCCTTCTGGTGTTGCACCCTGCATAATGCCAAATGTACCACAGCATGGCCGACTCCCTTATCTTTAGCTGCTGTTAATGTTTGTTATTCCATATTCGCGTTACATGCCATTTCTGCTAATAATCAGAATAACTGTCCCAGAGTTATGGATTTTAGAAATCGTCTTAACCCATTAGGTGCCAAGTCTCCCATTTTAGGAACCTTCAATTATATATATATTTTCTCAACGTGATATTAAGATATATACAAATCTTTTCTTTTCATTTGTATCTTAACAGTACAAAGTAAGAACTTTTTTTCAGAAGGACAACTTTGAAATTTCTTTATTTTACAGCCATGTGAATGTGTGCAAAATTAACAAATTTGACTTACATTAGTTTAAAAAAAATTCAGAAAAAATGTGTGTGAGGGACTTGCTTTTTACAAAAAATGAATTGCAATAACACTGTGAATCTTGCATTTCAAGCAGAAATCAAATGAAATATTTTAACACTGATTTCTAAGCCCTTATTTTGAAAGGTCGCAAAATGAGAGACTTGGCACCTTCTGACTAGTTGGATTTCACTTCCTGTCTACCATATGGAACTTGTGTTTGTTACTACTGATTCATTATCTTTACATCTATTTCTGTGAAGAATAAAGTATCAGGTGGTACCCAGACACATTTTCATGAAGAGAGGATAATTTAAAACTATTTTTTTTTAATCTTAAAAAATGGCAAAAAAATATTTTAACAATTCAGGAAACTTTAGATTGTGACTTTAGGTATGCAATCTTTGGACTCTGATGAATACTCAGATAAAAGTAGCATTATCTGTTTGCTTCTCAATCATGGTCAGGTAATTGATGAAGAAAAAATTGCAGATAATGTTTTAGGTGAAATGATTCCAGTGGATGTTTCTGGACAAGTTGAACTAAAAGTCAAACAGCAGGAAGGTAGAAATCTTGAGAAGAGAAAAAGACCCATTACAAATGATACTTCAGATGAAGATACAAGTATGGAAGGAGACAAATTGAAGGGGAAAAAGCCATAAAGAAATTATTAAATTCGAAAAAAGCAAATCAAATGTTGTCTATTGAATCCGAAGAAATGTCAACACTTGAAGAGACCCGGCTAAATTGGCAATGAAATCTCTGTATGAGCTTTTCCAAATGTACTTTGACTCAGTGATCATGAAACATCTTACTGAAGAAACTTTAAGATATGCTCTGCAAAAGAATAACAAAGCATTTTCATTATCTGAAATGGACATACAGAAATTTATCGGAATTGTCATTTTTAGAGGATGTCACATTCTGCCTCAGGAAATTTTTATACATTATTAAAAATTACAATATTTAAAAAATGATTATTTCCATAAACAATGTAGAATACTAGTTTCAGGTTTTAAATGCTTACTTCCTTGAATTTAGTGTAATATACTGCTTGAATGTTCATACATGGTAGAAGACTTATAAAAGCAGAGCAAAATTATATTGGGAGGGAAGTTGCTTAGCAGCGTAATTATCAAAGAAGCATTTGTTTGAGTAAAATAGTTGTTGTAAAAGTTTTCCTCTTGATTTAAATGTTTTGTTCCAATGTTATTTCAGGATGACTCTGTTCTAATATCATTTGGTTTTTTATTTTTTGTTGTCATTTCCCTATTTCTAACTCATCCATTGTAATTTAATAATCTGTTTTATTGAGGCCTTAAGTTCAATCATTTCTCCTTCAAAATTATCCTTGCTTGCCAATGAAATATGGTAGTTTTCCTCTTGCCTAGTAGAAATGTGTAAAGATTAATTATATGGCTGACATAATTGCTAATCCAGTTTTAACAAATTGGCTATTGGTTTTTGACCCCAGATTCAATATTTGTCATATATTTTACCTAATATAGGTTAATATTTTAGCATTTTTTTAAACATTCAGTTGATTTCTTTGAATTACTTTTTTCTTGTACCTAACATATCTCCTTTTAAAATCTCGTTGAAGTCATAAATTTCAATCTAGTTATATCTTATCTAGCTTTCAAATCCTATTACCCCTGACAAGTTTCATAACCAGTTGTTATTTGAACTTTGCAGTTATATAAGAAACACTTGAATGTGACAATAAGTAATTAAAAACTATTTAATAAAAGTATTACAAATTTTTAAATGGCATATTTATATTACTAGAAAATTAGCAATGAAGGTAACACAATTTTTCCACAATCATTAATATTATACATGGTGAGTAGCAATGAATGTTGGTAGTTCTGTTTTGCACAGAATTTTCTTATTTCTGCTTTAAAAATTGCCCTCTATTAAAAGGGCATCCTTTTTAATCCTAATTATGAATGGCATGATGGTAGGTTGGCATATCGTCCAGTCTTCCCTCCTGACTCTGCTTATATAGACTACTGCATGGGTTCTTGAAATGTTTCCAAATCATAACCAAATATGATTCAGGATGCTGATTGAATAAAAGAAAAACTCTAGTTTATTGGGAAGTAAGAATTTGCTCCAGGTCTATGCCACTTATCTTCATTGGGTCATTTCAAGCAAATTCTTGTTTACAATAAAGAGAATCATTCACCTCAATGAAATTTTTGAGGAAAAATGCTTTTGACTCTCTTTCAGGTGCATGTATATTCATGAAAAAAAAAAAGATCCATTTGCTGCACAGTGCATTAGGTTCTCAGATAAGGTGCATTATATATATTTTTGTTTTTATTTGAATGTTAGAAGATTTGAATCAATTTTCAAGGTGTAGGGAACCTTTGCTAATATTTCTGCATTGAGGCTCACTTCTTAAACCAAGCTGCTTTAATCCATCTTTTATACATTTAGATAGTATAAACAATCTACCACAGTATTTTAGAGAGGACATTCTAAAATTATGAACTACCAAGATTAGAAAAGCAAGGACCTAGACACTATGTGAGTGTACCAAAATCAGATATTTTGGCCAATTGAAGCTTCTGTTAATTCATTACTTGTGACTACTTTACTCTTATTAGACAATCATAAGTCACTTATTTTGGCATATTAATATGAAGCGTCTGTTCTGTTATTCTATGTTACTTTCTTACATTTAAAAAAAAAACTTTTCAATCCAAGATCTGAAACATGAACCCTTAATTTGTCAGTTTCTAGTTGAAATAATGAGCAGTTGAAGATGTCGAGCATACCCAACCTTTTTTCACAATTTAAAAAAATATCCCTATAGCTACAGTGCAAGGAATTCAGCTCTTTGAGGTAAAATAGTGTATGATTAGTGTCTGCAAGCACTAAAATTTATTAATGAATTTTTTCAAATACTTAAAAAAATTTTGGGATAGTTTTGTAGCAAGATAACATAAGTATCCATATTATGATAAAATGACTATATTTTTTCAAAAATTTAAAGCAGTAAATATTATTAATTGGTTTAAAAATAAGTAATATGTCATTCACAGTAACAGATTACTTTTAAAACTATTTTTGGAGGGGGGAAGCTGCAGCTATATAGCTCTTATCCAAGGGTTACCCCTATACAGGAAATGACAACTCATCAGTGAGTAATATGAGGATCCTTTGATAAAGTCTGTGGAAAAATAATGTTATATTTGGTACAAGGATTTTCAGTCATTTTTATCCTCTCCTTAATGTAAGACATATCCAACTCTGAAAAATAAGTGTTTGTTTCACTAATCTCTTCAGAATTTATTGCAACCAAAATATTCAACATCACTTGTGCTCATTCACCACAATGAAATTCGACAAACCACTTGTAAATAATTTTAAGTGAAGGTGTAGACTTGCTATAATATTTTTCATGCCTGGGTTTAGTTTCTGACACTATTATGCCTCTTAAACAGGATTGTTTTATCCATATATACAACTAAATAAATTTTCTTGATTTTAGCAGTAACAAGAGTTGACTGACTAAAATGACTGTCAGTCAAAGACTGAGCATTGAATCTGTTTACAATTTGACATGCATACCTTTGAAGCATGCTAAAGGTGAGAGTGCCAACAATTTCAGTCCTGTAGTACCATCTTTTTGATTTTGCCCGCACTCATTGAACGACCTATGTTTGGCCTTAAAAGAAAGGATAGAGAATATAATAACTTAAGAATGTGTTGACAAAATCAAATCCTCTTCCATTGGAACCTTTGTCTGAGAATTTAATTCCCATCCCACAGTAATCAAATGTTGAAAAAAGATTTTTTTTAAGTGCTTGCAATATATCAATCATTTCATATCTGCTTTGGTTTATAAGTAAATAATTCAGTCTTTTCTTTTAGGTGTTTTTCACACGAAACAGGAAGACAATTGGCCAAAAAGATGTATGTATACCAAAAGGAGGATTCTATCCAACTGTTGGGATGCTGAGCAGTTTTGAAAAAGTGAAAGTGGATTTGCATCCATTGACAGGCTAAGATACTGCTGATTTGTGAAACTTTGAAACAAATGGTGCTTTCTGTTGATAAAATTTTCAGCCGAAGATCAGAAATTTTGGACAATTTTGTTTGATATATATATATATGTGTATATATATATATTTGTTCTCTTCGTTGCTGAAGATCATTGAAAATGTTATTGTTTTCATGTGTGTAAAACCTATTAAATTAATGTAACATTTTGGTCTGCTATCTCTTTAATGATTGTCTGCAATGAAAACATTATTTGGCAGCTGCACTTAATTATTGAAATGGACATTCCATGCTATTGTTTTATATATTGAATTATATTAAGTTTAGCTAACTGTACATAATTAGATAACATTGGAAACATTGGTATTTTTCAGTCTTTTATGACTCAGCTTCTATATTTCATCTAGCTAATGCAAATTTTGAGTTGCTAGATTAGTATAGATCCGTGATTCCTAACCTTTTGTGGATCAGGGACCACTTGTCAAAAAAAAAAACTTTGTTTGGGACCCTCTCCCAACCAATCCTTTGAAAGACAAAAATGTGTTTTATTTTCTGAATAAACAAACTATTTATGTTGAACAACTTTCATTAAAAGTTGCAAATAAATTTAATAATGATAGCAAATTGAACGTAAAAGTGAACTGATTAGCAAATATAAAAGCCTACGAAAATTTGAAAATGAATGAGATTTTTTCAGTTTTCTTTACTAGCTGTAAAATTGCTGTGTAGCTGTGAAATGGCTGTGATGCTGCGAGTCCACGTTGTGAAAAATATATTAGAAATTTTTAATCAGAACAATGGTTTTTTCGTACACAAAACATCAGAAAGCAGAAAAAATACAGGATTTTTTAGAATTTTAACAAAAAATTGGGAATTAAAATTTCTTTTTGCTCCCAGTTTTAAAAAAAAATTTTAAATATGGGGTTGTTTTGAAGTGATGAGACCAAGGTTTTCTTCTCTTTTTTTTTTTTTCTTAAATCAGTTACATTGGTTTTAATAAAACCAGTGTAATAGCATGAAATTTCCAAAATTGTATTTTTGGGAGTTACTTGGTTTGTTTATTAGGCCAACGTTTATAATATCAGTAGAAAAAAAAGTCTGTAAATACCAGCTGTGCATAGCCACGTCAGTGCAAATAGGATAGGCATCAAACTAGTTTCTGAATTGCAGATACTTATGATACTTACTGACCATGAAATTAGTAGTGCATTCTAGGAAACTAGTGTTGTTTATTGTCCTTGGTATATGTCCCTGATCCTTTCAATTCAGGCATTTTAAAAAAATTAGATTGGTGTCAATTTTTAGTGAACATGTTACTATTTGGGTTCTTGCAGTGGAAATTTGAAATCCCAAAAAGAAAACAAATTAAATATGGAACATCTCTTTTGTACACTATATACCTGCTGCAGTGTTCATCTAGCAGTTGGAGGCTAATTTTATGCCAGACACTGATAAAATTCTTATCAGAATGTCCAGTTGTATACATATGGGAAAATGAGTATTGTCAGAGAATCTGAAAATTTTTTGGTTTTAAAATCGAGGATAAACTTAATTTTTCTTGAAAACATGGAATTGAAATGGGATATGAAATTGAATTTCTACAGCTTCAATTTAGATATGCTGCTTTCTTTTTTTTCCTTTTTTTTTTTTTTTTGTCCTTCCCAAGTGACAGGTAATTGATCCTAAAGAAATTTGCTCAAACAAGCGTTACTTCCAAAGGCTTTCGATTTCTTAGGTCTCTTTGTTAAAGATCATGTAACACTCTAAGCATTACCGAGATTTCAGTCTCTAATTAGAGCAGTGATTCTTGACCTTTTTATGTCTAGCCCCCCCCCCCCCCCCCTCCTCTGAATATCACTCCCACCTCCCAGGTTGAGAGTCACTAATTTAGAACATGGCTGGTCCTAAAGGTGAGGGAGCTATGCAACCACATAGGTGCCAAAATGAGACAGCAAAAATATGAAGTTTTTTATATATGACAAAAAAGTATGAATAGATTAATCTAATATTTGTCAAAATTCATAAAAATGCATAAAAATAAGCGATTGTTTAGCCTTTTTTTTTTTTTTTTTTTTTTTTTTTTTTTCATAAACTGCAGAATTTCAGATAATGAGAAATAAATGCACGCCCATCTGGTGTCCGTGTGTATGTCGATGATGCAAGGCGTTTTTTTGTTATAGCCTGTAACCCTATATCTGTTTGCACCTTTTGTTACTCATCTGCGAATTATCACTGAGCGCTGAACGTTATTTTTACTACTTACAAAATTTTACTCTTCTTGTACAATTTATTTCTGTGATAAAAGTCTCTAGTAGTTAACAAATTGCAACATTTCTTTTAACGTTTTTATAGTGAAGACTAGTTTATTGGGTCTAAAAAGTTTTCTTCATAAGTAGTAGAAACATGTACAGGCAAGGTATTCATCATTACATAAAAATAAAAATAACTGCATATGCGAAGCCAATATAATTGATCTGAAAGTGGAACTTGTAAACATGCTTTATTTCCATGTTTTTATTAACTTGCTTTCTTGTTTGTGTGTTTGTCCCTTACAAATCTTGCAATCGATTTTTAACTAACTTCCCAACTAGCTAGACACTTGAAACTTTTAAAATAGCTCAGAACACGATGACAATGCATTATTTTAATACTTTTAGCCATCTTTAAGCAGAATTGAATCCATTTTCAGTTAATTTTGTTTTGTAGACTGGTGCAGCCATCTATCGGCCTGGACGGGAATGAAAAGTTAAACGCAAGTTAACTTCCAATTAACTTCATTTTCTTTCAAGTTGATAGGATAATTCATCAAAAAAATTTTTTTAAGTATTTATTAATACATAGAATTGTCAAATTTATATGATTCAACAAAAAATTTAAAAACATGGTGTATAAAAGTTCTTTTTATCTTGTAATTATTTTATCAAATGATGTAAAAAATGCGAAAGATGTATTAAATTTTGTAAGTAAATTTGATTTTGAATGGATATTTTCAAACTTTTTTGTAGATTTAAGAATTCTGCTATCACTACCTGTAACTGTAGCAGCACCTGAGTGCAGTTTTTTTAAACTGAAAATTTTAAAGAGTTATCTACAAACAAGAAATATCTGCCAGAAAAAAGAAAGCCTACGTAAAATATTTCTGTACTCATTCTGTCGATACAAATTTATAAATAAAGAATAAAACCCACAAAACGATTTCAGTCCTGTTTATGATGGTGAAATTCCCAAGTCTAATAGTAGGAGTTCACAAAGGGAATATACACCTCCAGGGGAATCCAACCTTATTAGTGAGCATTTGAAAAGATACGGGATAATGCATTCTACACGCGAACTCTCGAGTAATGGAGGAATAAAAGGGACTGTGTTATTGTAAAAGTTCGAAGAATGATAAATGTTTTTAAATTTACTCATTTCGTACCTGTGACCGCCTTGTACAGCTTTCGGTGCTCGAATCGAATCCCGGCGTCGGGCCACTAAAATACCTCCGTTTGTGTCATCCCTTCATAGGGGGTAATGCTGGTCCGCCTATATGGTGCCCCCATAATAAAATGGCCAGCATAACAGGTGTATTATAGGCGAATATCTTCACGACAAGTGCCTCCGCATTGTTTTTTTTTTTAAATTACTCATTTTATCCTAGCGTTTTACCCATATCGTAAAGCTAGTAAATGTTCCAATTTTTCAATGCACTAGACAGGGCTCAACATAGTTACTAACGCCTCTCGGTCGAATCCCTGCCGGTAAATATACAGCCACTACAATTTAGACCGAGCACCCTCAGGGTGATATCTGAGGGGCCCGTGCCCTCCTCCCACACCTACAAACCCCACGGAGGGATTCTCCGGCCTAAAGATATAACGTATCAATATACCTGTATGCAATAAATCTATACCTAAAATAAAGCTTAACGTTTTATTTGGCCTCCAATTTTATGAAATCTACCTTATGGTAGGTAGTCTATAAAGATATTTCAGTCAACATTTATGGAAACATACCTGGTTCTTGACAGAAATCAACAAAATTTGTGTAGAGAGGAAATTTTTCTAACGAGATGCCCTCATTGAGTGTTAGGAAATGAATATTCCGAATTGGTTAACTCATATATCCGGCTTCAGTCGACTAACGGTTGTTTAAAAGAATTAAATTAGGCTTATAAGTTTACTTCGATTTGTACAAGATTCCTGGATGATTTTTCTGAATTTTAGTTCTTTCGTTTTCTACTTCCTCTAAATTTACTTCTTAATTTTAATATTTCCTTCGATTTTAGAATGTTTAATTTACGCATATTACAGTTGAATATACTGTGATGATCAAGTTTTAAAAAAACTATATAATATTTCTAAATCCAGGGCTATAGCTGCGCTTTTGCAGTGGCTTGATTAGCGTTCTGTATTAGGGCGGAAAGAATATTGAAGAGCTAATACATACAGTATACATGAATGCACAAAAGTAAAACTGCACAAATTTTTGTTTTTATTTAAGAGAATAAAAGTTTTATTTTTTAAAAAAGTTTTTGAAAATGAAACCTGAGAAATTTGTCTTGGAATTTATGAATAATATTTTTGTGTAGAAGAATTTGGTTCCACTGCTTTTGTGAAACGTAAAATGCGTTGCATTGAAATATTAGAAGAAAACAAGTAATATAAAAACAAAATTTTTTAAAGTCAATTCCTACTTAGGTCAACAAAGAAAAATTTGAGTGTGAACTAATAGTAGGAATTGAAAAAAAGGATTGCCTGCTATCTAGAACCTTGCCTACTGTGCGAGATTAGGAGGGGGGGGGGGGAAAGAGAGAAAAAGTTTGTCTGGTTGGGGAGTCGATCCCGCAACCTACAGGACGGGAGGAGCCCGCGCTACCGCAGTGCTACCGTTTACAGAGTGAGAATTGGGAAATTGCTATTCAAGAGCAAGAGACGCTCTAGGTCTAAAACTAAAATCGATTAATTAAATTTAATTAATGAATTAATATTTGAAAAAACTATTAACATCAAGTGTCATCCACTACAAGTTTAAAAAAATGTATTTGAACTTGAGTGGATGAATAAAAAGTATTTTATTAACGATTGAAAATTTGAACAAGATATATATAGGGAGAGTGTGAACTAATAGTAGGAATTGAAAAAAAAGTCGAATAACCGTGATAGACTGTGAATTTTAAATATGAAGTTATTTCACAAAATTTTAAAATAATCAATTATATATTAATACTAGATGAAAACCCGCGCTTCGCTACGGACTACATTCAAAGTCAATACAACGGTCAATGTATGCAATTAATGCCAAAAAAAATAAATATATATATTTATAATAAATGCGACGATCAATGTATACAATTGATGTAATATATATATATATATATATATATATATATATACACAGTGGACGCTCGTTAATTCGAACTCGGTTAATTCGAACTTTCGGTTAATTCGAACTAATCCAAAGGCCCCAAAAAACTTGTATTGGAGTTAATGTTAAAAATATCTCATTAATTCGAACTAAATTTTTATCACTTCGGTTAATTCGAACTAAAAATTTGACAAAAAAAAATTCTTTTTCCTCGTTTAATGGAGAAAATACACACTGTATTTATTATTTCGTGTGTCAAAATTTCTTTTCTGTGTAAAGAGGCACATGCCTGCATTCCTAGACTATTGCATGTCCGCTAAACGTTAGTAGCTATTGTCCTTCTTATTAGTGCTAAACGGAAAAAGCAATTTTCCTTTATTTGGATCGATTTTCTTAGAATTTCAGAAAAACTAGTCTTTACCACAGATTCTAGGGAGCTGCGTTAGTTATAACTGCAGTGCAGACAAGTTAATGTGGTCTAGTTTTTCTTCCTCATTGTGTGGTGTGGACGTGTAAAAATTCAGGATGTCTACACGTGGAAAGTACAAAACTCTAACTTTGGAGACAAAGGTAGAAATTTTAAAGAAAGTGAAAGAATGGCGAATGTAAAACAAAGTTAGCAGCTGACTATGGAATTAAAAAAAATGCCTTGTCAACTAATTTGAAAAACAAGGAGTCAATGTTAGATTCATGGGAAAAATCAAAATTTGCTAGAGGAAGGAAACGCATGGGAAATGCGCCCCAAGAAGTTCTAGAAAAAGCTCTACTGCTATGGTTCCAGGATGTTAGATCTCGAAATTTTCCGATAAATGGATCAATAGTGCTGACGAAGGCTGATGAATTGGCAAGTAGAATGGGTATTGAAGATTTTAAATGCAGTGATGGATGACTTTCTCGATTTAAGTCAAGGCAAAATATTTCTTATCAAACTGTATGTGGCCAAAGCTCTGATGTAAACGAAGACGTATGCACTAATTTCGGTAGGAAACTGCCAGGGCTTTTCTCTACTTTCCTGCCGAAAGATATTTTTATGCGGCCATAATGGACAAAGCCATAATGGACTCTATTAAAACTCTGAAAGCATTTATTCAGATGGAACCTTCCTCTGAAAATGAATTGAAATGTTTACTTCAAATCGAGAAGCTGGCTGAACAATGTAGGCATCATAAACTGAACCAAACATCCATTTTACAGTTTTTCCCCAAAGTGTAATTCATATTTTTAATAAAAGTTTATTTTATACTGCATATCTTCTGCTTCATTTTATGATTAAGGTAAGTCTGTATTGCTTTTTAAAATGTTTGACTTTAGATAACATAGTATAATATATTTTCTGGGGTTATACATACTAGGAGAGTTTCTTCTTCAGTGATACACATTTAAAGTTATATATTTTCTCTTAACATCGGATAATTCGAACTTTTTTCTGAGAACCTTCGAGTTCGAATTAACGAGCGTCCACTGTATATATATATATATATATATATATATATATATATATATATATATATATATATATATATATATATATATATATATATATACATACATACATACATACATACATACATACATTTATAAAAACATCGTAAGGGATATTTTTTTTTATAATATCCAATCGTCTGCCGTATTAGAAAGAAAAGGAATATTTTTTTTTGTCTATTTAGTTGTTGTGCACGCGACGATAAATTTATTTAAAGTACCAGAAAAAGAAATCACGTGATCGGCATTTAATAAATTAAATTCTAAAAATGAATCTTTACAAATTCACCAGAAATCAGAAAACGGAGGTAAAGGTTCGAAAAAGATGTCTTTTTAAAGGAATTTTTATGATCTTTTTCGTGATATAAATTTTATAACCCTAAAATTATTATTTTAAATGTAAACTTAAAAAAGTTACAAAAACAGCTTAAAAGTTCAATTTTTAAAAATCTAAAAAGAATTTTTGAAAAATCTTTCTTAGTGCACCCCTACACCATAAGAAGAATCGCCATGCAAAATGTCAGCCCTTTAGGTCCAGCGGTTTGGTCTGTGCGTTGTATGTCAGTGAGTCAGTTACGGAACTGTTTTATATATATAGATGTTATATTTTCGGTCGCTGCCTTACCAGACCCTCTATTTTGACTGTTCTTGACAGCTCTGCCTCCATCAGTAAAAAAATTGTCTCAAAATGTTCTCTGATATTTCACACGGTGATTCAAAATTATGAAATTTGCTCGCCCTGAACTGATGTATACACTAATGGTTAAAAGTTGAACATTTGCATGATACTAGCTCGTGCACGGCTCCTCGCTGTCTAATAAAAGTAATAAATATTTAGGACTCGAGCATAAACATAATTAACTGCTTAATACAACGATAGAGATAGATAAGTTTTAAAAAGTTTATAAAAGGAAGGATAGCTTTGAGTTCTTTCACCGAGTCTTGCTACCTTGGAAAACATTTTCTGCAACTTATCCTTACGCATTCCAAATATGCTGTCGGTAGAAATATTTAAGCTCTCATCCGCAAAATAAAGGTGAAAAGGGAATTTTCAAAACAAAAGTTGTTCCAATTGAACAATGAGTTCTGTGGCGTTATGGCAGATGTTGATATGTCCGAAAAATTCAATTTTATGTTTTAAGTTGATATGTCACACTTAAAATTGTTTCTTTTTATGTGGCAAAAGCTGATAGTAGAATTATGAAATAGTACTAAGTTATTCGTACTGGCAAATGCTGTTATGTATAAAAGACGTAAAACTTGGTCCCTAATTGAAAACTTTCATTGAAGACCAGCCATATGCTTGAGGTTGAATATGAGTATTAACTAAAGAATATTTGGATTGAAAAACTTAATTGAGTGATTTTATGTTTCACAGCAAAAGTTACTTTTGTAATTTGCCGAAAACGTGAAAAAAAATGACATATCAACATCTGCCATGATGCCACAGAGTTGTCGTAAATGAAATAGTTAACATTTTTAAAATTCCCTATTTTTATCAATACATATTTTAAATGTCATTTAAAAAAACGGGTTATTTTTTTTTAATAAGTGCTTTTATGCACTGCGTTTAATACAAGTTTCTTGTAACTGCATCAGAACACCATTAGGGAAAACGCAAGGTAAGGCTAGATAATGGGTTTAAGGAGTACCTAGCGGGACGGAACGTGCCCCACTTCAACCTCCAATCGAAACTGATAATTTTGAAGCTAAATTTAGCTAAGCCAAAACATGAATTTTGAGGCGAGCGACAATTTCCAGAGGAAATGCCTTCGCAGGAGATATTTCCTCCTTCAAACCCGAGGGAAACCCATCGTGATGTTATCAGCCTAAAGGGCTAACAGCTGTGCCTTGGCTTACCTAAGAAAAGTATAATTTAGAGCAGGGGTCGGCAACCATTTTTACTACGAGGGCATATTTCAGAAATGTTCGGCGATCACCGCTGGATGAAGAGGAGGAGGGGGAGGTTAATATTTAAACATGAAAATATTAATGCGACATAAATTTTTAATACATTAATTCAAACAAAATAATCTTAAAATTGATAATTAATGCGATATTTGACATTGCAAATCTGCGGCCAACTCGTAGTGTGGCAATTAAGTCGAAATCCCAGCTCTCGGGCAATGGTCTAAATCAGTGCTCCCCAACCTTTTTATCGCCGCGGATCGGTCAATGTTTGATAATTTTACCACGGCCCGCTGAGGGAGGACGTCCATTGTTTATATTTTTGATTGTTTTGATTTAATAATTGATGTTATTATAATTTTGATGTATAAATGGCGTTACGTTTCTTTATTGTTCAATAAAAAACTCGTTTTATTTATTTATTTGTTTCGTTTTTTTTCTTTCTTTCAGGAAAGCGCATTTATTTTCATAATCTTGAATTGTTTAATAAACAATAAACTAATTTAAAATAGTTACAAGATTTCTTCTGTTACAAAGGTATAAATTAGCACAAAGTCGCACTAACCCGAGAGAAATACACCACAGTAAATAAAATGGAAATAATTTAATGTTCCTTGGGCGATCCGGTACCATTTGATCCACGGACCAGTAGCGTAGAGAGGGGTGGGCAAGGGGGTCTATCATGCCCCGGGCGCCACTCGCACAGGGGCGCCAAATGGTCCTTTTCACTAATTCTATATATTATATTACTATATATTTTTCGGAAAGGGGGGGCGCCAAAAAGGTATCGTACACCGGGCACCAGTTATGCTCGCTACGTCACTGCCACGGACCGGTACCGATCCGCGGCCCGGGGGTTGGCAACCACTGGTCTAAATGACTGTCAGTGAGGCTTGATCGGTGCTTTGATTTTAAGTACTTCATATTGGAAAACAAAGATTCACATGTATTTGTCGACGCGCAAAGAGAGTTCAATTTCAGAGCACATTTGCTCAACAATGGAAAGCTATTTCTATTCACTAAATTCCAGAATTTTTTCGTTATGATGTGATTTTAATTCAGTATTATTTCTCACATTTATAATTTCCAATTCTCAATACTCCGTATTGGAAATATCAAAATATGTTGTGATTTTATTGATCACATCGTCCTCTTTATAAGAGAAAGGATTGATAAAAAAAAGTCAAGAATGCCTACAATTAGTAGACTTCTTCAAGTCTGGTATTAAATTCTTTTAATAAGGAATCAAAATGTTTAGCAAATTGATAGGGTTGTAGCATTTCCATCGTAATAATTTTCTATCACCATTTTTAAATTTGGGAATTGTGATAAATTGTCTTTTTCCATATGCGATTTCCAGAGCGCCAATTTAGCTTTAAAGGCATTTATCGTAATTGTCATAGAAGAAATATGATGATTTCTACCCTTTAGTTTCAAATTCAGTTCCTCCAATTTTACAGTTAAATCAGTTAGAAAGTCTACCTCAATTAACCAAGGTTTTTGCTCTAATTCTAAACGAAATTTATTCCTGGATAATAGAAATTCTTTCACCTGTGGAAATAAATTTAAAAACGCTCTACTGATCTCTCTCAATCAAATATCTAAACTCAAATAATCAAAAATATCTAGAATCAAATATCTAAACTCAAATACCTAAAATTTAGATATTTGAGCGCCGCCGGCGGGCACTTCGCTTCGCGGGCACCGCGTTGCCGACCCTTGATTTAGAGCAGTGCTCCCCAACCTTTTAATCGCCGCGGACCGGTCAACGTTTGATAATTTTACCGCGGCCCGCCGGGGGGGGGGGGGGGGTATGACTGCAATTTTAATTCATAATCTTGAAATGTTTAATGAACAATTAACTAATTTAAAATAGTTACAAGATTTCTTCAGTTACAAAGGTATAAATTAGCACCAAGTCGCACTAACCCGAAAGAAATACACCACAGTAAATAAAATGGAAATAATTTAATGTTCCTTGGACAGACCGGTACCATTTGATCCACGGACTGGTACCGGTCCGTGGCCCGGAGGTTGTAGACCACTGATTTAGAGTGTGCTCGAGAATGACGGCATATAAACTGCAAGGGAGGGGGGGGGGGCTTGAAAAACGCCCGATAAGGGGCCATCAGAGATAGCAATAAACAAAAAATAAGGTGAAATAAGAAAGGATAGGAAAATATTTATTTCGTTAAAATAACCTATTACAAAATTTTATCCTTTTTTTTTTCGGGTATACCGAAGTATAAGCCAATTTTTTTTTTTTTTAAATAATTAATAATAAATGCAGTTGCAAGTACACTTGAGAAAGATAACGAATTAAATAAAAATAAACTGCGAGAAGGAAGTGTAGCAGACGTAAGAGGCGTGTAAATGTTTGGCCACCCATGACCCGACGTTCACAGGTGAGTTGAACCTCGGACGTCAGAAGTCGACTTTACAGGATCCACAGGATGATGAAGCGAAACATCATTGCCTGGGCCTCACATTCTGAGATTCCCGACAGTGCTCGCACAGCGAGATGGAACGAACACGGTAAAGGGCATAACAAGATAGGAAAGAAAAAGGGGACGAACACTATGATCCGAAAGTTTAATATTTTAAACAAACACAAAAAATGATAAGTAGGAAGGTTATGGATAGAAAAACTAAGAAGGGAGTTTACTAAAATATTTTTTGCCATGGCTAGCAGAGAAATGGGGAAAGAGCAGTCTTTAAAGATAGGATTGAAATTCCTAACTCAATGGCCAATGGGAAAGCTGCAGTTCTTAAGCAAAGACCGTAAGAAGTCGACTTACGGCCAAAGTCTTTGTTTAAGAACTTACTGAAGTCACCGTTTTGGTGACTAGAGAAGGGTTTTATAGAATGGTCGATTCAGGGGATATATGCTATATCTGTATGTTTATCTAGCAATTTTTATATATAGTAATTGATGACGTGGAAGGAAATCAAAACCACTGTTATTCTTAAAATACAAATAAATACTGGTGCGAAACGGTCCATGGCATGTATCGGTGTGATATCCTATGGCAGAGGTGGGGAACCTTTTTACCTTTAGAGGCCACATGTAAATTAGGTAGTAATAAAGAAGGCCGCATAAGTTGATGTACCCATAAATGCGACTTTTATGAAATTATTACAGTTAGGTATAGTTTTAACAATTTGTTGCTTTATATAGAAAAGTAACAACAAAAAATTAAGTCCTTATTTATATATTATTTGACTTAAAAAGTTACAATATAAAATATTTTTGTATTCACACAACCGTAAAAACTTGTTATAACATTAATCATTAATTGTTATTTTTTTATAAAATTATAAGATTCATAGATACCTCTGTAATTCTTTATATTTCACTGTTGATATTTTTATTTATGTAAGCACATATATATATCCAGATTTTTAAATTTTAATAAACAACTACATATTTAAATACCACTTCAAATAAAAATAATAAAGTAGAAGTATTTTTAAATAATTTTAAAATTATAAAGAAATACAATAGAAAAATAATAGTATTAAATTATAAATAACTGACATAGCAACAATTCCGAAAGTAATTTTAAAATCCGATGGAAAATTTAAGCTAGTGGGATATTTGCATTTGTTTCTTGCTTGAAAGTAATTGAATATTTGGATCAAGCTTCGTAACGCGAAGCCGGCGTACATACATTCATGCCGTTCTTTATTTAATTCCATTGATTTGCAAATTGTAGTAATCTATAAAATTAAATACTAATTAATACAAGTGCTAGCTTTTATGAAGGCCGCACAAGAAGATCGCGCAGGCCGCATGCGGTCTTAAGGCCGCGCGTTCCCCACCTCTGTCCTATGGTTTAATGACGGTATGAGCTGCCCTTTCCTATATGGTAATCGATTAATTTTCGACTTGCTGCTTTGTACTTTCTACGCCTTGCGTTCTGATGCCATATTTGAATCAAATTACATTCGTTTGTAACTTTAACGTACAGTATTGACTCTTGCAACTATTAAAACTGTTTATAGGATATTTAAATTTGCAATTCATAAAGATGAAATATAAGCTTGTTCGTTCGCAATGTTTGAGTATTATTTTTCTACGTATATTTCAGTAGATGCTTCCCGGAATAACAAAATTTCTTCAACGGAAGGACTCGTTTTAAAACATGACGGCAATAAAACCTAACCCGAAACAGTGGTTTAAACACGAGGTTTTATGAATATAACCTTCCTCTAAAAAACCTATTGAATAAAGTAATGTTCTTGCTGTATGAAATGTAGAAGTCACCATTCATTTTAGGAGCTCCTCTACATGTGTCACTCCTGTGTAAATAAATTGATACGTGTCAGTTGGTTTTTGAAGTGTGGTGAGAGACATGAGAGAAATTGTAGATTTACTTGCATTGATAGCCTAAGAGTGAAACTAATTATGCATGAAAAAAGTGTATAAGATGACTGGAGTATTCCACTGTTTTCTATGTAAGCACAACTATGTATGCACAACTATGTATGCGCAACTATGTATGCATGTACATATGAGCCACTGATTTGGGGTTAATTTACTTTTAATCTCCAGAAGCTTCAATAGGACTCAAAATTTGTTTAAACACTCGGTTGGGATTACATTCTTGTGCCTTAAAATTGGAATGGTACGGAACATAACGAATTGGGCTGAAATGGCAGATGCGGAAAAACATCAATTTGGCATTAATTGGCCAATTTATTTCGTCCGCCCTTTGACTAGTGTGAACATCTAGGGATTATTTCTTGGCCAGTTGGCATCTAAATGACTAGATAGTATACGATCACAAATTCCACTTATTAAGAGCACAGGTACTTGTAGAGGATAGAATGTTGACAACCGGGAAAGAACTCTTGTAAGTGAACTAGAATATTTCTCGTAGTGTAAAAATCTCCTGAGTACGTACCCCGTTGTTAACGTTTGTTTACGAGATTCTGATGAAAGTGATTTTTGGGTTGTCAGTGGCAATATTTTGAAGTTGCAATTCAGTCGATAGTGGTTGAGTTCTCTGCTAACTGTTGAACGTCCAATCCCAGTCCCATCATACTGCGTGTGACGGCAGCCTCAAGAGCCTTTTTAAATCTCCAGATGGCGGTATCCCTCACTGAGTACCGCATGAAGTCGGTCGCGCACTGCTTTTCCATGAGTTTCGGACATTGGGAGCGATAGTGGTGCAAACGGGCCCGATTTAGGTCCAGTCCCGACATAAGACGGGTGCCGCCGGGTCGTAGGAGGGCCCTTAGTGCATAGTGATGGGCCACAGCCTCGGCGTACTGAGTGTTGAAGAAGCTCTTCTGGGCGAAACCGGGTGGCGTGAAGTTCGCCGACCGGTAGACGTGCCTCAGCATGTGCAAATGGGACGGAACAGACGGATCGGACCCCAACGAATCAAAGAAATAGACGTTGCGTGCAGAAACGGAGGCGGAGTGCTGAAAGGCGGGACCGTAGAGTAGTTCGGCCCACGTATCGTGGACCAACGGCACGATGGCCTCATCTAAGTCCAGATTTACCACGAACTGGTGAGACTGGACGTGCCGGTAAAAGCAGTCGTTGTAGAGGGCGACTTCTAGGCGTCGTCTCTGCCATAAATTCGTCCAGTTAGTCTTCTCGCCAGTCGCAGGAGGAAAGTGATCAACAATCGTAACCTTCCCTCCGTAATGCTCCAAAACCTTTCGGGTACCCGAATGCAGTTGGTGCACATACACTAGGATATTGTCTGCACCCAGGAGGAATTGAAACTCGAGCCACTCGAGCATTCTAGATGCAATGTTCTTGATGAAGTTCATCGGTTTCACGCATACTGCAAATTTTTTGGCGCCCTTCTGGTGGCTCCCGAACGTCACATTCAAAAGATTGGTTGGCTTCTTACAGGCGTCGTAGACCAATGACACGGCTTGGACCTTCAGTGATGCCGGACACGTCAAAAGGTAGGGATGGAGGTACTGGCCCGGCTTTGCTGCATCCCAAGCTCGAACCCACAATTCTGTCATACGAACTGGCGAAAGTGTGCCATCTGGCCATGTCCAACAGAAGAGCCGTCCTGTGGGGTATCCCTTTAATAGGGCCACGATCCGGACCAAGGGGATGTCCGTCCGGTTGTCTAGGTGGGCGGAGTACAAGTAGCAGTCAGGATCCAGTTTCTGCCAACCATGTTCATACAATTCTGGTGGTTGAGGAAGCTCGCAGTTTTCTTTCACACCCTCTGGTTCTTTTTGGAAGGCCACAATAGTCGGGAGGGTAGCTAAATATTCAGTTTGGTGCTTCGGGTGGACGGGTGCTGGTCTGTACTCAACGTAGTAGATCACCACAAAAATTATCGATCCTGCTAGGAGAAAGATCGATCTTCGAAATATACAGGTATTATCCGTTGCTGCAGGCATCGCACTGGAGAAAAGAGAAAACAAATTAAGGTGAATGAATTCTATTTCATTCCAAATATCTTGCCAAAAAGTACAGTATGCTGAGTTATGGAAAGAAAGTTAATTCCTAAAAATTCGAAAGAACACTGTGATCTCAAGAGAGGGTTCCCAATTGATTGGTTGGTTTGGGACATTTTTTTACCATGCAAGGGCTAAATAAACTGGAACCTAGAATTAAAGCTCATTTCGAAAGACCAAAAGCATCTATACAACCAGAGAGCCTCGATTCCGTGGACTTCTGTATTCCGTGGAACTTCCTAGCTGCTCGCCTGTTGTCAAGGGATTTTCCGAGAAAGGGTCACAAAGTTGATTGCTCTGATAGAGAAAAGTGATCGTTGTCCTTTATCTAAGTTAACGTCTAAAATCGTTAGACATTCACCGTCATCGCTTAGTGAGTAATATTAGTGTGTGGGTGTACAAATGTGTGTAAAATTTAAAGCACGATGGATTAGCACAACTGCTCCTTGAATCCCTCTGAAAACGCTTGTTACAGGGATCATGAAACGGCACATCATGACATCCTCTTATTTTTGGGCGTTGAAAGACGGGTGAAACGAGATTGGGAATATGCTATTACGCAACTTTTCGCCACAGCTTTAATTCCATCTACCTCTTCTGGGTTAGTCGACACTGTCAGTTATCTCCCAGGTTGGACCTAGGTTTCGCCCTTGTTATGGGCATAGCCTGCATATGGTCTCAAAAAGGCATATACAGGCTAAAAATTCTAAATTTCAAACAACTCTCTAAATTTTTACCAGTGACTGACAACGTGAAGTCATCCAGACAACTTCGGAAAGAACCATTGTGTATCACAAATTGTAGAACAAAATTAAGAGTCCTTGAAGATGACAAAGTGCATAGATTACGAGCTGCGGAGCTGAGCCAGTACCAAATATATATACACACTAGGTCTAAAACAGCATACCAGGCAGTTTTGGATAAGATTTCTTCTTTGTCATGGGTTCCTCAGTGGCGAATGGAGGGGAAAGTATATATATTTGCAATTGGCCCTATCCAGCAGGGCGTGTTCTTTGCATTTTGTCACCTTGCGATTACGTTGAACTAGGTCCGATGTCTAATAGCAGATCGTGACTGTCTGAATTAATTACAAGCTGAATAAAACACGTTTTGTTAATGTTAGGCAAAGGTTACCAAGTAACTGGTACCTTTAATTGTATTTTATACTGTATACTGTAAGTTTAAACCATTCTAACGAAAGATGAATTAATTTCAAATTTTATTGCAGTCGTCTGAAGGTTGAACGAATCTTTTGTTTGTTGGAAATTATTTCTAGAAAAACCTCGAATTACTGGATATTTTGACCTAACAATTTCATATAAGAACCTCTGTTGTATACTAGCGGATTCCTTCTGCTACTTCATAGCCCGCCAAAACAGTGGATACAATACCGAAGTTACAGTAATTAAATTTTAGTCAGAATCGATGATGCGTGGAACAAAATTGCCTGCAATAAAGCAGCAGTGTTTTACATGTAATAATATAGTATGTATTGTAAATGTATTATTTTTTATGCAATAAATAAATTATCTTACAATAAATGTCTTTTCCTAAATAAAAAATAGAAACACATTTTTCAAGGGGGTGCGAGAACCTATTTTCAGATTCAAGGGGGTGATGACTATTAAAAAGGTTAAGAAAGACAGATCTAAAATTACTAACTATGTTGTAGATTAAACTATAAGGATATCTATTATTCCTAAGCTATATGTGAAGTATTTTTACATATTTAATTCTATTACTTTTGGAGCATAATCTTTTTATTTGCATGAGTTGATTAATATCGACTGGAGTTTTTACTGATTTATGTATATCACATACACAAATAAAAGGAGTTCTTTTGTAACTAAGAAAAGAAACATTTTTTTCTTTTTAAATCAAGCTAATTACCCCAGCCCATCAGGGTGACCACGTGGTGAGATTCGAGGTCAAACATTTCCCTGGAGCCTTAAAATCGGATGGAAAGGGGTAATTCGAAATTAAATGTTTATATCACCTGCCCTTCGTTAATATTCTTATATTGAAATGGCTCTTCCTAAAAAAAATGATTTGGGTTGCGACACTGGCTGTTTTATCATTAAATGAACCCCTTTGATCATGACTGAAATGAATATCTCAGTAAGTTATGAAGGAATAATTAGTTTGTTTTCTTTTGTGTTGTAGAGCAGCGGTGCGCAAGCTTTTATCGACCGCGACCCACTTTTTTAAATACAACATCCTCGATCTCCCAATGGAAATTTTTTTTTTGGAGTGGAATTTTTTTTTAATTATTAAGAAAATGTAATAAAAAATAGAAAAAGAAATACGCAAACTCAGACAAACTTTTTTAAAAATCAATGAACTTTCGATTTAGGTTATATAATCACTTTGCGTAATAATAATAATAAAAAAATAAATTTCAGGTAGACTCTTCTAACGAAACTACCGCGGGTTATTAACGTAAGATTACTTTTCATTGCTTGCCTTTTTTGTATGTATATATGTATGTGTTATTTATATATGTATCTATATATATATATATATATATATATATATATATATATATATATATATATATATATATATATATTGTGGAAGATGTAGCACTGCGAGAGTTGATGAATTTGGGAACTAAGTTTAGATTACCTAGTACTAATAATAATAAGAAAATAATTTGTTTCTTAAATGCTGATTTAGATAAATTTATTTACAAAATAGCAATTAATTATTCTGTACCTACTGAAGCTTTCAACCCTTGGAAAATTAATTTACTAAAAGTAGTACAATCTAAATTACCCAATAATAGTAATAACATTAATAATCCTTATAAACACTTTAAAGCTGCTATTACAAAATTACAAGATGACTTTATAGTCACTTATGTAGATAAAGCAGCCAACAACTATGCTATAATCTGTAAAAAATATTTTGCCATATGTTTAAAAAAACAGCTAGAAAATAGTGATCTATTTCAGCCATTAAAAGAAACTACTAGTATTATTATTAAGAAAATAATAGCAAAATATAAACTACTAAGTATTTCATCTAACAATTATCTTTTTCCTTATATTACTTTAGTTCCTAAATTTCATAAAACACCTATTGCTTTTAGAGCAGTAACCTGTGGTCACAACACTTATGCTACAAAAGCAAGTAAATTATTATTAAAGTACCTTAAATTAATCTATAAAAATATAACATCTGGTGTTTGTGGTATAATTGATAATAGCTATAGTCTAATTAGAAAACTACAAACATTAGATAACTGTAAATATATAGTAGCTTATGATTTTAAAGATCTATTTAATAATATTGATATAATTGATTTAAATAGAATAATCATAATGTTAGTACAAAATAATATTCAATACTTAAGCAACGAAATTAAACTAACTCGTTTCAATAGGCTCCTAGAATTAGTAAATAAACATAATTACATTGTTCATAATAATAGTATATACTTACAGTCCAAAGGTGTACCACAAGGTGGTAATGCTTCAAGTATGCTAGCTAATTTATACTTATATTATTTTGAAATTAATAATATAGAAAATAGCAACTACAATATATTTAGATATATAGATGATATAATAGTAATTAATAAAAGTAATAACCCTATAGACTTAAATTTTTACCCTCCTAATCTGGAACTAATTAAAAGTAGCCATGATAATATTAATGTAAACATTTTAGATATTAATATTAAATCAAGTACTCACAGTAAATTTACTTTTGACTTATACGACAAAAGATCTGACTATAATTTTAATATTGTTAAATTTCAAAATTATCTAACCTGTTTACATAAATCTGTTTTTAATAACATTATTGTAAATCAGTTAGTTCGTATAAATAGGCTATGTTCTAAAGACAATAGGATTAAGCATATTATAGACTTGAAAGCTGTGCTAACTCGGAATAATTACCCAGTGAGTCTATCCAAAAACATAATTGGTTGTTATTGTTTTAATGAATAGTTTGTTCTGTTGCATTAATATGTTAAACATAACAATAGGTTAAAATAGAAAAAATAACTAATAAAAATAAAAATCATAAGTAAAATAAAATAATAATAAAATTAACTCATAGTAGTAATAATAATAAAAACTAAATAATTAAGGGAATAATAGTCCTAAAATACGGTAACCTATGTAAGTCTGTAACTGAGAATCCACTTCCTCAATGGTTGCAAGTTTTATGACGTCAGTCATCTTGCGGTTACAAGTTCTTAACTTCCACTCTGACTAGCGCCAGGCTTGGTGTTCTTTGGTTAAGTACTTTTAATCAAACTTAATTCATTTATTAATCAATTCTTCTGTTAATAATGGATTGTACGGTGTCTGAGTGTGTTTATTTTATAGATCATACTCATCAGAAACAATCCATTGGTTTTTAGACAGTATTGACACCGCTGATGAAGAAATGCTGTCAAAAACCTTATTCATACTTTTCTTTACATGTTGTTTGTTCCTGGCTGCAAGTAGCTTTAGAGCTATTACTGGTTTTCTCTTTCATCTTATTCTCACACACACACACACACACACACACACACACACACATATATATATATATATATATATATATATATATATATATACAGGCTGTTCACACATTTTTTAGACGATGTATATTGTATTCACAAAATTAAATTACATAAAATTCTTGTGTTTTAAATGTTCTATTTGACATCCCTTATTCTGAACTATCTTTTGACACCGCAATTTCCAGGATAATAATGCCTTTTGAAGTGTCAGAAGAGGTATTCTATCCCATTCCTCCTGAACAGCTTTCCAGAGTCCTGTAAGTGTTTTGGGACGACGTTTGAATAATGCAGATTTTAAAAGTCCGAAAGCACAAAAATCCATAGGTGATACATCGGGAGATTTAGTAGGGATATCAGTGAATGGTATGGCCTTGATACCAGTTTTTTGTTCCATTTCTTTTAGGAAATTTACAGTGGATTTTGATGTGTGACTGCTAGCTTTGTCCTGATGGAGTCTCACAGATTGATGGCACTGTGGGTAAAGCGATGGTATTTCATTCAGAAAAATTGGCGATAAAATATGTTCCTGATAGTATTTGGAGTTAATCTTGACATTTTTTCCACTCTCTTTATTTTTAACTTGCCATTATATGAAAAACCAGCAACAATCATGAATCCCTTAGAAAAACTTTCTTTCGATTCTTTGAACCATGTACTTAAATTTTTTTCTCCCCTTTTATGATAAATGGCTCTTTTTTTGTTGCAATCATTTAAATACACCCATGATTCATCTATTGTGACAATTGTTTTCCATTTTTCTTTGGATAAGTGTTTCTCATATAGAATTCTGCAGCGTGTCCTGCGTTCAGTGATATGATTTGGAAGAAGACGATGCACATTGCGTTTTTTCGCTTTCTTAAGATTTAAATCAACGCTTATCATTTTGTTTACAGTGAACACCGAGCATTTTAATAATTTTGCAACTGTCCTTTGACTAGGGGGATTTTCTTTTAACATTAAACAACGTACCTTTGCAATAGTCGAAGATGTCCGTTATTTCCTTGGATACTTGTTTGGAATTTTTGTCCCACTTGAGGCTGCAATTTGACATTTTTTGTCCTTTCTTGTTGACGATATTACCTATCGACGCTTTAGATATCATAAAACCATGACTCTCACATCGTTTTCGGATAACGGAGTATGCATATTTCTCTTCGGAAAGAGCATAAATGTATCCTTCGAACCACTGCTTTGTTAAAAACGCCATTTTGAATGAAAACAAAACTTTCAAGCCGTAGACGATAATTTTGACTTTTAAAAACATAGCACAATTGCAATTATTTCTTTTGCAGCAAAGGATTTTTTATTACCACTTACCAAAATCGTCTAAAAAATGTGCGAACAGCCTCTGTATATACATACATACATATATATATATATATATATATATATATATATATATATATATATACAGTCGAACCTCCATATATTGAAGTAGCAAAATGCCGGAAAAAAATTCGATATATAGAAATTTCGATATATAGAATTGATCTTAGTTTTATCATAATTCTCCTAAAATATTTAAATTAAAGCTAATTTTTGTATACGGAACTCCATTTCGAATTTATATGCGAATCATACTAAATGAAAGTTACTAACTAAAAAATGAATTCATGTGAAAGATTTATTGAGTACTATATACCTTTAAAAAAACAATAATCCAGATAGTGGTTACACTGATCACAGTTACATTTAAAAAAAAAAAAAACTACGAATATCTTGCTGAACAGGCAGTTTTGCGGAAAGTTCATCAAAGAAATGCTCGCATTTATTCAGTCCATTAAAAACTTCATCAGGGACATTTTCCACGTATTGAAATCCACGAAGTACTGTTTCAAACGCCAAAATTTGGGAGATTTTATTCTCAAATGGAATAAAATCTCCCAATATGTCGTGAAAAAAATTTCGACATATAGAGATTTTTTCGATATATAGAAACAGTTTTTCTATGTATTGAACATGGAGATTTGCTAAGAGTTCGATATATAGAAAATTTCGATATAGGGAAGTTCGATATATGGAGGTTCGACTGTATATATATATATATATATATATATATATATATATATATATATATATATATATATATATATATATATATATATATATATATATATATATATATATATATATGTAAGAAATAGATCCAGTAATTATTACTTTTAATGACTCCTCCCTCACTTTGAATACGAACCCGACGAATTAGAGTCAGGAGTTGGTAGGGGAACCAGTTTCTCGCCGAACGACCGACTGGTATTTTTGCTGTTCTGAGTTGGCAACGGCTAGGAGGGAGATGAGGGATTTTGGTGTGTGCGCAGTACGAGGAAAAACTTGATGTGTGTTGGTGATACGTGCGTTCTCTGAATCAGCATGGTTATGTTGCAATTATTGGAATTAATAAACGAGTTAAATTAAACTTGTTGTTTTCTGTCATTCGTCCAAATCACGACATATATATATATATATATATATATATATATATATATATATAATATATATATATATATATATATATATATATATATATATATATATATATATATATATATATATATATATGTGTATGTATGTATGTATGTATGTATGTATGTCAAAATTTTGACGTATTTTGGTACTTTTCAGTTTAACTGTTTACTGTTTGCCCAAGCGATACGGACTGGGTTTAGCGCGCTGCCAAAGTTATAACTCGCGACGTAGGATATCTGAAATTTTCCTTTCCGGAGGACCGTTATGGAGGAACGTAATCCTACGTTAAAAAATGTCTTGCTTACCTGCAAATCTCATGTAACTAAAACTTTATAATGAAATATTAATATGTAATTTTATTTCATTTAGGTAAAAATTAAAATTATAAAATGAGCATGATTTCAAAATTATTATCTTCAAATTAAAACACTGAAAATTATAAACTTCATTTACTTACATATAACTAAAATAGAAAATAAATATTAATGAGAAGAGTGAGCGTGGACCTCAGATAATATTTGTTCAATATTTGGGGAAATATTTGAGAATAATGCTACTCTCAAATCATTTTCCGGATTAATTTTTGATCGGTGTTCGATTTTTAAAGTGACTAATTTACAATATCTGGTCTCAGTCAGATAGGTAGAAGCAAAGAGAAAAAATGTTAGTGTAGCCTTTTGCTGATGGAGTTTTTATTGTAAGACTGTTTGACTCTTTATTTAAAAATAGCATAATATATCATAACTCCTTATTTAAAAATGTGTGTGTATAATAAAGATAAAATGCTGAATCGCTGAATGTGCGTAATAGAAACCTAAGCTAACTGTTAAAATTAGCTGACCAGTAAAGCCACATCAAGTTCGAAATGTATAACGGAAGGGCACAAACATGTGAACTTTAGAAAGGCAAGTAGTGATAGGTTGATCATAAGAGGAAGTTAATTCACTCTTTTCTGGTGAAATCAGACTCAGTCGTTTATAATTAACTCTTTCCTAAATAGATATTGATGATACTGAAAGCAAGCTATAGTTTCATAAGTCATATTCTACTGAAGTTTTCAGAAGAAAATTAATTTTGAGCTATGTTAATGTTAGTTATAACAAATGAAAAAAATAAAAATATTAAATGGAGAAGGGTATTTTTGTTACTAAACAGTATTGAAAAACGTGTTATAAGAGGTAAATCACTCTTCTTAACAGATTAAACTATTATATAACATTAAAATGAAATGGGGATCCAGGACACAATTTATTTTATTTTTTATTTTGAAATGATTTTGTACATTAAATATGTTATATAAAATATGATTTTATATAAAAAACATATATGAGAAATATGAAATTTGATTTTTAAAAAATATCTAGTCGAAAATTTCAAACTCGTTTATCTTTCCATATATTTGCTGAATCAATAGCGCTAATCGATTTTTTTTCTTTGGGGGGGGGGGGGGGCTAAATGTTTACAAGTAATTTGCATCCAAAACTTATAAAATTTTTCAGGCTTTATTTAAAGAATTACATACCTTAAAAGACCAAAAGATAGCAAGAATTTTGTAGAGAAATGTTTGATTGAGGGAAAAAAAATTTCAGAAATTTTTACGCAAAATTGAAAATCCTACAGACAGTTTAATGATTCAAGCATGATCTTCAATATAAATCAGATATAATGTGTTTGTTCAATATAAATGCTTATTACATATTTTATAATCGTTAATTGTCAATAACTATGCAATAGTTTCAGAATTAATCCTACTAACTGTAAATTTTATTTGAATGTATTACTCCTTTAGAAGAGTGGTCCTCAGGTAGCCTAGTGGTGGCGCGTTGGGCTCGGGACTTTGGGTGAAAGTGCATATTTTCAGTTCAGTATGAACTACCTTAAAATATTACGAAGCAACAAAAAGTTTAAATATTTAGTAGTTAGTTTAAAAGTTAAACGAATATTAAGAAAATGATAAATTTTATTAGCATATGAAATTATTGAGGTAACATATCAGGAGCAAATCAAACCTCTTTAACAGATTAAACCAGGGGTTACCAACCTTTTTCCTACATCGACACCTTTTAAAAGAATGAATTTCTTTATTGATCCCTCTCACATTTTTACCATGTTTTTATTAACTTGCTTTCTTGTTTGTGTGTTTGTGTGTTTGTCAAGTACAAATCTTGCAATCGATTTTTAACTTCCCGACTAGATAGACATTTGAAACTTTTAGAATAGCTCAGAACACGATGACAATGCATTTTTTAAATACTTTTAGCCATCTTTAAGCAGAATTAAATTAATTTTCAGTTATTTTCAGTTAATTTTGTTTTGTAGACTGGTGCAGACATCTGTTGGTCGGAACGGGAACGAAAAGTTATATGCAAGTTAACTTCCAATTAACTTCATTTTCTTCCAAGTTGATGGAATAATTCATCAAAAAAATTTTTTAAAGTATTTATTAATAAATAGAATTGTCAAGTTTATATGATTCAACAGAAAATTTAAAAACATGGTATATAAAAAGTTCTTTTTTTATCTTGTAATTATTCTCTATATTATACAGCATACAACAAAATTATAATACTAATAATTGCACGTAAAACACTTGAAGATAACAATTTGACTAAGAATATGAACAAAAAATTAGAAAAAGTGCTTCATTTCAAGTATTTATGTTTTATTATTTTTGTACTATTTTCATTTTTAATTTCACAAATATAAACAACATTTGTAATTGCACAAAAGTTCGATTTCAATTAATGTGGTGGTTGTGGTTTGATGCATTGGTACAATTTTTTTAATGTTTGGCCTGAAATTGCTTATCATTATATATCACAATAACTAACATAACGAATATAAATATATATTTATACATATTAAAACGGATATTATTATCTAATAATTACATTCCTAAAAAATTAAATTAAATTTTAAAAAAGAAAAAATTATCATCGACCCCCATTAGACCCCCGGAATACTATAGACCCTTTTTAAACTTCCATCGATCCCCAAGGGGTCCACCTGGACCCCGTTGGGAAACCCTGGATTAAGCTGTTACATACCATCAAAATGAAATGGGGATCTAGGACTCATTTTATTTATATATTTTGCAATGGTTTTGTATAAATATATGAGAAATATGAAATTTGATTTTAAAGAAATATGCAATCCGAAATTTCAAATTTGTTTACCTTTCGATATATCTGCTGAAACAATAATTGTAATCGATTTTTTCTTTCATTTTTTTTTCCTGGAAAAGGCTTAAAAGTACTTTGTTTTCAAAACTTATAAAATTTTTTAGGATTCATTTAAAGAATTAAATTACTTGAAAGTACAAAAAGTGGCAAGAATTTTGTAGAAAAACTTTTGAATCAGCGAAAAGGTTTTGAGAAATTGTTACTTTAAATTGAAAACCCTGCAGACAGTTTAATGATAATAACGCCAACAAATGTAGCTTAAATTTCATGGAAATAAATACCTCCCAAGAAATTGTTTGTATATTTTTTTTAAAAGTCAAATCATCAAAAATTTCATTCCTGTTTACATATTCGTGTGTAGCTAGCTACGCACACATACACACACATATACAGAAGAACCCACTTAATACGAGCACGGTTAATACGAGATCACAGGTAAAAGGTACAAATTGTTTTGACAAATTTGTTTCTAATGTGTGATAAGGCAAAATTGCACGCTTTATACGAGAACCTTCACAGATATTACGTGAGCTGACAAATCTATCGAGACCACATTTGAACGAAATTCAGGAAAATTTTGTTGCTAGTGGATAACTGTACAGCGCACCTACAAGTGAAAAATCTTTCAAACATCGAATTACAACTTTTGCCGCATAATACAACATCTGTGATGCAACCTATGATGGACCAAGATATTATTCGGAGTTTTAAATGTTATTTCAGACTTTTTTTAGCGCTGATGATTATAGAAAACATGGAAAAGAAATTAGTCCAGAACATTGATGTATTAAGTGCGATAAGGTTAATGTTTGATGCATAGGATAACGTTTCTGCTCCCACAATAAACAATTGCTTTATTAAAGCTGGTCCTAAATCAAAAGATGATGAACTTCCATTACGTCAATGACTGAACACATTTGATGAAAGTGAAAATTGAGATGATTAAGTTTATGTCGACAGTGAAGTGTTGACTTCAGGTATATTAACAGATGAAGACATTATTCGGCGGCAGATGTGACGAGCTCCAACTGCCGCCGAAGTGAAAGTGCAAAGGAAGATGAAGATGGCAGTCAAGATGCATTAGTACCAAATCTGAGTTACAGTGAAGCACAGGATGCTCTTTTTCAATTGACTGTTTTTTTTTTCTTTCTTTTTTGAAAAAAACTTTGAACATGAAAAATCTTTAAACATACTGAGTATTATGAGGCGAAGTTTAAGGGACTTTAAAATGAAAGCCAATAATAAACAGACTGAATGCTTTTTAAAAATATTAATATTGCTTGTATTTGTACATAAATAATTTTGTCCTTTGAAATTTAAAAGACAGTTAAATGTTTTAAAGATAGAAGTTAACGATTGATCTTTGGGGGTATTCCAAATTTTGTTTAAAAACGAAAGCAAATACTATTACCGTGAAGTAAAGGTCGTTCTAATTATTTAACTTTAATAAGTAGAAAAATTGTTTATATTTTTAATCATTTTTTGAACCCGATTATTTGATCCCAAATAATTTTTTTATTCGGTTTATATGAGTAACAGTTAAAATGAGCATTTTCAGAGATCCTAAACATCTCGTATTAACCGAGTTCCACTGTGTGTATATATATATATATATACAGTAGGTGTATACATGCGTGTGAATGCGTAAAATTTTTACTGATCAGCTTCTTACGTATTACATCTTAGGGAACCTCATGTGATAAAGTAATCTGCAAATATACCCCCTTTATGGTAGCTTCCCCATGCCATTCATTGCATTCAGTTCCACTTACCTGTTACTTCCAGGGAGGGCATCACTAGTCGGCTGAGCCGAGTCTTATTAGCATGGACGGTTGGACCACATGTGCCAGAATGATAACACGTGTGATACGATAGATCGTTTGTGTTGTGTCTTGTGAGACGCCCACCTCCACCGTAGGAGTGGTCCCAGGCTTCTTGGGCAGCCCCCGCATCTATCTCTTTGGCCCACAGCCACGCGATCTCGATTTCTGATGTACTGGAAACCTGTCGACCTTCGAAATGCGCGCGATGATCGGTGGTGAGCCGCCCAATATGTTTGAGTGTTTACATCCCACACTCACTTCGCTCCTTATGCAGAACCTGGTTGCAAAATAGGCTTTTTAATCTGATTTGTCCTTACTTTTACGTTTTAAGATGAGACGGGATTGCAAACTCGGAAAGCGAGACATCGAAAATGGAGGAGATTTCGGACTGGAAAAAAAGGATGAAAAAGAAAGGGTAAATTCTGATCGACACGATCAGCAAAAGACAAATCCTTTCTGAAGTTCAATTTACTTAGTAATTTGAAGAGATCTATCACTCCAACAGAGCTCCAAGTCAACGTAGGGCAACTGATTGGTGGTGAATCATGAATGTGAGTATGACATTCAGCTTATTTATCATACCGTTGAGCCCGAGATCTCGGCGAAATTTTAGTTCCAAGTTAGTTGGTGACAGGCACTGGGGAGGCTCCAGTAGCGAATCTCTGCAGTTAAGGCTGCCGTGTACTTACCCTATTGGATTCGCTCACCTCAGACCTATGGAGAAATTCTGTCCAAGGACTGCCGACTTGGATTGATTTTTCTTAATTGTATTCTGTAATAGAAAAAGAAATTTTATGCATTGGAACATTTTTCGTTTAAAAAAAAATGCCAGTAATATTTTAAAATTTAAAGTCTAGTGGGGGGGATCCAGTCTAGTGTGTTTTAAACGCTCATAAATTCCTTTGGTAGACGTAACTTATTAAATGAATCAATGAATCATGTTGCAAGGTGCAGAAAAAGCTATCTGAAGATTCAGGCTATCTGAAAATACTATTTTTATTGGATTATCAGCATTTATGTAGCTGTAAATAGTAGACAAATTTTCTCTATTGGTTAACATTGAGGGGAGCGAATCCAACAGGGTTAGTACACAGCAGCCTTAGGTGCTGACTTCGTTCAGATTAGACGAGGAGTAGAGCAGCTGAGTCCTCAGATGAACCTTTTGAACAACCCCGAGACAATTCTAAGTATACAAACGTAAATGAAGTAAATCATAAATTTTGGATTAATTTGTTAGGCAATCATTTCTTATGAGTTTCTCGCTGGCAGACATTTATTTTCTTATTCTTATATGAGCCGCTCCCTTGCAAAATCGGTTAATGCCATAAAACAAAAAGTGGTGAAAATTGATAAAATAATATTGTTTTTTAAAATTCCTCTGAAAATAAAAATTCAAATAAGTATTGTAGAATGTATTACTGCAGATGTAGATTTTATAGCCACAGCATTGCCACAGATTTACCTCTAGGCCACTCAGGAATATCATGGACATGGACGTATCAGGGCTTGTGACCGCTTAAACCAGTGGCAACAACCTGTGAGAAGGGACCTGAGGGTCTTTTTTATCGTCTTGATGGAATAGCAGGCCAAATCCTGGTTATTTAGCTGTAAAACAGAAGCCCCCTTTTTCTCCAGGAAATCAGCAGCCTCGTTCCCCTCGATTCCACAGTAGGCCGGGATCAACTGCAAGACAACTGTTTATTTATGGTCCGACAACCGTTCCAGAAGGTTAACACAGTCATCAATATCTTTTGATCGAGATAAACATGGGGAGTCAATTGCCTGAAGAGCTGCTCTCGAATCTGAGAGAATCACCACTCTTGAGAAATGCTCTAATCAGCTCTGAAGCTGGATAAGAACCAAACGGATAGCTGAGATTTCACCATCAAAAGCTGCCACATAAGCACCAACAGGAGAGTAGAATGAAAACAGATCATAATGAACACCGGCTCCAACGTTGACACAATCACTTGTTCTAGAGCAGGGGTGGGCAAACTTTCCATGGTACGGGCTACTTCTAATTTTTTCAAGGTGTTGGGCTCCACCCAGTGGCGTAGGTGTGGTGAGCTAAAAAAAAGTTCTACAATATTTATCATAACTTAATAATAAATATGGAATATGTACTTACCTACATAACTTAAATTAAAAAAAACTTTTAAAACCGCGTTTAAAGCAAAACGCAAGATACAAACATAATAATAATAATAATCTTAGGTCTTAGTAAAGGCGGTCACCCCAAAATGTCTTGGTGGTCCACCGGTCGATCGTAATCGACTTAATGCCCACCCCTGTTCTAGAGCCATCCATATAGACCCTGAGCCAATGTGAAACGGGGTAGTTTCGTATGCCACTGATCTTAGAATTTTTTCACTATCCTCCGCTTTTAACACACTTTGGCTCAAGCCAAGACGGATAGAAAAGGTTTTGGCTTCGATGGGGTTACGAGGTAATAAAAATTGTTGAGCTCTAAAATCGATGTTTAGGTGAGAAATCAGTGCGGTAACCCTCTGTACATAGCCTCTCTGGGTCTTTAAATTACACTCGGTCTCAGTAGAAACATGATCCCACATGGATATGCGTCCGGGAGTTCGTATTATTTTCTCCCATAATAACAGGGCACGTTCCTTAATAATTATACTGAGAGGCCTGTTATGAACACACCGACATATAATCAATTGGGGTGGATTTCACCGTGCCAATAATAAGACGAAAGGCCTGATTTTGAAGTTTTTCAAGGGAATCAATTATTTTCTCAGAAGCAGTAACCAGCAGTTCACAGCAGTAGGCAAAATAGGCAGAACATAAGAATGATAGGTTTGATTTAAGGTATATCTATAGTAACCCATTTCGAATCCGCCAGGATCTTCAATAGTGAGTCTCTTCAACGCCCCACAAGTGAAGTCCTCAATATGTGAGTTCCATGAGAGTTTTCTGTCGAAGGTTACACCCAGATATTTAAACTTTTCTGACATTGGGATAATATGGTCTTTATAAAATATCTGTGGATGGAAGGGTTGTTGGGTAACAGAAAAAGATTGCACAAATGTCTTGTCTAAATTAACTTTCATATTGTTTTCCTCTGACCAGCTCTCCAAAATGAACATAGCTTTATTTAATGCGGGTTCAATGGACTGTTTCGCAACAGATTTAGGAGATTCAGTCCATACAATTAGGTCATCGGCAAACAGCAGTCATTTAATTTCGTCAATAGACTTCAGTTTACTAATTAGATCATTAATATGAATATTAAACAGAGAGCAGCTAGACACCCACCCTGTGGCAGACCAGTCTTTACCAGACTGAATGCCGTTTTTGTAGATCATTTTGCCGTAACAGCCGTTGCCCAGAGTGCACCACGAGGAGGTAGATGTACGTTGCACTCCAGAGCTAACGTTATTTCTCTTATTTTAACTACATTCTGAAACTCCTCCCACTTGCATTTTAACCTTCCACCAAGATCTTCTCAATTATCTCAATGTAAATAACTTCCTTCCTTTCACATCATACTGCTGTGGATAGTGTGTTCACTTACCGGTATATCGTCTCGAGTTCGATTCGCGATCCATTGTGTCGCCTGAGGCACGTATTGAAAACGGCGTCTTTTCGAATTTTCAGAGAGACTCTTAAGTAATGAATATATCACTATTGAAAATAGTCTACTTATAGAATAACGGACATTTTGGGAAAAATATGTATTAGATAGAAAGAATTTTTTTTTTTATTTTGAAGAAACATAAAAATTAAAAAAATTATGAAACTTAAAAAAAGCAGAAAAAGTAAATAAAATTGATTATAATATGTTATGGATGAAATAATTACAGCTATATTTACAGCTAAAATTTTCAGCTATAAAAAACTGCTCTCGGCTGCTGCTCCATCTACAGGAAATGGAATATTTGGAGCTACAACAACGTTTGGGAAATAGGCATTCAAAATTTATTGCTCATAATCTCAAATTACGTCATTTGTAATAAACAATCTAAATATTCGCTTATATTTAGATCTTTTTACGAGTTCGTCATATATTAGATTAAACTACTAATATTTTTTGTTTATTCCTTGAAAATTTCTTATATTTGCTGTGTCTCATTTTGACGCTTATTTCAAGTCGGGCCTTGTGGCGGTTGTCTCATCGCCTCCCCTATGGGACCAGCCCTGTATAACACGCAACCCATTACAGTGTTGACTTTGAAACAAATGTACACTCTCGATAAACGACTCTAGCAAATACGTAATATGCATTCCTCGCGTTCATAAACCGAGGTTTCACCCTCATTATGCCTTCTCACCAAGGCACTGCTTATGGGGGGCACTGATGACGTTAAAATTCCATTTGCAAAATTGCTCGCAATTTTTTATGGCACCTAAAATTGTCAGACATAGTGTTACTCTCAAATATATTTAAAATTAAACAGTCAGGAGGTAACTGTAAACGAATTAATAAATAAGATACTGCCTGAATCGCGTACTCTAGTAAGCATAGCTGCTCCACTGCAAATACTATACATCTCCACCTATCCAGCAACAAGGCTTCTCGGTATAGTCCGCGTTTTATGCATTTTCTTTTTCTTTTTCTCTTTTCTTAAACTCCTTAACAGTTGATCTCCTTCGAACTGCGCCTGCGCATATTTTGTGAGCGCAGCAGAGATGTAAGTGAGCGGGGATTGTGTGTGTGTGTGTGTGGAGGGGGAAGGAGGATTATCAAACATCATCGCGCATACATCATTCGGGATTAGGAAGTCAGCCTATAATCGATTGTGCCAGTGGAAAAAGAGAGGAGGGAGCGAAGACTGCAGCGGGGAATGTTTCCCCTCCACCGAAAATCGCTTCTGGGAATAATCCCGAACGTTGCCCCTCAACAATATCCCCGAAATTTGAGAAAGGTCACGTGCTGAGACCGTTCATGTAGGTCGACTTCCCCGCATACCATGTTCAATAGACGAAAGACCGGCACACTGTCCCATTGAGAACGTTGTTTATTATAACTATTTTTTCTTTTAACGGTACCCTACAAAACTGTCGCAGCCAGGGTTCAAAACCCGATAGGGTACTTCTCGCAGCACAATACTTGAGTAGAAAATAATACTGATTTTTTTTCATGCATTTATACTACAGCCATTCGCTCTTACACACCGCGAATTCCGTTAGCTACTTTGTAATGCAATCATCTTATAAGATAATCCAACCTCATGAGGGGACAACACGGGAGCTACCATACCTTAGCCAGGATTTGAATCTAAGCCCACGTGCTGAGAGTTCGCTACGCTGACACTTTAGATTTTGGGAGGCCGAAAATATAAACTGTTTCGTTAATCCCATCAAAATTTAAATTACTATTGTAAAGTGGTGAGTAAAACTTAATGATCAATGATCAATACAATTACCACAGATGGCAATCTTAAAATCAAACGAAACAGTGTGTGGTCGTTTAAAGGTGCTGTGTACTAACCCTGTTGGATTCGCTCGCCTCAATGTTAACCTACGGAGAAAATGTGTCCAAGGATTTTCGACTTGGATTTAAAGATTTACTTTTAAAAAATTGTAATCCGTAATAAAGAAGGAACTTTTACACCTAGGATCATTTTTCGTTTTAAAAAAATGCAAATAGAATTTTTTAATTTAAATTATTCGGGGGAAAAAAATCTGGTATAGTGTGTTTTAAACGCTCCTAAATTCCTTTGGTGGACGAAACTTATAAAATGAATCCTATTGCAAGGTGCAGAAAAATTCAGGCTATCTGAAAATGCCATTTTTATTGGATTATCAGCATTTATGTTGCCGTAAATAGTAGACAAATTTTCTCCATTCGTTAACAGTGAGGTGAGCGAATCCAATAGGGTTAGTACACAACAACCCTAACTGTAGACGTACCGCAGAAAGCTGATTTCCTTAAAGATCACACTTGACAGCAGATGAGAAGTGAATAAGGTACTCTTTAAGCGGTGAGAGTAATTTCAGAATGAATCAGGACGTCAGCTAATCTGTAAATAAGTTGGTTGTATATTCCCACAAATATAGCAATGTGTGGTGGAAGACCAATAACCGTCTCGTAAATGGAGATGGTTGACCATTAGAGGTCATTGAGATCTCTAATGGTCAACCCAATGGGATCATTTGGATCTCTAATGGCATAATCATTGAGACAGGTTGCCAGTTTTAATTGATAAGCATGTGAATCTAAGAACTTGCTAAAATTTTTTCAAAGTTTATTTGTATTTCAAAATGAAAGCTTTAAAAATCTTAGAATCATTTGATTTGCAACTGCTTGTTAATTGAGTATAAACAATTAAACTGAGTATAAGAATCTCGTATCAGAGGAATTACCTAGAAAAATGATTTTTTTTTCTAGCTAACAAGAAACATTTTTATGAGAAAATAGTGAGAAAAACTTCTTAGTTATTATTTAAGCGTTTTATATCTTAAACTGCCTTCTAAAGGTGGAAGGGTTCAAATTATATACAAGGGCTTTAGTTTTCCCCTTGAATATTTCTAGCCCATCAGTTCCTCCCCGTGAGATTTCTCTATTTTAAACAAATAAATAAGCAAGAGGACAATTTTTTTTTTTTTGTGTGTGTGTGGGGGGGGGGGGACAGAGGGAGATTTTCCCCAAAATTTGCTTTATTAACACCAAATATAAAATTCTAAAAAATGAAAAGTATAAAAGTGATTCAACTAGAAAATTCATACAGCAAATTTAACCGGAGTAAATAATTATCGAGCATTGAACGCAGCCAATTTTATTTAACAATCGGTCGCCTATTTCAGTGGGTGCCCTTTTGTCTGATTTTACAACTGCCTGAGTACTTGAATTTTTGTACAAACATTTTAGATTTTACCAAAATTGCTAAATCTCAGAAATCCCATGTTGAGAAACCAAAGAAGCACTTATTGGGAATTTTAAAAACAAATTTATACACCGGAAGATCCCTAGATGGAGGGGAGCCATTTATCTCGATTTATTACAAGATAGAAAATTAGGATGTTATGTATAATAATAGACTGCACTGAAATTACTTATCTATATATATAAAACAGTTCCTTGACTGACTCCCAGATAATGCACAGACCAAACCGCTGTACCTAAAGGGCTGAAATTTTGCATGGCGATTCTTCTTATAGTGTAGGAGTGCACTAAGAAAGATTTTTTAAAAATTCTTCTTAGATTTTTGAAATTAAATTTTTAAGCTGCTTTTGTAACTTTTTTAAAGTTTGCATTTACAATAATTTCAGGGTTATAAAATTTATATCACGAGAAAAATAAAAATTCCTTTAAAATGAAATCTTTTTCGAATCTTTACCTCCATTTTTCTGATTTTTGGTGAATTTTTAAAAATTAATTTTTAGAATTTAATATATTAAATGCTGATCACGAGATATCTTTACTTTTTGTGATACTTCAAATTAATTTTGCTTCATGTGCATAACATTGAAATAAATTGACAAAAAAAATTATTAAAATACGGTAAAAGATAAAATTTAACTACTATACCAATTGAGATGGAAGTTTTTTAAAAATTTAATTCAAATTAGTATGTTTTATGGATATTAAACATAGAAATTAATTGCATACATTGACCGTTGTATTTAATTTGAATGTTTTCTTCTACATTATTTTGTCTATAAAAATATCCCTTACGACTTTTTTATAATTTTTTTGGTATTAATTGCATACATTGACCGTTGTAATTAATTTAAATATACTCCTTAGCGAAGCACTGGTATTCAGCTAGTCCATATATATTTTATTGGGCTAATTTTACACGAATGATCGTTTAGTTACGGAAAGTCGAAAAAGTTACGAAAAAATCTTTTCATTAAACTATGAAGAGCAAGAATTTCATTTCCAGGAGTACCTAGTTTATATAAATAGTACTAAACTGCGGTTATATCTCTATAATTCAGTACAGTGAAAAGGATACGCATTAGCTCCACATGTGTGAGAAACGGTGTCCCCGAAATGGGTAAAGACAGTATAAATCGTATAAAGTATAATCGTATAAATTTGGTATAAGTTTCGTTAAAATCCTGATAGGGATTCCCGAATTATAGGTATTTTTGATAATACTTCATAACACTGCTAAATATTAAGTTCAAACCAACGAGACAGAGGTGTTCATTTGAAATTTTATTGCTATCCATTCGTTCATAGAGAAATGTTTTTATACGATTTTTGATTTGATCCTGATTAAAAAAGAAACGAAGAGGGTTTGGCATTGTAGTAGATTTGTAAAACTTTGAATTAAAAATATGCATGGATCACTACTTTTTGTTAAAGAAATTACATTTAATCATTTAATTAAGTATGCTTTTATCGTTAACGATTCTTGTAAAATCTAAGTATACTGACAGGTTTTGTAACATTGCAGCATTTGATGAAATTCTTCAAAACGTTCGCAGTAGAGGTAAAAAGTGCTCATCATTGTTATAAATTTTTATGAGAGAACCAAAACAAAAATGATTTCTTCTGGTTCTTGGCCAAGAAAAAAGAAAGGAGATTATTCGAGTATTTTCGTAAAATATAAATATATATTTCGAAAATAGTAAATCGAACAAAAATGTCTCTAAACGTATACTTTGGTGAGCTTAGACGAGTAACTTCCCGGATTAAAAAAAATCTTTTCTACATCTAATTCTATAGCCTTTTATTCTCTCTTTTTCTCCTTTGCGGTAAGCTCTTAATCTGAGGACATTCGCCCACGTACACCGAGATTTTCGGGTCGATTTATTATAGTTCTCAACGGATGAACAAAATATTCGTTAAGGGCACAACGGATCTTCAACCTTGCTTCTTTTTTTAAATTTTCAATGTTTTATTCTATATACAAAATGAGAATAATTAATATTCTTTTTGACTACATTAAAGACACTTAGAATAGACAAATAAGTATTTCATGGAAGAATAGGACTTGTTTTACAGAAAAAAATCTTCAAAAATGCTACAATTTTTCAAAAAGCTCCATGCGCATTCATTTTCTCCCGATTTCTTCCAAATTTCAATAGATTGTTAATTGAAGTGTTTGTCCCAAAACTGTGTATCATTCTTTGAAACCACAAATATTTTTCAAATTTATAGACCACTAGCGTTAGTGCCCGGCGTTGCCCGGGTAGATATATAAATATAAAATTTTTAATGCATTCCATCAAAAAAATACTGGGATGCAACCCCGCTCTTCATATTCATCTGGCCAGACAGAATGCGCTTAGCGCGTTTCTATTGAAATTATATACAAACAATAAGAAAGAAAGAAACTTTGAGTCTGCGGACCTTCGTCTGATTATACGTCTGATTTTATTGAGAATTAATAACACAGTGTTGCGTGATTCGCCCGTTTGGATTGAATAAGTTTACTGTTTAATTATATTTGTTAGATACTGTTTAATTAGATTTAATTAGATTTGTTTGATCCACTGTTTAATTAAAAATAAGTGTTATAATTTACATTTGCCTTTATTATTTATTTTTCCCTAAAAAACGCAGTTTTTTCCACATCACCCAAGAGACGCACTTTTTTCCACATCACCCAAGAGGTAAAGTTCAAGATGCGTTATCCCCTTTATTTAATCAAAGTAAGGCGGGATTCCACATGAAGCCTATTTTCCTTACTTTGGTGATTCGTTTTTTTATTGTCGACAGGCCAAAAACCGTATAAAAAGGATATTGTAAATCGGTTTTTAATTTTCCCAAGGCCAAAAACCTTAGGAGTGTTATCTGGGGAGGCAGGGCCAAAGGTTATTGTACCAACCCTCTTCTCCTCCGCGCATCGGGATTTGACTGATCACACAGCGCCCAGCTTTTAGCGTGCAGAAATACTCTTCTTGGTGAATAAAGTGTTGTGGTGAAGGGGCTTTATCCACATTTAAGTGGTACGCGCACCTCTTAGGGACACAAAAAATCATTAAAAAATTAATAATAAAAATAGGTAATTGAGCCCCAAATTTCGTTTTTGCTGCGTTAACTTTCTCGGGTCCTAAACATTAACTGTGCCGAATTTGGTCCCGGTGGGTAAAATAGTCTAGGATTCTATAGCGGACAAACAAGCAAACATACGAGCTCTTTTATATATATAGATGAAATAAAGCAAAAACATAAAAAAATAACAGGCGAATTAAAAAAAAATATTTATGACTTTAGATTCATACAAAACAACAAACAAAAAAAATCCATTGTACATTTATGTTTATATATGTATAGTAAACTTATATTAAATAACTAAGAATATTAAATGATAAGGAATGCGTACGGGGCATTTTAAAAAATGTCAATATTTTTGAAAAAAAAATTGAAAGCAGGCCTTATTTTGCAAAAAAAAAATCCTGATTTTAAATTCTAAGGGTCTTCGATGTAGTTAAAAAGTATATTAATTATTCTCATTTTGTGTCTAGGGTTACACATTAAGGGGGCACAGGACCTTGAAGCTCGACGAAATGACTATAAATATGGTCTAATTCTAACAACAAAAACACTAATAATATTAGAAAAAGAAATTTTCTTTCTTTATACATATAAAGTACACATCTTTAAATATGTCATATATAAAAATGGAAATTATAAATCTATAAATAATTTTCAAATTAGCAGTTAAAAATTTTATATGATTAACTGGTGATTAAAAATCATAAAGTGCTGCGCTCATCATAAAATTGAGATGTATGCTTACAGAAAATAATTAAGGGTCATAATACACTTGTAATGAATTTGCCTGTAAAGTAAAACCAAATAAATTGTAATAAATATTATTTAAATTTAAAATTGAGCTTAAAATTCGAAAACTTCAAAAATTATCACAGTTATTTGCATAATTTTCCCACATAAAAAAAAACATTCCAGAACTGCACATTTTTCTGGTTTTAAAATGCAGAGTACTATGAAATATACATATGAGTTTAGTTTTATCAGTTTCCTATTGATAGTTTAAAAGTAATGCTGCACACAAACTCAAAATTAGCAGTTCATCATATAAAATTATAAACTGCTAATTTGAAAATTATTTATAGATTTATAATTTCGATTTTTATCTATAACATATTTAAAGATATGTACTTTACATGTATAAAGAAAGAAAATTTCTTTTTCTAATATTATTAGAGTTTTTGTTGTTAGAATTAGACCATATTTATAGTAATTTCGTCCAGCTTCAAAATCCTGTGCCCCTTTAAATTAAAAAATTCGAGGTTGAAGGTCCGTTGTCCCTTTTAATTAGAGCGGGAACACCACAGGTACATGCATGCTTTCGCCAGGATTCGAACCCAGTCCCACTCAGAGGTAACCACCATGCAATACAAGCGGCCAGTTTCCGGATCTTCAGCTAAGAATAACACAAATAGATTGAAAAAAAATAAATATATCCTAAATCTTTATTCCAGGGCTATATTGAAGTGAGCTAGAATTCTTATGAATGATGGGAAGTCAAGTTCAACCTAAAAATAATTACAAGATAAAAAGAACATTTTATATACCATGTTTTTCAATTTTCTGTTGAATCATATAAACTTGACAATTCTATGTATTAATGAAAACTATTTTAGAATTTTTTTGATGAATTATCCCATAAAGTTGAAAGAAAATGAAGTTAATTGGAAGTTAACTTGCGTTTAACTTTTCGTTCCCGTCCCAGTCAATAGATGGCTGCACCAGTCTACAAAACAAAATTAACTGAAAATGGATACAATTCTGCTTAAAGATGGCTAAAAGTATTAAAATAATGCATTGTCATCGTGTTCTGAGCTATTCTAAAAGTTTCAAATGTCTAGCTAGTCGGGAAGTTAGTTAAAAATCGATTGCAAGATTTGTACTGGACAAACACACACACAAACAAACAAGAAAGCGAGTTAATAAAAACATGGTAATGAATACTTGTGTATAACCAAGAAAAAATGTTGAGACGCTCTTTTGCGCATTAAAACTCAAGTTTGAAAAAAGAAAAAAACTCTGTCTCAGGAATCAAACTCGACCGATTACTTTCTGAACAGATGCCATGCCCTTTTTCCCATATGAAGGCGCCACTATCCTTTCAATTAAACCTTATATGTTGTTACAAAGTGTCTTAATATTGCGTAAGCGAGAATCTAATGCGCCTCCAAAAAGTTTACTTTTGGAGCTCGTATTGTAGTGCGTGTAATTAGAACAGAATCTAAAGCGTGTTCAAATATTTACCACAATATTTTAACGTAGGATTACGTTTCTCCATAACGGTCCTCCAGAAAGGAAAATTCCAGACGCTAAAACCGTCCGTCCGTACCTCACGAGTTATAATTTTGGCAGCGCGCCAAACCCAGTCTGTATCGCTTGGACAAACAGTAGACAGTTAAACAGAAAAGTACCAAAATGCGTTAAAATTTTGACATACATATATATATATATATATATATATATATATATATATATATATATATATATATATAGGGGGCGTCCATTAATTACGTGAGGCTTTTAGGGGGGGGGGAGGGAGTCAAGCCGAATCTCACCCAGTCTCAAGTGGGGGAGAGGGGGGGTCTCGGCAAATATCACGTAATTTTTTTTCCGCAAGAAACAGTGTAAAATTGCAAGAAAACTGGGTTATATTAAAAAAACATGTTTCTACACTAAAATATGGCTAAATCCTACACAATAGTTCCAGTAGTCACTCTTGAAACCACACGAGTTCCCGTGGACTGAATTAGAATGAATATTCTTTTACGAATTTTAGTAGTTCCTATTTAAGTATTTTATTGTTCGATTTTCTCACTGTGATTCTAGACTACGCTCTTAGTAGTCTTAAATACTAGTCTTCACTAGTCTTAAATAAAAATAATTAAGCAAATTATGCTTTTTTTAAATAAATCCAACGCAATCAAGCACAGATTAACGCATTTGCACTAAAAATACGCATTTTGAAAAATCTCAATGAGATTAGGGGGTGGGGGGGAGGGGGTCGAGCCAAATCTCACGACATCTCACCGGGGGGGGGGGAGGGGGGGGTTGAAAAATCGCCAAAATTGCCTCACGTAATTAATGGACGCCCCCATATATATATATATAAAAATATATATATGTAGAGAGAGAGGAGAAGGTGGGATTATGGACCCTGCATTTATTATGGACCCCCTTAATATCTGCCCTGTGCGCAGGTGCAGGTGCTAATTATAGGTGTGATCTAGAGTCCCTAGGTGGCTGCAATGGATAGTCAAGGTCATTGACCCCAGTTCACACGCGAATGACTTCCTGTGGCCAATTGTTTGTTTTTCGAGTTTTCAAATTTTTTTCTGGGGAAAGTAAATTGAATATTTTACATATCTGCTACTATGTTTTGTAAAAACTGATTCCTGTGCCTTATTCTACACGATATAATGTTCCTTTTGAGCTAGTTTGAAATTAAATTCGATGTAACTCATAATGTGAAAAACGAGTTTGTTTCCAAGATGACGTTGTTTGAAATATGGACCCCATGGGTGCTGGTATTATGGACCCGGGTCCATATTACCAACAACCGATTTCGATGATGTAATAATGTTTCCATGAGAAAAGGTGATTCCACAGAGGATTTTATTGTGATGCATTTTATTTTCATGTTTTGTAATCATTTTCGGTTATTCTGGAAGCTAAGAATGCAAGTTGAGAATAAATCTCCCGCTAGCAAGGACGCTGTAGTGCGCAGAAGAAGTTGGGATAGGGTGAAGATGGTTAAGGCTATCCAGAAGCTAAGATGCGGAGAAATGGGACTAAAGGAGGCTGCTAGAGTGTTTGGTGTATCAAGAATAACTTTGAGATTACTGGCTTCACAAGTGGATAAGCCAGCAGCAGATTTGGTTATACAAAAACTAGGGTTTAGTTTTGGTTTGGAGCGCTACTGTCAACTTTTGTTATATAAGGGCTAATTTGACTGGGACCTACAGTTTAAAGTCGATTCCGAACGGCTACAAACATCCATGCCATCAGTGGGACTTGCACCCACATGATCTGAACCAAATGCCAGTGCTAGCCATTCGGTCATCAACTGGCACAAAAACTAGGAGGAAGCTTGTTTTACCAGATTACACTGAAAAAGAGTTAGTGGCCTATTTTCTAGAGATGGTATGCTGCATGAGTGCTGGGGGAACATATTTTCCACCAATGATGATATTTACTCGTAAAAACTTAACCGATCAGTTTATGAATGGAGCCCCATCTGAAACAATAGGAAGAGCTCATTCCTCTGGGTGGATACAAGCCCATATGTTTACAGAGATGGCCCAGACCAGCAAGAAGTATCGTGCATGTTCTGTGAAGGTGCATTCAAAGATGACACATGAGGAGAACTTTGGATTCGTTGTGGGATGAGTCTACATTGGACTCATTCTGTGTGCACCGGAGCCGAAGTTGAGTTTTATATTTGCGACTTTTGTCGCCAAAGTTAAAGGTTTTTTTTTAATATAGATGATATTTAATGATCCAACTGTTTAATAATATATTATCTTTCTTTAACTTTTTCATTTAAAAACTTTTCTCTTTTTTGTTTCCAGCTGTTTAATAAATTGATAAATGATTTTTTGGTAAAAAAGGCGGGAGTCCATATTACCCTCCACATTGGGTCACCTGCAACTTTTGACTTTTTCACTTATGTGATGGTATACATCTTAAAATTTGATTTAACGGGAAATACACTTAAGGATGTTTAGATGATGAGTTATGGAAGAGGTTAGAGCCCCAAAATATGAAAATCAGTCTTTGGTATGACCACAGTGAGCCAAAAACAAAAGGGGGTCCATAATCCCATCTTCTCCTCTATATATATATATAACACATACATACATATATACAAACAAAAGAGGTAAGCAACGATAAGTAATCATACGTTAATGACCCGCGGTAGTTTCGTTAGAAAAGACTACCTCATTTTTTTTCTTTCTGCCCTCGGGGTCTAGTGCAGGGGACGGCAACCTTTTTTATTAGTAGGGCATATTTCAGAAATGCGAGAGTTCGGCGGGCATCGCAGGATGAATAGGAGGGGGGGGGGGTTAACATTTAAAAACGCAAATATTAATGCGGGACAAAATTTTAATACATAAATTCAAATTTCAATTTCAACAAAACAAACTTAAAATTCATAATTTATGCGATATTTGACATTGCAAAACTACATAAAATTATATACATAAAAATTACTTAATATATAAAATGCTTATATATATATATATATATATATATATATATATATATATATATATATATATATATATATATATATATATAATACTTATATATATATAATATATATATAAAATATTAATACTTATCTTTTTAGATCCTGGCTGCAAGTAGTTTTAGAGCTTATACTGGCTTTTCACTTTCAACTTTGTCTTTTATATATATATATATATATATATATATATATATATATATATATATAACCCTAAGAGCCGACGTTGCCCTCCCCCCCCCCCAAATCTCTGGACTGGAGCCGCCATTGACCCCTAGTCTAGTGGTTAGTGTCGTGAGCTACTACACGGTGGGATGGATTCAAATCCCCAATAAGGCTTGGCCCTTAACGTTTTGTCCCCTCATAGGGAGCAATGCTGGCTCACCTAAATGGCGTTCCCACAATAAAGTAAACAGCAATACCTAGCAGAGAATTACAAAAGGCGAATGTGTCACGACAATTGGCTCCGCATTAGGGAAAAAAAATTTCTAAAGAATTAGTTTCGTGTAAATGCGGTTTCAAAGACTATTTAATAAAACAAAATAATAAAACAAATAATAAAACAAATAATAAAAAAATTATAATTTTTTATTCCTTCATTTTTTTTATTGTTATTAAATGTTCACATATGCTGATCGAGTGTTAGTTGGTCACCCGACAACCATCTTTAGGGCACTCATTATTACATTATTCACGTATACGAGTACATTGACTTCAGAAACATCCGTCTCGTGGAGTCCAGTGGGACGTTTTCGAATTGTCGTCGGGAACGCACTCTTCGCCAGAACGGTATTGTTCGAATTTTGTTGAGAGTTTAAGAGAGCAAAGAAGGTTCGAGTAATGGGACTGCGACCTGCTATGAAGGAGACGCCAAACAATTCCCGTCGACAAACAAACATTTAGAGAGGCCGCTGAACCCGCCTCTCTCGCGGGTCAGAAATGTCTCTTTTACCTGTGACCAGCCCACGGTGTCTGTCAATTTGAATGCCGAACTCTTGCGAGGCGCCATTTTGTTGCTAACTCATGACAGAGAGTGTTTTCCGCGCGCGCATTCAATCAAATTGTATTTACTATTGAATCATTTGTGTTTGGGCATAAATCAAGTAAATGATGCTCGGATCAGGTTTGCTTCGACAACGACCCACTACTGCATAACACCGAACACCTAACCACTCTTTCCGCCGAATTCGAACTCCAATTTCCTTAACAACACTAATCTTTCCGGAGTAAAAGCTCATTCGTTGAATATGAAAAGCAATTAGTATTACTGCAGGCCGAACAGTTTTTTGATGGTTGCTAAAATTCGTCTCAACTGCTCAATGTCTGCAATTTATGATTAAACACCTTCCACACGTTCGATTTAATAAAGGTGCGGAGCTGTAGGGAAGTGTGGTCACTGACAGATCTTAAAATTAAACGGTGTTTAAACTTTTGTGATGAAAAACGGCGTGACACCAGTAGCAGAGCAAATGCCTCTCTACGGTAAATTTAGATTAGTTCATTCGACGGACTGTCTCCAACTACGAATTGCGAAATTAATTTCTAAACATTAAGCGACGCGGGTCAGATGCTTGCCGCGACACTCAAGCTAGGTACTCAGTCTGGAGCTTCAATTGACGAGGGGTCAAGGGTAAGAGCCACTGATGAAAGAATTAAATGACGTTTTAACAGTCTTATTTTATTTTTGCGGTCATAGCTACATCATTAATCAAAATTTTGTTCCCACACGCTCACACACACGCACACGCGCACACGAGCGCGCACCCCCCCCACATATATATATATATATATAGAGAGAGAGGTAAGTATGGATATGTATATATATTGAAATTAGGAGTGAAGCCTCCTCAAAATAAAATCCAGCCGTAGGGCCTGGCATTAGCGCATCCAGAATTTTGGTTTCGAAGAGGCTAGAAAACAATACTTCGGTTGGCATCATTTAAATGATACTTCGAATTGCGAAACTTCAGTATTTAAATGCTATTGGCCGTTATGGGTCTATAGATAAAGCTCTACATGTTTCTTCCAAAGAATTAAAACAGTTTGGCTTATCCCATCTAGAAATTATTTGATTCCTCTGAAATGTCCGTATTTCTTTCTAGTTTGCTACACCATGTATATTTTTTTCGGGTCAGTTTTATCGTTTGTAACGTTATTTAGGGAAACAATATAAATGCATACCTTAAATATTTCTATTTATTTAGTTTGGTAGACAGAGCAAAATTTTTTATGGGAACAGAATTCATCCGTTTTTCACAGCTTCATCAATTAAATTTTTTTAAATCTTTTCTCCAGCTATATAAGAATATCTATTTTGAATACTCTAATACGCTGCTTTTATTTCACTCGTACTTTTTTTTTATTATCGATCAATGGATACCTCTAAACAATCCTCTAAAGCTTGTGTTTATGTAATATCATGAAAATAATACAAGAGATATTGAATCTATTGCGGAAAATACATCTTGACACAGATACCTTTCTCAAATCTATATTTTTAGTCAGATTTTGAAACTGAAACTCTTTATAAGATTTAACATGTATGTTTGGGTCTATTGAGAGAGTCGGACCAGTAAGGTCCAGGCCCTGATTTTCCATTAGGCCCAGTAGGCCCGGGTCTAGGGGCCCCCCAAAAAAATTATTTTGAAAGGAAAAAAAATTCCGATTAAATTTTTTTTATTTTACCTTTTTTAATAGCAAATTTTTTTAATATAACCTTTCAAATTGAATTGATTGGTTCATCATATGTATAGTTACATGTATAATTCATCATATGTATATAAGGGATTAATAAGTTTTTCTGGTTGCATTGTATTGGTGTTTTAATGAAGTTAATATGTTGAAGTTAATATGTTGAAGTTAATATGATGAAGTTAATATGATGAAGTTAATATGTTGTTTTAATGATGAAGTTAATTGCTTTTTGTTATTTGATAATGTTCTAGACTTCTATACTTCGAATAGCCAATTCTTGGTAAAATTGTACTTTCACAATGATTCATGATTATTATTATTTTTTTGTGTGTGTGTCAGTTTTGGAAATTTTATGCCCACATCAGTGTTAGGGGGCCCCCATCCCGAGTTGTGCCTATAGTCAAGCATTTTCTAAATCGGGCCCTGGTAAGGCCCCTGGGAACGCAACTTTAACTTGGTCAGTGTGCATCGCAACAAAATGGCGGTTGTCTCTACGACCGGGACACAAAGGGTCGAAATAAAAGGCTTAATTGCTCTGTTTTTATACTTAGCCGCGAGCAACGCGGGCACCGAATGCCGATGACGACGTTCTCGAACGGAAAAGTGGCTTCCCCGCGCCAACATAGCGATGAACGAGTCTGGTCCAACGAGCTTGTCTACATATGTTACATAGAACTATTCTTTTGTCGTACGCGAACGTTTATTAGGGTGGCTTGATGGAGAGGCATTTTAAGGGGGTCCGGGACACATTTTGAAATTTTTTTTATTTATTGAGTTAAAATTTTGAATTTTTTTGTGATGGTTAATCATATAATTTGTAAACAAAATCACATCATAAAACTTCTCAAAAAGTTTTTAAAAAATTTTTAAATTTAAAAATTTTAATAAAAGTGGGGTAATTTAAAATCGTTATAACTCGAAATATTATTTGTCGAATTTCAAAATTTTTTCTTTTAATTAAACAGAAATATTTAAGTTTTAATTTTGATTCACTATTTTTTAAAATATTAATTTTTAAAAAAATTAAAAATATTTAGATTAAAAATTACGAAAAAAATTATGTAACTTATTTTTTAAAAATCATATATTCAAAAGTAAATATTTTTTTCAAATTTGCTGAATCAAAATTAAAGTAAAATAGTTGAAAAAGACATGTTACAAGTTTCAACCATTTATCTTTAACGGTTCTTGACTTATAACAATTTAAAGACGAGAAATGGGGAAAAAAAACCATCATGCAGTAAAACGCACTTACAGGTTTAAACAACGATTGGCTACTATTAGAATATTGAAAAAAAAAAATAATAATTTCTCCTGTTCTAATTAAAATAGAAATATGATTTAAACGTCATTTTAAGCGAAAAGGAACACAAAATTTTTAATGCAATAAAATTTTTTACGAAAATTCGAATAATTATGTGTCCTGGACCCCCTTAATTAACAAAAAAAACCTTTTTTCGTTAAAATGCAATAAAATTTTAATATAAAATTAAATTAGTGTGAAATAGAATGACATAAATTTCTTATGAACTGATTCAGTGGCCCAATGAGCGAGAGCGATTTCGGGATTAACTCTGCACAAAGCACTAACTGCTTATGTACACTCATGATAACGCATTCAAAGTTTTGTTACTTGCTGCCTAATTAGCCCTTATGTAGAAAAAGTTGACCGTAACGCTTTAAATCAACGAGCCAACCTTAGTCAATAAACAATATTGAGTAGCCTCAAACAGCAGTTTTATAATTGAAATTGGCTACGTGTTAATTTCACGTTCGAAATCATATGGCGAATGTAGCCACCCGCTGGGAAGAAATGAAACTAGAGTAGTGAACTGCAAAAAGGAATATATATATATATATATATATATATATATATATATATATATATATATATATATATATATATATATATATATATATATAAAACTAAAAATAAATAATCCAACAGAGCTAGAAAATTATAAGAAGAATGCAGACAAAAAACAAACAGAAATCAAGCACTCAGGGCTCCACACACCAGAGGCAAGATTCTGTAGTAGTGCCGGAACTGAACCAGAAATTGAGGTAACCGACTGGTTTCGTCATCAGGGAGACTAACCAAATAAGTTACCCCAAGGGGAACTTTCTGAATAGGATGCAGGTATAACCCCAAAAGACATCCAAAGGCCCCAAGATCCCCATTGAAACATTTAGTCAAAAGAAAATGAAAAGACACAACTTACAGTAAGGGCTCAACGCACCCATACATGCAAGTGCACATACAATCCTAATGAAAAGCCAAAGATGCATACATACCCAAATTCCGTAGGTGACGGCTATGGTGAAACAGCAGCCAATTTTACCCTAGTAGTTACGTCACTGTAGCAGAACCACAGCGCCATGCCCCATTGAAGTTTAAACAAACGAAAGCATAAACCCTATCCTAAACGTCTTTAAAATATACCTGAGTCTAAATGCCATTTTTTTAAAACTTTAAAATTGCCGAAATTTTTAGGGAAATTGTTCTTGCTTAGGTCTTCCTGGAAAATGCTACATGCCTCCAAAAAATCTTCAGCGTTGTTACATATGTTTAAGTTCACCTTATTTCTTACCCTAAATTTTGAGCCCTCACTTAAAAGTTCCCTCAACCTAACATCTTCAACAATATTAAGATCCCCAGTTACAATATGCCCCAAAGCAGGATTAACAAAGTTTTTAAACTCCTCAATATGAGAATTACAATCAGTATTGTCGCCCAGTGGCTAAGTGGATAAGGCATCAGCCTGCCACGCCGGGGGTGTGGGTTCGATTCCCGCATAAGACTTGGCTGTATTCTGGGGAACCGGTCAGTCTTCCGCCTGCAATTGGAACCACGTCTAGAAAGGGGAGCTGCAACCCATCGTCCATCGCCGGTGTCATCGTCTGTCAATAAAATTCTTCTGTGATTGTGTCATTTGTCTGTTTCTATGTTTTATATTCATATGTACACCGGACTGGGGTGTAATGTTGTCATCCCCCAGGGACATTAGCCACACACACACAATCAGTATTAGAAATTTTGCCTAATTTATGACTATAAAAGTTGTAGTTATAGATTAGGTCCCTTAACGTTTTTTGATATTTAAAAACGATGGCGATTTTCCCACAATCCTTGATTGGTAGTACAGTTGGCTCTCTGTTTAACGACGCTCTACTTAACGACGATCTCTATTTAAAGACGATATTTCCCAGTCCCGGTCCCTCCGACGTAAAAAAATTCTATTTAAAGGCGATGTTTTTTTTGTTTAACGACGATTTTTTTTACATGATAAATTGTTCCTTCAACATTTTATATGCTGGAGGGGAACCTTCCTTTCCTTCTGTGGGGGAAAACAAGTTTGGTGTCAATAACAGACCCGGAATTTCCTTGATGTTTGCAGTGTTGAAATCATAGACTTGTTGCAGTGTGAAAAACGGGGGGGGGGGAGGGAATTACTGTTTCTCGGAAGATCGAATATTCTTTCATGGAGCTCTTAGGGAGCTGAATCACTTTATTGTCCCTAACATCTGTTGTCATGTGACTTGCGAACTGTCCCATAGCAGCCTTCTCTCACTCCTTCCGGGAAGCAGATGTTCATGTTTAGATAATTCATGATTGTGTGTAGGAGCTCGTTTCAGTGTGAATACGAGCAGAGCAAAATGACATCAAAGCGAAAGCATCTTACGCTACACGAAAAGGGGGAAATTATGGAATACTCGGAAGAAAGTGTTGGACTAACAAAAGTCCAATTCGCAAGACAATTTCATCTACCCGAGTCTACTCTCAAAGGAATTTTAGCAAGCAAAGAGAAAATTCTTGAAGCAGCACAAAAATTTGGTTTGAGATCCAAATCCAAATGGCATAAAATTCAATGTGCTCGATCAGAAGAGTTTGATAAGGCAGTCCTGCAATGGTTTCATGAAGCAAGAGCATCCAACATTCCAATTTTCGGAGTGATATTTAAAGAAAATGCTATTGTTCTGGCAGAAAAGTTTGGAATGCAAAATTTTCAGGCTTCAGCTAGTCTGTTGGCAAAGTTCAAATAAAAATATGGAATTGCATTAAAAGCATATCTGGCGAAAGTGGCGCCGTAGATGATAAAATAGTCGAAGAATGGAAAATATTGCTGAGGGGATATTAGATGGATATAATGAGAAGAACATATTCAATACAGATGCGACGGGCCTACCCCACAATAGGGTGCCTAATAGAACTTTAACGTATATGGGCGAAAAGTGCTTTGGTGGAAAACACAGTAAAAAACGATTGACTGTTTTACTGTACACTAATTCGGATGGATCCGAGAAATTCCCACCACTAGTTATAGACAAATCAAACCAACCAAGGTGTTTTAAGAATATCACAAGGAAACCTTGTGAGTACCGGATTAACAATAAAGCATGGATGACATCACAAATTTTTATTCACTGAATTAGAAAATTTGATGCAAAAATGCAACAAGAAAAGATAAAAGTTTTACTTTTAATCTACACATACTCCAAATATCCCTTGACTTACAAATTTGACTATTCATTTCTTACCAGCTAATTGCACTAGCAAGTTGTAGACATTGGACCTGGGTATCATTCGCAGTGTGAAAGCATACTACAGAAAGTCTTCAATTAGGAAATTAAAAACCATTCGGCTGATAGTATAAAAATTAGAAAATTTACGATCTTGGAAGCAATGCACATGATAACATCAGCATAGAAAGAAGTTCTTCATCTACAATAAAAAAACTGCTTTCGTGTTGCTGGAATTCACAAAGAACTTGTAGTGGGACTTCAAAGTACGGATGTAGAAATCAACGAAGATGACATTACCCCTGAAGAATGGAGAAGTCTTGTTGAAGATCAGGATATTACAATTCAAGATTTCTACAATTGTGATGAATTTATTTTAACAACAGATTGCAGAAATGTAGAACAAATTTATGAAGATATAGTAAACGAAAACACAGAGTCAGACGAAGAAGGTGAAGTTGAAGACACGGAAAATGAGACACTGCCACCGTCTTACACACATGCAACTTCTGCTCTATACGTTATATTACATCGAATATGGAACTGGGAATAGTTAACATTTAACATTTTAGAAAATCGGGAAAAGAGAATAACGAAAACAAGGCGAAAAATGAAGCAATCAACACTTTTTGACTTTGTTAAAACCAAATTTATCGTATTGTTTGTACTCTTTTTTCAATGTAATTTAAAATAACTTTTTGTGAATAAAATAATAATGATAATAAAAATAACATTTTTAAACACGCCAATATATTAAGAAATATATTGATAGTTCAAAGCCTGAAAAGTGTGTAAGGAAATGTTATTTTTTTCACAAATTCTGTTTAAGGGCGATCTCTACTTAAGGACGATTTTTCGCGGTCCCTTGAAAGTCGTTAAACAGAGAGCCAACTGTAATTTAGAATTATTGTGTACAATAGTGATAGTTTTAAATTCTCAAAATCTTTATCCAGAAAATTTATGGTACAGAACTCTACACCTGCTTCCCACCCCTCTTAACATCCAAATTTGTCAACTTAAGCTTGTATTTAATTAGATCTAAAATTATTAGTTTTGTAAACCTCGAAGCAAATTTAATTGAAAATAAATGATGTTTAATTAACCACCTTAAGCCAGAATTTTTTTTTGGTTGAACAAATAGTGTTTAATTATTTTAATGTTCTTAAAATCAATAAATAGATTACAAATTTTTTGCAGATCATCAAGTTTCAATTTTGTTTTTGAACTATTGCTGCCCTTTCCTCTTTTACCCCTGTAATTAGAATGTTTATAATTAAACCGTTCAATAACCATGATTTTTTTATAAATGCAGTTAGTATCCAAATCCACCGGCCCTTCCCCTTTAAGTTTACTGTTTAAGCCGTACGGAAATATAATGTTTTTAGCTTACAAATATATAAATTTTCAAAATCCAGCCTTTTGTTTAAATCATTAATCTCACCAATAATATATAATTTAGCCTGCTCGAAGTTGTGTACTTGAAAGTGTAAAAGTTCATAATCTAAAACTTTTAAATTGCCGAAAATAAGTCTTTTTTTTAAAGTTTTCTCTTTAAAATTTCAGATTGCAGAGCTATGGCTATTAACCCTGTTATTAAATTCAGTCCCCGTTGCCCAATATAGCATAAATTACACTCTTGACATTCTATAATGTAAATTAAACCCTTACATTTACAAAAGAAATCACTATTACCTGAACCAACCCCCACTTGATTAGTGACCTCTTGAACCAACCCCACTTGACCCCCCCCCCTTACTATTCGCCATAGGGCACGTAAGATACCTTTTATCTTTACATTTAGCATATTTTTTAATATTTATGTTATATAAACGTAGCAGTTGCTCAGGTAACTTATTAACCACCAAACTCCCCGGAAACACGTACGAATGGCTGCGATCTCCAGCAAATGTTAAAGATTCCAAATAAGGTCTTTCTGCAAAAAGGGCTAAAAAGTTAATTATTTCACCTGACATAACAGATATTAATTTCTTCCAGCATATGCAGCTAACTTATTTGAGTATGCTTAAATCTCTTTCCGTAGTTTTAAATTATTTTGAAAGATTTTTATTCCGTATGAAACGTTAAAAGATAAGAGGTTGCTAAATAGCGGTTAGACTGAAATATTATCTTAAAACCCTCATGTTAAAATTTTCAGTTTTTTTTTTAACGATTCTTCGGTTAATGTACTGTGATCTATTTTTTAAAGATTCTCGATTATTTAAAACGAACATTTAGAGCATTGTACCTAAAATTGATAACATTTATGTGCTTTCTGAAAAACTAATACTTGCCCAAGTAATAGATTAAGATTCCCATGCAGCACATAACACCTTTTATATACACTCATAGACAAAAAAATTAGCGCACCAAGGAGTTGTCAAAATGAAACGAAATTTTACATACGTAATGATTACTTTGATATAAGTAAATGATAAGAAAATCAAAGAAAAGGGATAATTTATTTCAGAGAAAAAGGCAAAAGAACGGAGGAGTTAATACTCCGTTGGACCCCCTCTAGCGCGAATGCACGATGCGATACGATTGGCATTGAGTCATACAAGTTCTGTATGATGTCTGGAGACATTTCGTTCCATATTTGCTGTAACCTTGCCTCTAGTTCGTTCAAACTCGTGGGGTGCCCAACTCGTCGTCCCAAATGATCCCAGATATGCTCGATTGGAGACAAATCTGGGGATCGGGCAGGCCAAGGAAGGGTAGTAACAGTGCGGAGACAGTCTTGTGACACCCTTGCCGTATGAGGCCGAGCATTGTCTTGTTGAAAAATGGCTCCTGGGAGCCGTTGCATGAGTGGCAACACATGTGGTTGCAGGATTTCATGAACATACCGCTGGGCTGTCATGGTGCCACGGTACAATACTAGGGGTGACCGTGTATTGTAGGCAATGGCACCCCATACCATCACACCAGCTGTGGGAGCGATGTGTCGCTGTACAGCAAAGGCAGGATTGAAGCATTCACCACGGGCTCTCCACACCCGAACACGATTGTCATCACTGCCGACATTGAATCTGGATTCGTCGCTAAAGACGACCTGGTTCCATTCCGCTGCAGACCAGTTTCCTCGTGCGCGGCAAAACTCCAAACAGAGGCTTCGATGGGTGGGCGTCAAGGGCAGCACACGTAATGGGCGCCGCGATACCAACTGTCCTTCAGCCAGGCGCCTTCGTATGGTTCGAGAAGACACAGAGGCCCCTAGTGAAGGTGCTACCTGTGCCTGGATGGCGGCCGATGAAGCAGTTGGCTGTACGCGAGCATTTCTTACGATGTGGCGGTCTTCTCGACGACTGGTCTGTCGAGGGCGTCCTGAGCCTGGTCTTCGTGTACATGACATCTCTCGGGTCCACTGGTCCCAACACCTCCTCACAACACAATCAGAGCGGCCTAATTGACGAGCTACTCGCCTAGCTGACCACCCAGCTTCCATCATTCCGACGATTCTCCCCCTCTCAAACTGCGACAACTGCTTATATTGTCTTCGAACACGGCGTAATGGCATGTATATCTCAGCTCTTCCTTTGTAAATGATTCAGCACACTCAAACAAGCTTTGGTTACCTGTTTTATACTCCACAGAGTACGATGTTCAACGCCCTCTACCGGCTATACGTAATGCGCAATCACGCTGCATTTCTAATCATTTGCATATATCCCCGACATGTACCTTCATTGCAAGTTTCGTTACGATCCCGCAATTATTTCTTGGTGCGCTAAATTTTTTGTCCATGAGTGTATAAAAGTCATTACTAAGTTTAAATAAAAACGGTCGTAACCATAGTGTTCATGATTCGTTAAGATCAACACGTTTGAAACCTGATGGGCTATTTCTGCTCGTCTTAGACTACAGTTCAGCAAATCATCTTCTCGTATAAATCTCGTGTTCTGCAGCATATCATCACGTTCAAGATAAGTGTTCTGCACATTTTCTGCGCTTCAGTGGCTAGTGTTCTGCACTGCTACTGTTCACTTATGTTCTGTAAGTCTAAAACTTGTGTTGAACACCATTTCTACAAGCCTATGTGTAGTGTTCCGCACCATTTCGGCACGAGTAAAATTGGTTCAAAATCCTTGTCAATTTCAACGTCGATCGACGAGATACATAAGCATGATAGAGACATTTGTATTTCATTTCTCGTCCTATATTTCCTATGTTTGGCGCAGCATGTCCTCTCTGGACCTTGCGCCATTAAACTCCAAACAACCAACCAACCAACAACCAGTATTGCATTTCTTTGCTCTGAACGGCAGGAGATGATAGTGTTGTGCGTTGTTTCTTTTCTCCTATACGACTAGTGTTTCTGCTCGCATAAATCTCGTGTTCTGCCCGCATTACACATTACACGAGCGTTCTTCACCATTTCAAAAACGACTAAAACTATAAAAAAATAGTATTCTGTAACCATAGCTTCACGTGTTAGACTAATATTCTTCACAATGCCCGCTCGACTATGTTTTGTTCATCTTTAAACTCCTGCTCGTCGCCATTTCTGCCCTTCTAAAATTTGTTTAAAAATCAAAGGGGGTCAGTCACTTTTCCACGTCGAGTGCATCGTCCATCGACAATACACTAAAGGCCTGTTCACATAGGAGTACGGTAGCGGAAGCGTTAAAGTACTGAAATATATTTAATCAATGACAAACCGCGAAAATTTTTAACGTCTATGATTGGTTTATTTCCGTCTCAGCGCCATCTTTCCTTTTACGTTTCCGCTACCGGACTCCTATGTGAACAGGACCTAAGGGTTTGTTTACATAGAATTCGTCAGCGTCAGCGTTACTCGTATTGAAATATATTTAACCAATTACAAACCTCCAAACGATTAGCCACGAAACTGTTACGATCTGTGATTGGTTTAAAATATGTCAATACGAGTATCGCTGACGCTGGCGGATTCTATGGGAACAGGTCCTTAGACGCGATGGAAACGTTTTGTGAACGATGTATCTTTAATAATCTACGGTGCAGTTTTTAAATGATTTCTACCTGCTGAATTATCCGCTCGTATAAGGAAGGATAATTTTCGTTGACTACCCTTCCCTCCCATATTCATCCCCTCCCCTTTCCTTTTGCGAACAATGCACAGGATGTAGGCCTGTACATTTACAATTATTTTATCTTTTATTGAATCATTCGATGATGCTGAATAGTCTTCCTCCATGGTTATTTTTGTTATAAACTTTCCAACGGTCGGACATCACAATTATGACCATCTGCCTACACCGATAATTAAAGCTTGTTCTCTAAACCTTGAACTAGTATTTTGCATATGAACTACCCCGACCAGGGCCGTGCTTAGGGGGTGGGGAACTGGGCAACCGCCCAGGGCCGCTGAAATTTAGGGCCGCTAAAAATTTAAGGCCGCTATTTTTATTCCTCATCGCAACACTTTTCTAAATGTTACGGGTTTTTTAAGAAATCCCTCATTTTTCGCGGTTTCTATAATTCAACTTATAAAAAAAAAAGATGTTTCGATTTTTTGAAAAGAATCGTAGAAAGAATCTTAATTGACAAACTACCCTTGAAAACTTTCTCAGTTAGACAAACATGATTTATCTTCAATTCAGTTATAGTAAAACCTTGATAATCAATCCCTTTTTTTCAATATCAGTTTCTACTATCTGTCAGTCACTACATACAGTCATTTGAAGAATGATAAACCGTTTTGTTGGAATCTATCCGTTTTCACGAAATAGTTGCAAAATTCCGAATAGTTGAGAAATTTAATTGTCAGTAAATGTGTTTCGCCCAGGGCCGCTAAAACCCTAAGCACGCCCCTGACCCCGACAATGTGAATGTGTGTTAGATTGAATGACTTCCCTTACATCCAGTTTCGTACACATCGCTTCCTTAATTTGAGAGTGAAAACTCTTAGAGACCGTCAAAAGCCAGGGTTTGCCACGTTTACTACTCAGACTTACCTAAAATACATTATAGTAATTACGAAATTGAAAATTTCAGGTAGTCTCTTCTAACGAAACTACCGCGGGTTATTAGCGTAGGACTACTTATCGTTGCTTATCTCTTTTGTATGTATATATGCATGCATGTGTTATGTATATATGTATCTATATATATGTACGTATGTATATATATACACATATATGTATGTCAAAATTTTTGACGCATATCGGTACTTTTCTGTTTAACTGTTTACTGCTTGTCCAAGCGATACAGACTGAGTTTGGCACGCTGCCAAAATTATAACTCGCTAGATACGGACGGATGGTTTTAGCGTCTGAAATTGTGCTTTCCGGTGGAACGTATTCCTACACTAAAATAAATAAATAAATAAATAAATAAACGCTCGATCCAGGTTTTTGTTATAGATTACTCTGCTCATTTCTATGATCTTTTTTGAATTTGAATAAAAAATCCCCTTGATTAAAATGAAAGGAAATTTATAATCTGAAAAACTAATTATTAAATTTAATTTGTTCAATATTTTCAATTAAATTAAAATGAAATAATTTTAAATTTAATAAAATATTCAATTTAACATTTATTTCAATATAAATTTAAAATAAAAATTAAGTTTTTAATTACAAGCTAAAATTTAAACTTTATCAGCGAAATTTTAATTGTTCTATAACTATTGATTGCTTCATAAATGCTCTGTTTTAGAACTGGTTTATTTTTCTGCCGCTAATTATTTTTTCAATGCGGAGGCACTTGTCGCGAAGACATTCGCCTATATGAAAAGAAAAACAAAACCTTTGTGCTAGAGGAATAAACAGGAAATCCAACGTAAATAAAGCACAAATAGCAGTAAGGTTCAATTTTGCATACGGCCGTTTCGAACCTGCAAAGGAGCTTCTTCATCAGTGCAAAGAACTTAGTGGCAGCTCAACTGAGCTGCCGAGCTGCCACTAAGTTCTTTGCACTGATGAAGAAGCTCCTTTGCAGCTTCGAAACAATCGTATGCAAAATTGAACCTTACTGCTATTTGTGCTTTATTTACGTTGGATTTCCTGTTTATTCGCCTATAATACACCGCAGTTTTGCTGGCCATTTTATTATGGTGGCACCATATAGGCTGACCAGCATAACCCCCTAGGACCGGACGACACAAACGAAGGTGTTTTAATGGCGCAACGCCGGGATTCGATCCGAGCACTCTCCATAGCGAAAGCCAGCGCGCTGTACCCAATGCCGTCACAGGCCCCTACCGCTAAAATACAAGAGAGCGATCTGCCCTCTACCAGTTTGACACCCCTCTGGAGGGATTTTTGAATTAACTCAATAACACGCCCGCACCATATAAACTCGGCCGTTTTGAAGTATCTCTGGAACATGCGGGATCGAATGTGAAACTTTACAGGCGGAACTCCGTCGGAAGAACAAAATCGATTGCTTTCACCACTGACCCATTCCTGGCCTATTTTTTTTTAAGTACGAATTGACAGTCAAGGATAGTGAATTTATTGCTTATTTTCAAAATTTGGACATTTTGCATGATCTAGATGCAAAAAAGAGCACCCCCCCCCCCCCCCCCCCAAAGAAGCGGTACCCCTAATTCGCTCTGGTCCGGCGCCGACTTTTCCCGACCCCCATCTGTTGCGGTGGAAATCGCCCCCACCATTTTCTCCTTTTTTTTTTCTGTTTAAACACTGAAATGGAATGCAATAAAATATGCATCCTTAATACAAACACACAAGAGATTCACTGGACTACTTCTTTGTTGCTGTTCTTTTTGTATATGTGTGCAAGGGGTGGGTGGGTCACGGCCAATCGAATGTAGCGTGTGTTATGCATTCGCGCAAATATCCTTGGAGGGGGGTGGGGGGACGTGCCACTCGGACGCCTGCCAATCGGCCAATTCCAACTCCCTGTTTCTTCTCCGCATTTTTTTTTCTCCTTATTCCAGTGCGGCTATCGACAGTTTGTCATTGTTGCAGTCCAGGCCATACAAGGGATGAGTGGATGTCGAAGGCAGCCCAACACTCCCCTCCCCCCTTTCCCTCTGCACTCAAACATCACTGCCAAACGATGCAAAACGAAAAGTGGGGCACTGTGTCGTCGTCCACTTACGATGATTCGATCAAAGGGAAAAAAAATTACGCTCCCTGTTGTTTTTATTTTGATGAGTTCCTAAGAATGTTGGAATGATCATGTATTTTCGGGATCCATTTCGAGCTCAGAAGCTGATGGAACAGTAAAACTGAATTGTTCGAAAAACTCGCTGCTGGGGATCAGCAGTAAATAATCCGGTGATTGGGGGAAAGTGAAAACATTTATAAGACATTCATCATCTCTATTAACATTTTCAAGTGAAGTGAAACTTTTATTTTTGCGGATTAAATAAATTTGTTGCAATGAAAAGTATTTTCCATAATTAAATTACATTAATAATTGATAAAAAATAATTACAAATTAGTATCTGTCTACGTTCGCAAGAGGTCATTTTAAAAAAATAAATTGAAGCCAGGATGCTTATCTTTGCTCCAGGGTGAAAAAATTATGAACTCCATTCGGGGTAGCTAAGGAAATAGCATAAAGCATACAACTTTGTTTTCCTAGGCTCGAGGCAGCCTAGTGGTAGCGCGTCGGCTTTCGGTGCTGAGGGTGCTCGGATCAAATCCCGACAAACACCGTTAAATACCTCCGTGTCTAGGCTGGATATGGACACGTTAAATACGTAGACCGGAAATTCCTTCTACGAGGTCAGAGAGGGTGGAAGAGGGTACGATCCCCCCAGATGCAGCCCCTGTGGGTGCTCTATCAAAATTGAGGTAGCACCTGGCTAAATCGGATTCTGGCCCTTGTGGTGCCATTGTAAACCGGAGCCGCACCCCTCGGCCCGCTAGCTCATTTGAATCTGGTCTTGAATAAAAATGCCAGCCATTAGATGGGATTAGAATGGAGCATTAGAAACAACAACAACAACTCTGTTTTCCTGCATCTCTGCTATTAGTATTAAATGAAAGAAATATATGATTTTTAACATTACGCTTATAGAGCAAATTTAAACAAATATGAGTTATCTTTACAATAGGATTTAATACTGTTAAGTTAAAGACAGAGAAGATTGCCTAGTTCGATTGGTATATTCGAAAGCTTTTTATCTACACCAATAAAACCAAATTTTTGTAGCGAAAACCTTCAGTTAACTCTTCTGCGTAGTTTCGATGAAAATTTGTACAATTTTGCACCTATTTAACCATTTTGTAATGTCTTTTCCCACTTTTCCTTAAGATTTTAAACTTGAAAATATATATGTGCCGGTACTGCCAATACTAGGAAAATAACGCAGAAAACAAAATTTGTGAATGCCTACAGTTATTGATGTCGGAAGACTAAGCTTTTAATTATGAGTTTATTTGGGAGAGTAACAGCATGTTTGAAGATGATTGTCCTTTCTCCTTTCGTGGGCAAACAAAAGGAGGTAAAAATTCTGATATATCTTCTCGTATCTCGTAAGATGTCAGGATTGAAAAATGCGTGCTGCTCGAGCTATAAGTTTCCCGGAATGTTTCATCATTTGTTTTGTTCTTGTTGAAAATGTATAGTAAATGGTAACGACTGGCGGAAGCAATATTGTAACCTTGTTCCTCTGGACTTTAAAGCCAGTGTAATGATCACTGGATCATCCCGACAGTGTGAGGAGACTCTATTCTAACCGTTTGTTGTTTCCAACCGGCGAGTGCTTTTGTATTAACCGTCTACCAGGTGGTGAAAATCGAACTACCAGCCTCTGGACTTTGTGATGTCATTTTTAATTCCATTCCTGACAAAGTATAATTTTATAACACACTAGGGGCTTCGCCCCTAGGCGCGTTCCTCTGTTATGTCTAATAGCGAGATATATAGGGGTGATTCTCGGGCAATGTAACAGCTTTCATCCATTTACTGTTGTCACCCTTAATTCGAAGGACGTTTCATCACTGTTGAATTATCAGCTTTAAAATTCAATTAAAAGTCGAAAATTCAAGATATAGACTTGAAATGAGGTTTATATGAGTAAGAAAGCTTTCAGCTTCCAGATGATGTAAATATTTTCTTTGTAAGATAAAAACTCGAGGAGCATCGATATTACATCCACATAGGGGACGATATTTCTTGACCGTGTTTCATATTTTGATGAAAATATTAGTCTGTTTTAAAATATTTTTAAACAAATGAGGTTTAGTTTGAAAGAAAAATGTCTGTAGTCTTAGATTGTAAAAAGATCAAAATTCTACGATCATTTTTTGGCGAGTTATCGTAATCTGAAGATGAAAAAGTCAATATTTTCCCACAAAACATAAACTAAGAAAACACTTAAAAGTCCGACGAAGATGAGACATGTCTTACTTTGGTCCCCCCATTTTTCTGCATCCATTGGTATCGCTCTCGATCCCATACCCCCAGTGGTTTCGGAGGAGATAGCGTGACAAACTTTTGACAGCGGCAGCGGGAGTTACTTTTTTTTTAGAATAGAGAGATAGAGACAGCGTTCAGTCCAGTCCGACTCTTACGCAAATTCTCTCTACTAGGAAAAAAAATATAAACATTTCTTTAGCTTTGGAGAATAAGAAAAATTAAGTGGAAACTATTTGGTCGGAAGACATGGTTACCGGTGTCAAAGAATAGTAAAAATAGAAGGTACAGGATCTGCTGTTCAGCAAGAACTGCTGCCATTCTAACTGAACAATAAGAAATGCCGTTTGCAATGACGCAATTTTATTTTGAAAAGCCCGTCAGACAGGCTGCTATTTAAGGATGCTGTGTACTAACCTTATTGGATTCGCTCACTTCAATGTTAACCTATGGAGAAAATGTGTTTACTATTGACTGCTATATAAATGCTGATAATCCAATAAAAATAGTGCTTTCAGATAGCCTGAACTTTTCTTCACCTTACAATAATATTCATTTTATAAATTTCGTCCACCAAAGGAACTTAGAAGCGCTTAAAACGCGCTATACCAGACTTTTTCCTAGAATAATTTTAATTTTAAAATATAATTTGCATTTAAAAAAAATGAAAAATGCCCCAAGGTGTAAAGTTTCCTTCTCTATTACGGAGTACAATTTAAAAAAATCCAATCCAAGTTTGCAATCCTTGGACACATTTTCTCCATAGGTTGACACTGAGGTAAACGAGTATAATAGGGTTAGAACACAACAAACGGACTTAATACGAAAGGCAAAGTCTAACCATTCATCCCAATTTCCACCTTCATGTACGCTACGAAACTGCACGGGTTATTTGTTAACAAATCTGCCCAAGCTTTCTAGGCAGAATCGTAAGCATTTAAACTCCTTTTTCCTTTTTGACTATAAGTTCATCATTCTTCACTGCATAAAAACTGTTATGTTGTAGTAACAAAGTGACAAATGTCCCTCCCTCTGATTTCACGCTCTTAATTTCTGCCATTCTTCTGCGATTATCGGTATTGGCATTCGTTGATGAATCGCTCAGAATTAACCGATTTTCGAATCTGGAGGACAATAATAGTGACAATAATCTGGGGGGGATGAAATCTGTTCCTTTCCCCTTGTGCTAGACGTTTGGATTCTCGTTGGAGATTTTTTTTTTTCCTTCACAGCTTCAGACTTAGATTCTTTCTTCGTTCCGGAACGTATTGTGAAGACTATTTTTCATCGATTTTCACCACGTTGTATTCGTGCGTCGTTCCCCTGTTTTCATCTGAAGTCTTCGCACGTCCTACTGCACCATTCATTGCGACTTTATACCTTTTATTCACGTGTTAAGGATTGAGACGAGACGCTCGACGAGAGTAGCGTTTCCGAATCCGATAATAGTCGTAAACGCGGAAGCCGATTCAAGGTTTTATCAGTTTTTGAGAAGGAGATGCGAATAGCCACAAAGGCCGAAACTCAGATCTTGCATGCAGTGCCACATATTGTCCCAAACCGACCCTTCATTACGTTTCCGTCAGAAGTTGTGGACTTCCCCACCTCCCGTGAAATCTTTTTTTGGCTATGAAACTGGATGTGAGAGTCGAGTTTATCGCCAGAAACAGTAGACTTCCTTCCTTGAGTGTTTTTCCTGGCTACGTAATTAGATGTGTGGATTAGCTTACAGTAGAATTCGCAGTAGAGCACTGATCCTAAATTGTCAAAGAGGTGCGGAGATATATGGAAATGGGGATCAGGGAACCCCTTCCAGGGAGTCTCTGTCCATCGAAATCCCCAAACACATTTAAAAGTGACCAGTGATACGACAAAATGCAAAAAAGCCTGCCAAATGGGTGGAGCATAAAGCAAAAACATACCTGTACGCAGGAGTTGTATACTTTTGCTTTAGATCAGGGTAGAACCCTGTAGCATTGGCCAAGCCACTTGGCCAAAGCTCGAAATAATCGAGAATTTACGACTTCTTTCGGCTTTGATCAGCCCATTCGCAATGTGCCCGACAACCAATGGCCAGTTTTCAGACTGTCCAAGAGAAAGTGGCCAAAGATAGAGATTTTGCGAAGCTGAATCATGCAGTAACGGAAGTTTATCCTACCAGTTCTAACTCATATTATTACCGCTGTGAAAATCCCTTTAGTTTAGTTAAAAAAGAAAAAAATCACTTAAAGAGAAAAGAACAATTTTTCTTATGCATTTCGCAAACTGACCATTGATTGTCGGGCACATCGCGAATTGACCCGACCAAAGCCCGAAGATGTCGTCCATTCTCGATTATTTCGGGCTTTGGCCAAGTGACTTGGACAATTCAAGAAGTGGCCAGCCATTTAGAGAATTGGCAAGACTTCAGACTTTGGCCGTAACTAACACACATATATTATGTATGTATGTATGTATGTATATTTATGTATGTATATATGCATGTATGTATGTATACTTATTTATTTATTTATATTGTAGAGGAACGAAAAACCTCGTGGGACAATCACTTGCATTAGGGGAATTTAAAAAAAATTCTTTCGGGCTGCAGAAACATCTATAACTCCCCCCCCCCCCCATCGAATTCTAACATTCTTTTTGGTCTGGAGCCTTAAGCCAGCACGTCTTATCTTTCCCGAAAGCTTGGGAAAATATGTGTGTTAAAAATCTTGACCACCTTGGTTACTCCTAAAACTGTCACTTGGTGGCCATTATTCAGAGCTTTGGCGTTACAGAAGTAATCACTTAACGACCATCGAATCGCTTCCACGACACGGCCTGTCTTCGGGAGCTAATCCCACGTTCCCTCTCTCGAAAACAGGCGTTTTCCCAGAAGACTCCGTTGCAGCTAAAGAATTCAAGCAAGATATATATTCCAGACTTTGCTTTTTTTTTCCGAGAGAGTTCCCTAGAGATACCGAAGTTAAAATCTTTTAACTTCGGCACTTTAATTAACCAAACTTCTCATTTAGCTGTAAACTGTTCAAATCAACGTTCAACCTGTTAAGTTTTGTTCCATATTAATTTTGTTAAGTTTAAAAAAAATTCTGGCCTTTTTTTTTAACCATCAAAAACCACTTGGCCATTGTTTACGATTTTCCACGAAATCGTTTAGAAGCCTCAGCCACTAGCCAGAAGTTGTTAGAATATATATATATATATATATATTTATATATATATATATATATATATATATATATATATATGTAACAAGAAAACGCGCCTTCCTAAATTACTTTACTTTAAAGCATATTCTCTTGTTAATAAAGCACGACTCCCTTTTCCAAAATTCCAACCTAAAAGTAAAGTAAGTTATAATTTATATTAGCCCTGCAGATCATTAAGCAGGCATGTGAACTATCTGAACTCAATAACATCCCCATATATGAGTGTTAGAAGTTTATAAGATTCCGAATGTCACTGTAATGTCAAAATTCTTGAAGAGCCCTCTAACCACTCTGGATTTATGCCTTCTTTAACGTCGAAACCCCACTTTACAAGAACTTTATGGCCACTTATCCTGCACCCAGGTCAATAGGTCGCAGCTCTAACAAGCGCGGGATCTATCAGTCCCCGGAATAACCGAAGTGGACACGTGAACTCCACGAACCTACAGACGCCCAATTAAAATATTAAGTAATTTAGGCCCTCTGGCGTAAATATCGCAAAACACCCATTTAATATTGAATGAACAGAAGACTTTTCTCTCTCTTCGTTTCTAACTCTCGTTGCTGTCGGATGTGCTGTCCACAGACGCCAGAAATCTGGTGGGCACGACGGCTTTTCTCAGTTAACTCTGGCATGTAAACACTGCTTTTAACACGTCTCGTCCTGGCATGGACGCCGGACAAGTCATGTGGCCGCTGCAGCCTTCGCGATGCTTTATAGGTGAATAAAAAGGTGATTTCATGGATATCGTCTAAAAGCTGTGTTCTTCTTCTCTGGCTCCATGTTTGTTACTCTCCTAAATATCATCAATGTTTTCCTGGATGAACACTTCGCCCGACTGCATCTCCCATAAGTTCTACACATCAATTCCCTTGTGTTAAAATTTCCAAATGTGATTATTATCACACACGCACACACACACACACACACATATATATATATACTAGCTGAAAACCCGCACTTCGCTACGGAGTACATTCAAATTAAATACAACGGTAAACGTATGCAATTAATGCCAAAAAAAATAAATATATATATTTATAATAAATGAGACGATCAATATATACAATTGATGTAAAAAAATATTTATATATACATATTTATAAAAAAATCATACGGAATATTTATTTTTTTTGGATAATATCCAATCGTCTGCTGCATTAGAAAGAAAAAATGTTTTTTTTTTGTCTATTTAGTTACGCACGTGACGATAAATTTATTGAAAGTACCAGAGAAAGAAATCACGTGATCAGCATTTAATAAATTAAATTCTAAAAATTAATCTTTAAAAATTCACCAAAAATCAGGAAATAGAGGTAAAAATTCGAAAAAAATTTCATTTTGAAGGAATTTTTATGATCTTTCTCGTGATATAAATTTTATAACCCTCAATGTATTATTTTAAATGCAAACGTAAAAAAAGTTTAAACAGCTTAAAAATTTAATTTTAAAAAATCTAAGAAGAATTTTTGAAAAATCTTTCTTAGTGCACCCCTACACTATTAGAAGAATCGCCATGCAAAATTTCAGCCCTTTAGGTCCAGCGGTTTGGTCTGTGTGTTGTATGTCAGTCAGTCAGTGAATGAATGAATGAATGAGTCAGTTACGGAACTGTTTATATATATATATATATACTAGCTGAAAACCCGCACTTCGCTACGGAGTACATTCAAAGTAAAAACATCGGTCAATTTATGCAATTAATGCCAATATATATATAATAAATACGACGATCAATGTATATAATTGATGTAAAATATATATATATTTATAAAAAAATCGTAAGGGATATTTTTATAGACAAAATAATGTAGAAGAAGATATTCAAATTAAATCTAATATAAAGAATACTAAAGAATATAGTACAGTTAATATAGTACAGTTTCTAGAACATTTCTTTTACTGTATTTTAATATTTTTTGGATAATGTCCAATCGTCTGCCGCATTAGCAAGAAAAAAAAATTATTTTTTGTCTATTTAGTTTTTATGCACGTGACGATAAATTTATTTAAAGTACCAGAAAAAGAAGTCACGTGATCGGCATTTAATAAATTAAATTCTAAAAATTAATCTTTAAAAATTCACCAAAAATCAGTAAATGAAGGTAAAGATTCGAAAAAGATTTCATTTTAAAGGAATTTTTATGATCTTTCTCGTGATATAAATTTTATAACCCTCAAATTATTATTTTAAATGCAAACTTAAAAAAAGTAAAAAAAAACAGCTTAAAAATTTAATTTAAAAAAATCTAAGAAGAATTTTTCAAAAATCTCTCTTAGTGCACCCCTACACTATAAGAAGAATCGCCATGCAAAATTTCAGCCCTTTAGGTCCAGCGGTTTGGTCTGTGCGTTGTATGTCAGTCAGTCAGTGAATGAATGAATGAATGAATGAGTCAGTTACGGAACTGTTTTATATATATAGATATATATATATATGTTTTTTAGTTTAATTTTGGAAATAAATGACAAGGAACCCATGCTGTGAAAAACCAAGCAAGTAACACAAATAATATTTAGAAATAACATTTAGAATGTGAAAAAAAAAAAAGTTTTTCCACAACGGCATGAAGAGGTCGAGCTTTAAAAATCGATAAAATTAATTTTGAAAATTACTTAATTTGATTAGCTAATTATCTTTATGCTATTCCTCTAGGTTCCAGGTAAAATACTCGTCAATGATTATCTCAGAAACTCATTACGTAAGAAACAGAATTAAAGAAAGAAACAGCAATGATATATAAAAAAAATTTCATGAAAATCTTTGTGAACTTAACGTCAAGTTTAAATTGAGATTCTCTGATAAAAACATCAAAAAGTATTCGTTAATAATTTATAGAAGACTATTTAAAAAAAATTTCATAAATATCAATTAAATCACCTGAAAATTTTAAATAGGTACGAAATTAGGTCGGATTTATTGAGTTGTATTTTAATTATAATTATAAATGAAACTATGTCAATGATTTGAATCTTATTTTGTTACAATTCGACCGATTAGTCAAGATTTTTATATTATTTAACAGTTTGTTTTACATATTACTGAATATAAAATTTTATTCAGATAATGCCCACGTAAGAAACTATTTTGAAATCAACAGCATTTCTAGATGTAATATAGATATGTTTCTGAGAAAGAAAAAAAAAATTAGCTTCTCTTCTACACGTCAGTTCCCGTTTCGTATAAAGGAAAATCCTCTTATATCTTATCTTAAGTCTACTACGAAATTATTTAGACAATACAAGATTGCTTCCTACTAGCTCGAACATTTCCTCCAAGATTTCCATTCTCATTAAATTATTTCGACTATTCAAATTTTAAATAATGATCAAATTATCCGAACTGTAAATTTAAAAAAAAGGTTTTTAAATATAGTTTCCGAACCAATATTATGAGTTGGTTTTCTTCATTTAAAAGGAAACACTCCCCTCCAAAAGTCAGAAGTCAAAGTCTCTTACCTCTGACTTTTGGAAGAGACGCGAAAATTTTTCCTAGAAGTATGTAATATGATTTCAGTCAGTAGGTACACTTAATGGACTTTCAACATCTGCCTATAGCTCCATTTTACCCACCAGAATTAAAAGTAATGAAAACATTTCTTTTATGAGTTACCAGTGTCTTAAACTGAGGTAAAACCTTTGAATCTGGTATCATGCTTGAAAAACAAATTAAATTAAATTGAAGCAAAAATTGTGGTTCGTCTTTCTGCTATCGTCAGTCATCCCAAACTCATGCAAACTTGGTTTTACTTTAACTTATTTTTTTCCCCTTCTTTCTTCGAGCCTAACAGAAAATAAAAGACACTCAATTCGCTTAACTACGAAACATCTTTTTCCCAAATTTTCACTTTTTCTTTCTCAATGGAGAGCCAACTTTTACCTCTTACATTTTTGAAATGTCAGGAGAGCATGTAAGGACTCGGGGCAGCAAGAAAGCTAATTTTTTAAAAAGTAAATAGATATAGCAATAAAATGAGACGGAGATATTTGCTGACCTAATGACAATTCTGATTGCAGGTAGGGTCTACGTTAAGAATTTCGGTTTAAAGGTGAAGTATAAATTATGTATTACATGTACCTTTTTAAGCATACATGTGAGGACCTGTTGTAGGAAGACCTTCGTGCACTGACTACGAAAGAAATGGCAAACAAGGGAAGGGGTGTCTAATAAATCTATATTTTATGTGTAAAATGGCGTGAATTTTATAGTAAAAGATACCGACAACCACTACGACTGCAACGAACTTATGGATAACTAGCATTATTGCCCGGCGTTGCCCGGGTAGATAAATAGATATAAAATTTTTCATTCATTCCATCAAAAGAATACTGGGCTGCACCCCCCCCCCCACTCTTCATGTTCATCTGGCCAGACAGAATGCGCTTAGCGCGTTTCTACTGAAATGATATACAAACAATAAGAAAGAAAGAAACGTTGAGGCTGCGGACCTTCTTCTGATTATACGTGTGATTTTATTGAGAATTAATAACACAGTGTTGCGTGATTCGCACGTTTGCATTGAATAAGATTACTGTTTAATTATATTTGTTAGACAGTGTTTAATTAGATTTAATTAGATTTGTTTGATCCACTGTTTGATTAGAAATAAGTTTTATAATTTACATTTGCCTTTATTTTTCCCTTAAAAACGCAGTTTTCTTCCTTCTTTTTTCCAAATTTTATTAAGTTCTATTAGTTTGAACGCCATTGTCTAAAATTGTCTAAAGCAGCGGTTCTCAACCTTTTTACTACACTCAAGACTCCACTACAGTACACTCACGACTCCATTACTACCACGACTCCACTAAACGTAAAAAATAAAATAAACACTTCGCCCCCCCTCCCCGTCACCCCTAGACCAACTCAAACCACCCCAGATCACCCCTCAGAACAAAACTCTTTTCCCCCGCGTATCGAATTGACTGGTTGTTTTGAAGGGGCTGTATCCACATTTAAGAGGTGCACTTAGGGGCACAAAAATCATTAAAAAATTAATTTAAAAAAACTAATTGAGCCCCAAATTTTGTTTTTCCTGATTTAAGTTTCTCGGGTCCTAAACATTAACTGTGCCGAATTTGGTCCCGGTGGGTAAAACAGTCTATGATTCTATAGCGGACAAACAAACAGACAAGCTCTTTTATATATATAGATTTTAAGGGGGAAGTTCAAGTTTTTTGTGTTTAACCTAACACACGTACATATCTACACACACACACACATATATATATATGTCAAGGAATTAATAGTGAGAAATAGGATAATTAGGGATTATTTTTCGGAGAGGTAGGACGCGCGTGTCGGGGAGATTTAGATAATGGTGGGAAATAGCGGCTTAGCGGATTGATTTGAATTTAATTAATGTTAATAAAGTCTTGATTGTAATTTAAGTATTAGCTTTTGCTACAAGTCTACTTTAATGACTGCTTTTAGATTAATTAATTAGATAATGGGTACGCGGTGTAGGTACCGTGTCATTCATATATATATATATATATATATATATATATATATATATTATTTATTTATTTATATATCTGCACACCAGTGATAAAAGGCACCAAGTCATTGAATTTTACAGGAGAGCTTAATAAAATCCACTTAGTACTCCTTCCTTTAGTACAATGATAGGACATGATGCCGTTTCCAACTAGCTAAATCTCTTATATGTGAGCGTACGAGTTAGTGCTTCGCACTACTGATAAGAATGCAAAAAATATGTAAGAAAGATGTCGAACAGTCTACTTGTAAGAAATGGATTTGGTGCCTGCAAAAATAATGAAAACGACTTTAAAATTTTTTTAAAATATATTTTTCTACGTTATCTCCTTTACAAAGTCAATACATTTGGTCTAAGGATTTTCATGCTTCTGTATCCCCTCCATAAAGTAAGACTTATCCAATTCTGCGAAATAAGCGTTTGTTTCACTATTCACTAATTCGGAATTTGATGCCGGAACATTGTCATGATTGAATAAACTTTTTTTTTTCGCAAAGTGTGGCCTTTTTGTGTTAATGTCGTTATTCATACGGTCCCGTAAGGATGCATAATACTGTCCGGTGATTGTTTTGCTCTTTACCCCAAGTAATCAATCAAGATTATGCGATGGTCTTCCCAAATGACAGCGACCATAACCTTTCCCACTAATGGAACCATTTCGCTTTCTTTGATGCTAATTCACCTGCTTCAATCCAGTATTTTGACTGTTCCGGTTCTGGCTGCTAGTGAAATATGCATGCTTCACAAACAGTTACGAAACGACGCAAAAATTCATCTGGATTTCTGTGAAACGGCTCCCAATTGTGCTCTGAAATAATTACTCGTTTATGTTTTTGATAGTTTATTAAGCAAACGCACCGTCCACCTTTCCAGCTGCTTTCTCACATCCAAATATAGTTGAAAAATATTATGTACGCGTTGTGATAAGATGCTAACAGCCTCACGCACTTTTAATTTTCTATCCTTCATCAGCATGTCATGGATTTTTCCAATAATTTCTGGCGTAGTATCTGGCGTAGACCAGCAGAGAGACTAAGGACCTGTTCACATAGGAGTCTGGTGGAGGAAGCGTTAAACTATTGAAATATATTTAACCAATGACAAACCTCCAAACGATTAGCAACGAAATTTTTAACGCCTATGATTAGTTTATTTCCGTCTCAGCGCCATCTTTTCTTCTACGCTTCCGCTACCGGACTCCTATGTGAACAGGCCCTTAAGGCCGGGCGCAAGTTGAGACGCAGCTTGGTGAGGTGAGGTGAAGCAGGGTGACGCAGGGAAGCAGGATTGAATCAACTGCGCGCAGGGAGAGCGAAAATTGGGAAGCAGTTCTATCTCAACTGCGTGCCAATGAGGGTGTTTAAACGAAAATGTGCGCGATGGCAATGTATATACAATCATAACTAAGTTCGGAATCTGATTCCGATGTTTTCGAAGACCAAGTAATTTCAACATTACTTCGTGAAAAGCTTCCGAAAAGCAATTATCTAAAAAAAAGAAAGACGCACGGAGAATTCATTCTCAAGAATGAATTTTCTAATGAAAAATATAGAAATCATTACCGTCTAAATTATTTCGTGGGCTAGGCAAGTTGTGGAGTGCTCTTTTGGTATTCTTGCTTCGCGTTTTTGTGTTTTGCGTTCACCTTTTGAATGTAAAGTAAGCACTGTAGTAAAAATTGCAAAAGCATCTTGCGTACTGCACAACTATTTGAGAAATTCTGCAGTATCGCAAACTGGAGGTGATATCACCGAACAGGATTTGCCTCAGTACCAATTACGTCCACTGCATGAAACCAATGCACGAAGTGGATCTTAAGCGTTTTGGATTCATCAGAAGTTCACGGAATACTTTAATTCACCCGGAGGTTCAGTTCCTTGGCAGAGAGATTGCGTGTTGAATGGAAAGTGCTGAGATAATAATTAAAATATATAAATATATAATGCATATAAAATATATAATGTATAATAATTAAAATATAAAAATTAATCTTTAAAGCATTATATATTTATACTTTTTAATAAATATAATACATTTTTAATGCCTATTTTTTTAATGTTGTAGCACCTTTCTTTTCTCAATCATTTAAATTTAAATTAAAGTTACTTTTAAAATTCCGGTTAGATAAAGTTTCTTTCGGAAAAATTTTAATACCAACCTCCGAACGGAAAAACATGTTAAAGGGGAACGTAACTAATTGGTAGTTCCTAGTAAATAAAATCATTCCGAGAAAATGCATCATTTCGAATCGTCTGTACGGAACATGGAGCAATGTTATTATTTTACTGTACATGATTATAAAATATTTGTAGAAGTTGAAATTAAAGTTCAAGATTACGTGTTCATTTTATTTTTAATTGCAAATCTACATGTTTTCAACTAAATAATTCTTGTCATTTATTATACTAACTATGACACACATCTGTATAGAAAATAAAGAAATATACCTACAAAGCAGTTTTGTTTTCGCCCAAAATCTGCTGTACATAAAATGTTATCTAAAACAAATAAAAGGTGTAGCGGAAATCAGTAGTAGTCCAAAAGGATGAATTTACATGAGACCAAATTGAACACATTGTAAGCAAACTAATTCAAGAAACACTTTTAATTGAAAAGAGCAACCGTTTTCCCGTGTACACTTCAAATAATTTAATCTTAAGTAAAAAAATTATAAAAACTTAGCAGATTTCATTCTAATTTCTGGGGCTATTTCTTCCCAAATCAAAAATTTTAGTCAGCATGTGACGTATCGTATAGTACTGTTCTCCCTCGAACTGCCTATATTAATTTTTCCTCCATCGTGGACTTACTTTCAACGCAACTTTTCACTCGCAGGTTGTAGTCACTAGTGACAAACTGCGGCACGAGCACAAACTTTCGCAGCTCACGGGCGCTTTGAAGCTGCGTCACAGGACCCTGCGTTCGAACATCTGGTGTAGTATTCATTTCTTTGTTTCACAGAATCTCACGGTGAGTCACCTCAACCCACCTCACCCCACCTCACCAAGCTGCGTCTCAACTTGCGCCCGCTGCATTCGTAGCGTTCCGTTAGGTCACTACGTTGATTCCGAGATTGTTGACATGGCCTGTGATTGGATTTACATATCACGTGATCAGTGAAATGAGCTCTGTGATTAGATAAAATTTTTAACGCTGACGCTACGTAACGCTCCGGAGACATTGTGAACAGGCCGTAAAACGTTCAGTGTCACTTATACTCATTCGGCCGTACGAAAATCGACAAACCACTTGTAAATCATTCCAAGCAAAGGTGCAGACTCACCATAATATTGATCAAGCCTGGATTTTGTTTCTGCCGCCATTTTACCTCTTAAAAAGAAATGTTTTATCAGTGCGTAAAACTCGTTTTTCTCCATCGTGTGATCAGTAACAACATTTGACTGAATAAAATGGTTGTCAATCACAGTCTAAGGATTGAATCTATATATAATTTGACATGCGTGCTTTTGAATATGCTAAATGTGAGAATACGAGAAATTTCAGTGCAGTAGCAAAGTCTCGAATTTTCCACTGACTTATCAAACGTTTATATATTTATATATATCTCGCTGTTATGTAACAAATTATTATTATTAAAGTTATTCAGATGTATCTATCTGCTGATGCTACTCTAAACGGATATAACTGCAAGGTAAAAATTATAATGCCCGTTTTCACAGAAGGAAAAAAACATATTTCCTGCGTGGAAAACAACAAAAAGAAAAAAGCAAAACAATAACACATCCTAAATGAAATACTGCTATTGGCGCATTCCGGGTGAAAGAGCTGCCAAACTAATAGGAGAAAAATCAGTTTCGGATAAGACGATACTGGATATGAGAAAGTGGGTGTCGGAATAACGATTAACGAAGAAGGCCAATGTGTTTGCACGAACTAGCATGGATAAAAAAATCTCGCTCATCTTGCAGTTGAATGGCGTATCGTTAAAAGCATGCTGTGCTCAATTACTTTTTACCACATCTCATTCAACCAAATTAAAAATATATCTCGTTTTGTGATTGGGTGTTCGATAAGCTCACGGCGTGTCTGGACCTTCGTCCTGACATCTCCAACTTTGAAAAATGCAATAGTGCAAGCAAGTATACTTTCATTATTAAATAATTCAAGCTAATTTTGTATGTTTTTTTTTCAAATATTGTGTTAAAGGCTAGCATGTAAATATTTATTATTTCCTGTTGTTAATTAAGCTCGCTTTTCTGTAGCGAGTTATCCAGGTACAATTTTTACGGTATATCTTAGAACTCCAGATGGCTAGGTCACTGGCATTCGGTCCAGAGCCTGTGGGTTCGAGTCCCACTGTTGGCATGGATGTTTGTAGCCATTCGGAATCGACTTTAAACTCTAGGTCCCGGTCAAATTAGCCCTTGTGTAGCAAAACCTGACAGTATCGCTCTCAATCAACCTTAGAACTCCGGTCAGTCGGTACGCGGTTTTGATACAGTAGCTGCAAAAGCTCCTAGATACCTGAGCTGACGAAGGAGCCATTTTGTTGTCCCTTATCTCTAAGTCAATTCGCCATATTGATCTTTCTTTCAGAATCTTTTCTTAGATGATATATCTTTTGAAGGACCTAATATATTCTATTAAAATTTCAAAGTTCACTGGAGAGGGAAATTTTAAATTAAATGCTCTTCACATTTTCAGAATCGAATTATACATTCAGTAAAGTTTGTTACTCATAAACAGTTCGTTTGAAATACCTTTGACTTTGAATGGCATGCATATAAGCAGTAGGCGTGGGCGATGTTACATTTTTGACATCGCGATACATCGTCAGTCTAACATCGCGATGTGACGATGTATCGCGATGTTGGTAACCACGAACGTAGCCAGCAGGTGGCAGCGTGCCTCCCTAAAAAAAGTAACATAGATTCATACATAAAAATGAGACCAGGTTGTTGTCCTGACTAAACTAATTAAACATTTAAATATCTTTTATTTTGAGCCAAGAATATCTGCATTTCTGCATTTTTTTGGAAGCAATGCAGCTCTCTGTCTTGTAATAACACTCCGTGCTGAATACTCTAAAAAGAAGTACGACTAAAAAATCTAACAGTAAACACACTGACAATCGAAACAAATTCTAAGTTCACACACGCATGTTCAGAAAGCAGGACTCTTGTGCTGGTCTAGACCTTTGCGATTTATCGCTTCGTCTTTCTTATCACGACAACACTCTATCACAAGATCAAAGAGAAAGTCACGTGAAGGAAAATCACCTTATGCCCAAAAAGAATTCGAGGAATCGTCAGTCTATTATAGTCCGTCTAAGTATTGACGGCGTGAAACCGGAAAATCGTCCCTTCAAGCTAAGCGATGTGATATAGTAAAACCGCGCATGCGTACAAACATCGAGCACCGGGAAATCGCCGACCAAGCGATGCGACATCGTAACATCGCGCATGCACACACAGAAACATCGGAACCGTCTTCAAGCTAAGCGATGTGATATAGTAAAATCGCGCATGCGTACAAACATCGAACACCGGGAAATCGCCGACCAAGCGACGCGACATCGTAACATCGCGCATGCGCACGCAGAAACATCGGAACCGTTTGTGTGACACCGGGAAACCGCGATGTTACGATATATCGCCGATTTGAAAATTACGAAACCGGTGTGACGATGTCGGTTTTGGTCGATCCGACCAAATGGTCGGATGGTCGGTTTGGTCGGTTTGGTCGGTTTGACCGACACCGGCCGATGACCGGTGTCAGTCACACCGGTTTTTCACGATGTACCGATACATCTCCCAGGCCTAATAAGCAGCGTATGTGATTTCGACATGTATGTGTATGCACCGTATTAACTTATAGAGAAAAATAATCAATTTTGAAAAGTATCTGAAAAGGGGGAATTTTAACGCAGAAATTTCGTAAGCTGGCTTTGAAACGCCATCAAAGATATTACGTAACGTGTTTTGGCGAAATTGGGAAATGAAAATGGATGCTCATGTGTCAGCTTAGATATTTAGATGCTAGAGGTTGCCGAGTGTTCTCACCTGGAAAGCCTCGCAGCTCTAATAACAGCCATATGCAGATTAAAAACCACAGCGTCGGCACGAAATAGCTATTTACGGGAAGGAGTCGCGAGCCAAGATTTAATTTATCTTTTTATCGCCGGAGTAGTGGCGATCAAGCTAGGTGTACGAAGCTGACTACCGCCGCATCGACACTATGAGCGTCTGCCTCGCCAGCGAGGGAAGTAGAAATAAGTTCACGAGGAAGAAGTAAGTACCACGTGCAAGTATTGCATAGCGGAAATTAGAGGGAGGGGAATTGAGGGGTTGAGAGCGCTACGGTCATTTTTTTGCTACACGAGAGCTCATTAGACCGGGACTTACTTTAAAGCCGATTCTGTAAGATAAGGTCTTCAACCTTTTTATGTTCGCGGGCCGCACCAATAAATTCGCAAAGTTCCACTGGCCACGCATCTGTGAAATAAGTCGTCTGGCAGAGGAAAAAATGTATTACAGTTGGCTCTCTGTTTAACGACTTTCAAGGGACCGTGAAAAATCGTCCTTAAGTACAGATTGCCCTTAAACAGAATTTGTGAAAATATGACATTTCCCATAACGTCGGAGGGGCCGGGACTGGGAAATATCGTCTTTAAATAGAGATCATCGGTAAGCAGAGCGTCGTTAAACAGAGAGCCAACTGTATTTTCAAACGAGCTTCAGCCTTTGAGGTGATTGCTTGATTTGCTTTTTATAGCATGATGATGAAAGATTAATTCCTTCAAAACACGTCACTAAAGTTTTGTGTGCGTGATGTGTTTCAAAAAGTTTTTATTACCTTCATAACCAATATTAATTAAAAGATGTTTTTATTTATTGATTTTCTACAAACAACAAAAAATGGGAGTTGACTCAATGTATTTTGTACTTTACATTGCATGAAACAGAATGAATGCAGGAAGACGAGACGCACGTGAGATTCTGGAAAGAAAGATACTTGGCATGCTGCTTTTTCTGTTTATTTCGTCTTCAGATTCTGAATACAATTAGCAGTTTATTATTTTGATAAGCCTATGTGCCGCGGGCTACCTTTCCCCGTGCATTCTTGATATTTTTTGTGTGAGAAAATTTGCCGTTCTTAGGTTTTCGTCAAATTTATATCAAACTTTCGTTTTGCATGATCAAAATGTTTCGGCGGGCCACCGAGTTGCCTGCGAGTTGAAGACCCCTACTGTAAGACTACAAAAATCCTTGGCAACAATGGGGCTCGAACCCGCAGACTCTGGTAGAAAAAAAAATTAAGAGATGCTTGCGGATGAGCACTTGATGCAGCAAGGGCAGTAAAATTAACGTCGATTTCGGATGACGAAACACGAAGGAGGTGAAATTAATTTTTATCGGTAAGACTGCTGCTTTCCTTGTATTCAGCGCTTTCGCACACAAGTGATGCCGAACATGGAATAAGTGAATGAAGTATTTCAATAGTAGTATAACAATATATTCTTTCTCAATTGCATTGGTACCATGGGCCGGTTAAAATGTCCTACCGGACCGTCAGTAGGCCATCCCCGCGCAAGATAATAAGGTTGTAAAGTTGAATTTTTTTTTCTTTACAAATAATCGCAAAGCTTCAGTTGCATTCAGTCATTTATAAAATTTATAGAAACAAGCAGTCCATAACATTAAGGATTTTTTAAAGGTATAATCGCTAAGCTTTAATAGCATTCAGTACCTTATAAAATTTATAGAAACACACAGACCATAACATTTTAATTTTTTAAAGATATAATCGCTAAGCTTTAATTGCGTTCAGTAACTTATGAAATTTATAGAAATACACTCATGGACAAAAAAATTAGCGCACCAAGAAATAATTGCGGGATCGTAACGAAACTTGCAATGAAGGTACATGTCGGGGAGATATGCAAATGATTAGAAATGCAGCGTGATTGCGCATTACGTATAGCCGGTAGAGGGCGTTGAACATCGTACTCTGTCGAGTATAAAACAGGTAATCAAAGCTTGTTTGAGTGTGCTGAATCATTTACAAAGGAAGAGCTGAGATAGACATGCCATTACGCCGTGTTCGAAGACAATATAAGCAGTTGTCGCAGTTTGAGAGGGGGAGAATCGTCGGGATGATGGAAGCTGGGTGGTCAGCTGGGCGAGTAGCTCGTCAATTAGGCCGCTCTGATTGTGTTGTGAGGAGGTGTTAGGACCAATGGACCCGAGAGATGTCATGTACACGAAGACCAGGCTCAGGACGCCCTCGACAGACCAGTCGCCGAGAAGACCGCCACATCGTAAGAAATGCACGCGTACAACCAACTGCTTCATCGGCCGCCATCCAGGCACAGGTAGCACCTTCACTAGGGGCCTCTGTGTCTTCTCGAACCATACGAAGGCGCCTGGCTGAAGGACAGTTGGTATCGCGGCGCCCATTACGTGTGCTGCCCTTGACGCCCACCTATCGACGCCACCGTTTGGAGTTTTGCCGCGCACGAGGAAACTGGACTGCAGCGGAATGGAACCAGGTCGTCTTTAGCGACGAATCCAGATTCAATCTCGGCAGTGATGACAATCGTGTTCGTGTGTGGAGAGCCCGTGGTGAACGCTTCAATCCTGCCTTTGCTGTACAGCGACACATCGCTCCCACAGCTGGTGTGATGGTATGGGGTGCCATTGCCTACAATACACGGTCACCCCTAGTATGTTCCGTGGCACCATGACAGCCCAGCGGTATGTTCATGAAATCCTGCAACCACATGTGTTGCCACTCATGCAACGACTCCCAGGAGCCATTTTTCAACAAGACAATGCTCGGCCTCATACGGCAAGGGTGTCACAAGACTGTCTCCGCACTGTTACTACCCTTCCTTGGCCTGCCCGATCCCCAGATTTGTCTCCAATCGAGCATATCTGGGATCATTTGGGACGACGAGTTGGGCATCCCACGAGTTTGAACGAACTAGAGGCAAGATTACAGCAAATATGGAACGAAATGTCTCAAGACATCATACAGAACTTGTATGACTCAATGCCCGATCGTATCGCATCGTGGATTCGCGCTAGAGGGGGTCCAACGGAGTATTAACTCCTCCGTTCTTTTGCCTTTTTCTCTGAAATAAATTATCCTTTTTCTTTGATTTTCTTCTCATTTACTTATATCAAAGTAGTCATTACGTATGTAAAATTTCGTTTCATTTTGACGACTCCTTCTTGGTGCGCTAATTTTTTTGTCCATGAGTGTACGTGACCCATAAAATTTTAATCTACAAAAGAATTGCATTGTATTAAAGATGTTCATATGTTGAAGTACTCATTTAGTATCACTTTCATGCAACGGCAAAAATATATTTTCTAGGGGATCGGGATCGATATAAAAGCATATCAATCAAGATAAGGTTCATATGGAGAAAATTTGTATATTAGAAAGCAAGCAGAAATGAAGTAAAGCTATAAAATACACGATTTTGTAAAGTTATCAGACGTATAAAAATGCATCTTCTCCTTCTTTGACACTTCATAATAATTTATTGAAAGAATAATTTAATTCAACTAGATAACCGAAATTGTTACGCTAATATCTAATGTTTTTTTAAGGTTGGACTATAATTCATAAAAGTTTTAAAGAATGTGTGTAATTTTAGTTTTAAAACAGAATTTACTAACTATAAGCTATACCTATAAACTTAAACGAGATCGTGTATTAACAAAGTTGCCCTGCAACTGTAAAAAACGGACTATTATAAGGTTTTTAATGAACTGTACATATGCATTATCTGGCCAAAAGTATCCGGACACCCCCCTAAATAAGTGGATCTGGCAGGTGATGTAATTTGATGCGTAACCAAAAGCTATAAAAGTGTTGGTAGTGGTTTTTCAGGTCAAATTTAAGCGTTTGTGAGACAAAGAGTAAGTCAAAGGAGCTTAGTGACTTTGATCGTGGAATTATAGTGGGATGCCACCTTTGTGGGAAATCAGTTCGTGAAATTTCGGACATTCTAGAGAAGCCAAAATCCACTGTGGGTAATGTAATTGTGAAGTGGAAACGTCGAGGCAGTGAAACTGCAGAAAAATAAAGTGGCAGGCCGAAAAAAATTAGTGAACTCAGCCGTAGAACTCTGAAAAGGGTATTGAAACAAAATCGCAAGTCCTCGTTGATTGAAATCACTCAGGAGTTCCTAAGTTCATCAGGCGTTAGTGCTAACAGCAGGACTGTTCGTCGAGAGTTAAAAAACCTGGGATTCCATGGTCTTTCAGCCGCTTACAAGTCGAACATCACTCCCCAGAATGCGAAGCGTCGATTGCAATGGTGCAAAGCTCACCGTCATTGGACTGTGGACATGTGGAAAAATGTTCTTTGGAGTGATAAATCTCGTTTTACAATCTGGCAGTCCGATGGAAGCGTCTGAGTTTGGCGGATGCCCGGTGAGCGCTTCTTACGTGACTGCATTGTGTCGACTGTTAAGTTTGGTGGTGGCAGCATCATGGGGTGAGGGGTGTTTATCATGGTTTGGCCTGGGTTCCTTAGTTTCTGTGGTTGGAAACATTAACTCTGAGATGTATGTGGACATTCTAGACAATGCTGCTCTCCCAACTCTATGGCAATATTTCGGGGAAGGCTCATTTCTCTTCCAGTAGGATAACTGCTCCATTCACATATCGAGACTTGCGCAGGCATGGTTTAACGAAAAAACTGGACTGGCCTTCTCAGAGCCCTAATCTAAATCCCATTGAACACCTTTGGGACGAATTAGAACGCAGATTACGTAGTCAGCCAAATCGACCATCCTCACTGCCAGCACTCACTTCAGCTATGATGGACGCCTGGAAGTCAATTCCTATGGGAACCTATCGAAAACTGGTGGAAAGTCACCCCAGACGTGTGCAGTCTGTCACCGATGCAAAAGGAGGACAAACATCATATTAATATATGCCTCAGGACTCTCAGAGTCCGTACCACTGCGCGTCCTGATACTTTTAGCCAGATAGTATATATGATTTAATTTGGCTTTAATTAAAATAACAATTAAAATTATGCATTTCAGTTTGTTTTTTCTCTCCTGGACAAAGTTTGTTACAATCCTTTGTTTACGAGCCAGGTTGACTTTTTTTCAGATTTTCCTTTAATAACCAACCTTTTCTATTTTTGAAAAGCCAGATAACACCCGTAAAAAGTATTTAGACTTCAACATGATATATATATATAGTGAAACTTCTCTATGGCGTCCAATTATGGTTCCAAAAGAAGAGCCCGTTTTGAGGGGTGCCCGGCTAGAGATGTTTCACTGTATATATATATATATAAATAAATATATATATATATATATATATATATATATATATATATATATATATATATATATATATATATATATATATATATATATATATATATATATATATATATATATATATATATATATATATACTATCTACCAATAAGTATTTGGACACGTGCAATAGAAAAGATAAACAAAATTTATTCATATTCAATAGTGTGTAGAGCCTCCACGAGAAGCCAGCCTCAACCCACTGGGATATGCTTGCCATATGTCCTTGTATGGCGGCTAGTGATATTTTCTTCCCCTCGGCTTGGAGAAGACATGTCAGTTCCTTCACCGATTTTGGACGGTTGTTGAACCTCTTAATTCGGCGATCCAACTCATCCCAGAGGTTTTCGATAGGGTTCAGGTCTGGGCTCTGGGCAGGCCAGTCCATTCGGTTAACCCCATTGTCACCATACCGATCTGTGGTGGACCTCGCAACATGACAACTGGCGTTGTCGTCCTAGAAGTAACATAGGTCCAACCCGTAAAACTGCCACAACGTAGAAAGCACACTGTTATCCAAAATAAAGCAGGAAGCGTCGACGTTGAGCTGACCATGAATTGGGACCCAGGGTTCCAGTCCATACCAGGAGAAACACTCCCAGACCATTTTTCCACCTCCGCCGAACTGTTGGCACAATTCATTGTGGCAGGAGGCGTTCTTCAGGCAGACGCCAGACCAAGACCCTGCCATCTGAACGGTAGAGGACGAACCTTGATTTATCGCTCTAGAGAACCCGTTTCCATTGATCTACGGTCCCCTTTCGACGTGCTTTGCACCACATTAACCGAGCAGCGCGGTTGGACTTTGTGATAAAAGGCTTATGGGCGGCAGCACGATCATGAAAATCAAGCAACTGTATAGATGTGCTTTCTTACGGATGGTATTCATTGAAACAACACTCTCGGATGCCTGTTGAAACTCCTAGAGTATGTGGGCCATCGGTTGGATGCGATTCTTTCGAATTTCTCTGGACAGCACCCGTTGGTGTCTATCTCCCAGTTTCGTGGGTCGGCCGACTCGGGGTACATTCGGACAATCACCGCTCACCTTCCACTTCTGAATCACATAGGCCACTGTCGATTTTGGGTAATTCAGTTCTCTAGGTATATCCCTTAAGGATCGGCCATTTCTGTGATACCCGACAGTTACACCTTTCTCGAAATCAGATAACTGCACTTCGCGGCGTCTTGCATGCGACTAATGCCAATGTTGTTTCCTAAACGATATTTAACGGCGGAGGGCGTGACGTATATAAGGACCGCAGATATCGTCATTTGCATGGGTGTCCAAATACTTATTGGTAGATAGTGTGTGTGTGTGTGTGTATGTATATATATATATATATATATATACACACACATTTATATATATATATATATATATATATATATATATATGTGTGTGTGTGTGTGTGTGTGTGGACCGACAGGTAGAGAAAGAGGGAGAAGAACGCGCATTTCGCCATTTATAAAAATCAGGAATTTTTTTTTTCTCTGGTACTATGAGATAAAACCTTTCAGTGTAGGGTTAAAGGAAAATAAAATGAATGCACAACCGCAAACAGAATCTATTCCACTATACAAAATATGTCTACAAATAGTTGAGGGGTGTCGAGAATAACTTTTCGTACACGATGTTTTGTTCAGGCTAAAACGATGAAAAAGTGATTTTAAAAAAGCTAAAAAATAATTTTAAATGCCAATTCTTTTTTTGCCCGTTAAGTGATATTAAAATGTTATTAATTTTATTTCAGTTTTATAAATTGGGGAAAAATCATTAATTTGATCAGAAATACCGTTCGGTGAGAAAAAAAGTTGAACTCAGTCGATTGGCAGTAATCTGCTTTAATTCGCCTGTAAATAGAGAAAAATATAAAATTTAATACCGGAATATTCTCAAACTATCGGTATAATTACCCCCTGAAAATTTAGAATAAAAGCTTGAAAATTTTCAAGTGACTTCTTAATATGACTGGCTTGTCAGTTTGCTCATCTGTTTGTTCTAAAACACTAATAAAAATTGTAACACTGTAATATGGATAAAGTTTTGAAATGAATAGACCTAATTCTTAATATAAGGGACGTAGTATAATAATTCGATTCTTAGAGACAAATTGAATGATCGCCTTTTCATTTGTTCATTTGTACGTTCCAAACCCATAACATGGAGAAAAAAAAATCGTGCATTGTTAAAATTTTCAGTTTGTTGGCAAACTAAGCGGCGTTCGAATTTTTTAACCTGTCATACTGGAAAATAATATTAAAAATCATTGTTTTGACATTGAAATTCGTTGCTCATGTATTGTTTTTTTAACCGTATTTTTGGCTATATTGCATTTATGTTACTTTTAACTCGGTAGCATTCAAGGATTCGCGAAATTAACCATAGCAATTCTGTTTGATTTTAATTTCTAACTTAGTCAATGTTAGAGTCCTGACCCAAAAAAATTTCATTTTCTTGGGACTGAAATATAATCTTTCTCATATCAAAAATTTCCGTTTCGATTTAGCGGAAGATTCATCTGATAAGAATTTTAAGTAGATAGATAATTTATACAACGTCCTGCAAAAGGTAGTTTGACTTCAATTAATATTAAATGTTCTTCATTCGTTCGTTCATGGGAAAGTTCTGTAAGGGTTCAGTTCAAATGGTTAACTTTTTCTTCTTTTTTTTATATTAATAAAAATCTACTTACAATTCAATGTAAGTTATTTTAAAAACACTTGAGGAAATAAAATCATCTTCGAATAAATGAAGATGCCATCCTTTACTGCTGCCCAGGTCTCCCTGAGGTACCCGACCCCAAACAGTACTTTGGTTTTTAATTGCTTAAGTAGTACTATGGTTTTAAATAATTTTTGTATAATTTTTTCCTTATTAAATGGAGACGAAAAAATTATATTAAGAAATCAAATGGAATGAAAACAAAAATCTTATGCTGCTTTTTGCTTTTCTAATTTAAGAGATAATATAAAGAGGTCAGTGTGCTTATACTTACATAAAATGATACTTGTCAGCAAATTTCAAAGGACTCAATTCATTTTCTTAGGAGCAAATGTAGACAAATATACTACCATCAAACTTGTCTTACATTTTTTTTTAATGAATTGTGTAAATTAATAAAGTTGCGGTAATTTAAAATTCTTAAATCTCGAAATAATTTATACGACTAAAGCTGATTCATACTTGCAAATTATTTCACTTAAAAAATTATAACCTATTATTAAATTGAATAAATTAACTACATACTCGAATTCAAATGTTCCTAATTAGACCGCAACTGTAGCTAATATTATAATTTTTATGCCATAAAAAATTATAGGTAATAAATAATCAAAATATTAAAAAATGCATTAAAAGTAACCCCCCCCCTCCCTCCCCTTCCAAGCCACGCACACCATCCTTCCATTTTTAAAGCTGTTCGTAAATTCCAATCATTGGCGATTTGCTAAGTTGAGGCAGTGAAGAATGTTAAATATTTATACTGCTCAGCTTTCCCCTAACAGAGCCTTTCACACATACCTCGACAAGGTAAGAAGGCATCTTCGAAAACGGTCACGTGTCCTACTTCCTTGCAAGATGACTCATTAATGATTATAGTCAACATGAGATGAAGGGAGAGAAAAAAGACTGGGGAGGACTGATATTTAAACCAGATATTCTGTTGTTATTAATTTACCTTCGGCTCCACATAGATTAGCACCCTTTCTCCGTGGAGCAGGTTGTTTCTAGTCATCTGCAAGCTGAGCATTTTTTTCGTACTGGTAGATATTTAAGCCATTCTTTCGCGTCCCAAGTAACGTGCCTATCAAATCAGATGGCAACGAAGGGCTCTTACACTTCCGGTGCCCCGCCGGAAGTAGATGTCATCGCAACAAGCGTCGCTCAATAAAAGGGGTTGAATGCGATCGATCGGCGGCTCCTGCGTCTGTCCCGCTGTCTGTGACATCATGCGCCATAGCCCATGTGATCATATTTACAATCATGGCAGACATGAGGTGAACACGATGCTCATTAGGTAATACTCCCGAACTTTTTACTTCCCTTTTCGAACTCCCATCCCCGCGCTCGGATGGCCATTTAGAATGTCTTGGAAAAGGGACAAAGTGAGAAAAAAACATAGCATGTGCGTTTGCTTGTACTTCAAATCGAAAAAAAAATAGAAATAAAAAGATACTTGTTGGCCACGTTAAGATGACATGTAGGAATGTCTTGGAATTTTGTTTGTTTGTTTGCTGTTATTTAAAGCAATAAATGAAAGAAGAATGGATCGAAATGTAATCAGGATTATATCTCGACCTTTTATCATGGAAAATTTCTTCCGTCCGATGTCGAACGTTTCGGTTGTTTATTAAACGAGGTGTTCCCTTGTTTTCACCTTTATGCTTCTAACTATGTACTTCATACCTACTAGTTGTTATCATATTTTAAAAGTTTGATTATTTGTGTTCTCTGAGAGTATGTTGTTACCGTTATTTGTTCTAGTATTCTTAATTTACATATTAATTTGATTAATAAAAATACGATTATTGCATTTTTTTCTAATTCTTGAATACATTTTTCACTCGTTTATATGACATTTATTTAATTTACTTTTATCTAAATTTCTTTTGTAATTTTATTTTCAAATTATTTAATTTTTTAAATATTCGAAATGCTGTTGAATGCTCATCAGATAGCTATACAATGTCAGTTATTCAAATGAAGATTGCAAACAACCTTTTTTTTTTTTTTCTTTTTTGGGGTAGTATAGATGATTGTGTCCCGTTTTTCCAAAGTTACGTATTCCTCTTTAAAATGTGTCAAAATACTATTCATTTATCCAATTACTAATGACGAAAGGGTCTTTCTTTAACTTTCTCTTAAGTATGATTTTACATTTGGTGTGTTGTGAGAGTTTTCTTTCATATATATATGTATATATATTTAAATATGTTTATTTATAAATGTAGTGTGCACTCATTCAAGTAATTTGACTAATATTTTCATATCAAATAGTTTATTAATGATTACATCCATTCATTGTTTACATTATTTTCTTGGTGACAGTGCTTAGCTTTATTTTATTTGTAATCATCTTTTAGATGCATACTTTTAGGAGTTGTTTAAATCTCACGATTGAAGTTTGTTGTTGTGTAAGAGTAAGATTACGCTTTTAATGTTAAGAATATTGTATTGAACTGTTCAAGGGATTGTATTAACATTTATACAGTTTAATTTTTTGCTTCCTCACTAAATGATGGATACCAAAGATAAATTATTATGGTTATTTTTCTTATTATCATTCCTCTACTAAGCATAGAAAATATTTAGAAGTTATTTTACTGATATATTGCAGGGTAATGCATTTCTCTAACTATTTGATGTTTGATATAAGAATCAAGCCCAAGAATGCTTCTAAACACAAAATAGTTGGATGGAAAAAGCCTAGGTAAGTTGTAAAATGCTGTTTTTTTAATCGCTTTTATATGTAGTTGTATGTTTATAACAATATCATTCATGATGGTATTGGGAAATTTTATGCCAAAGTAATATTTTTGGGATTTATTGTTTAAGTCAAGTGTCAATATAAAAAATGCAAGAAATTTCCTCAGATTATTTATTCTAGTTTTGTAATAAAATTGTATTGAAATACTCTGATTTCATTGTATTAGTAAAGGATATCAGAAGATAATTAGTTAAAAAAAAAAAGCAAAATGAAAGTTATTAAAATGTTTATGCTTGAAAAGGCACTGGTTCTAATTCACAGGAGTTCTTTGAAATGCTTTTAAAGCATTTTTGTCTTGTTTATTAATTTTTGTATAAATTTAGCAGGTTCTCTTATGTTACTGCAACTGCAAAAAAAGGGTGCCTTTTAAAATTGTTTGACTATTTAAAAAAAAAGTTTATTTTTTAAAAAAATATTTAAAATGTTTTACACTTGTAGATAATTTTATAAACTAAGACTAAATAAATTTTTAAGTTTTAAATTATTCAGCCCCCCTCTTGCTCGCAAATAATTTAGTATCCAAATTATGTTAAAACACAAACTAGTTTAAATGTTTAGTTATTAAATTCAAATTCTGATTTGTGTTTATTTTTTCTTTTCATGGTTAATTGACAATTTTTATTTTAATTTAATAGGGATCTGCTGATTTTAAAATGTTTTAAGAGCAATATAAAATGTATTATTTCAGTTTTTTATCTTGATTTTTTAAATGATCCATTGAAATACATTTTGGCTTTTGTAATAAGTCCATATATGCTACAAATATTTGGATTTTCTAATTTATATTAAGAATTTGTTTCAGATATTGTCAAATAAATGAATGACTGGTCAGTAAAAATTTACCTCAAGGTATTAAAAAAAAGATCTCTCATTTTTAAAAAGTATTTCAGGGATTCTATTTTAAATGATAAATCAAAGGGAGTAAACAAAATCAACATCATATCTTGTTTTTTTATATACTTTTTTCAGTTTTTCCTTGTTCTTTATCCTTTTATTATTTTGTTTTATTATTTGTTATTGGTGTTATAACCTGTGATATAACGTGTCCTTTAGAAAACGATTCATTTCGGACCAGAAAAGGATTCTGTCAAGACTTTTGTTATCCCAAACATAAAGATGTAAGTCATTTAACAAAACACTAGTTGCAGTCATAGTTTAATTTTACATTATTTTAGCTTTCATTTTTTATGCTCTTTTCTTACCTTCTTATATTTTAAAGTATTATAATAGACCTTTTCTATTGAAAATAATTGCTTTTCTATGTCAAATTTTTGGCTGCATATTTGTAGAAACAAAACGTACCTTGACTTTATTTCATTCTTTTATTTTACATCTCTTGAATATAAATTAGTGTTTTTTAAAAAAATACTCTTAACACCTTGTTTTTTCATTGATGAGAGGCTAATTTTATTTAAGCTTATAAAATATAAAGTTAGTTTCTAAATCTTTTCACTATAATGAATCAATAGGTAAAAGCAAAGAGTTCCACTCATGCTTATAAAGCTTTGAAATGGCTTGAGACAGTCAAATTAACAAATGTGATCTACATTAGACCAAAAATTTAGTTAAGTACAAGGGTGCATTTAATTTCTGTTATTTATAATCCTTCTGTTTGTTCATCCTTATGGGTTTTTTTTGTTCCCCCCCCCCTCTCTCTCTAGTTAGTTCAGCAAAATGAAGAAAAAAGTTATTTATGATGATCAGTTATGTTATTGTAAAGCATTTTAGGCATTGAAATGAAGTATTTCTCATGGAAATTCACCAAAAATTAGCTACAATTTATTAGAATAATGGCAAATTAATTTAAACAAGTCAAACTAAAGTTGATATAAATGGAACTTAACTAGTAATAAAAAAATTTAAAATGCTTTCATATATATAATAGTTTTCTATGTGGTACTATTTAGTAAGAAGTGTTATGACATGTTTAACATATATAAAGTAAAAATGAGGTGTTTTATTTCAGAAGTCCTCCATCATTCCTATTTTATCAGTTTAAATATTAAAAAAATTTTGATCAAGAATTGCTATAAGCATACTATTTATATTTCGAATAATTGATCTGGTTTAATGCCTATATTGTATTTGAAAGTTCAGTGGTATCATTGAAAAATAAGTAAATAGTAAACTAATAAGAAATTAAATTTTGTACTATAATTTTTTATACCATATCTAATGAAATATAAATTCTATATACATATCTCTATTCTTTGAAAGAGGTTTATTTAAATTGAGTTACATAATGAATTTTGGAAACAGGGTAGATTTTGGTCATTCTAGAGTGAGTTGTAGATACTACCTTAATGAAGGAATATAATAAAAACATTTTATTTAAGAAAACATTGTCCATTTTGCAGTTGTTGAATTAATTTTGTATTAATACAGAAAGATACTTCAGGTTGTTATTTGAATCACTTCACTTTTTTCTTTTTTAATTTTTTTTTATCAACTTCTATTACTTAAATCCAGAATTTTTTTTTCTTTCGTAAAATGATAATTTGCATTTTATTTGGTTTATGTAAATACAGTAACTTGTTTGTATAATATACAAAATAACTGCCAAAAAAGTTTAGGAGGAATTATTTAGCATATATGAACAGGAATTATATGACAGAGATGTGTCGTGTAACTTTTTTTAAATTTTATTTTAATTTTTTTAAATATACTGGTTTTAATAAGGGAGTGTGCATGTACTGAAAATTGATCTTGAATTTCATTTATTTTTAAAAAGTTATTAAAAGTTGAGCTTACATTTTATATGTACAAAATGTTACATATTTCTAATTCTCAATTTTGATTTATACGAAATGAGGGGTGTTTCTCCTTGATATAGTTTCATGCATATGAAAAACTCATAGATCTAGTTTTGTTTTCAGAAACTTAAAAAAATAAACTAAATTTTAAACATTTTAAAAACATTTCTCTTGATATTTTATTTACTATTCGCCTAATTGATTTTGGATAACACTCTAATATTTTTAGATTTAGAGTGTAATGGATTTATTTGCTTTAGCTTTTTTATTTTAAATTTTCATATTTTGGAGATTACACTGAGTAATTGTTATGAGTTTTGCAGAATGTATAATAGGAGATAAATATACTCTGGAAATTTTTGATTAGAGTGTACTTTTAATAGGAAGTACCATCAATGCTTTTATTATAAAGATAAATGATATGATTTGTTTTTCTTGTTTAATTGGATTACTATTTTAAAAATTCCTTTATAATGTTCTTACATATGTGTTTTTTATTATTATTAACATTAAAGATTACTTATCAGTCTAATTTAAAGTAAAACTTTGAAGATTTCACTTTGAAATTATATTACTTGTCACTGCAGAACTCATCTTCTTTCTTTAATTATTACTGTTTTAATTGGTTAAATATTCTTGAAACTTGTAGGAAGACAATCTATTGTTTATTCAATTTAAACTCATGTGTCTAATATTATAATTTCCTGCATTATATTTCATTTATCATGATGAGATGCATAACTGATATCTGTTATGTAGTTTAAGGTTATAAAAGTCTTATCTTGTTGACTTTTCTACAATTTGTGCTCTGAGAAGTTACAAAGTATTTAATTTTCTTATAGTACATCATGAAGCATAATATGAAAGATTGAAAAATTTGAAAGAAAAAACTTTTATATTTTTGTGTGCTGCTGTCTTAGAAAGTTTGCTGCTGTCTTAGATAGTTGTGCAAAATGATTTTGTTATAAATAAAATATATTTTGTAACTCATTTACTAATATTTGTGTTCATATTAGTAGGTGTGTATATATATACATACACACACTTATACACTTATAGACAGACAGACAGACACACACATATAATCAATTTAGCCTTTTATTACTTACCTTTTTTTTTAAATAAAGTTAGCTGTTTATCTTTGAATTTAGAATACTTTGTAGTGCTTGCATTTTTTTCTAGTGTTTTAATTTTCTATTACTGAAAAATTTTCATTGCATAATGATGTTTTAATAATGTTTGTGTTGTCAGGGTTAAAACGGGGTATAATGCTGTATCACGCTTGGCATCGTTGCTCGGTTTCTGTTGTAAAGATGTGACCAACATGACTGAGAGCAGTGCCCCTATTGAAGTTACAGTTTTACCAGTCCCTGTCGAGTCAATGTTATATTATTACGGCAGCATATCACGGGAAACTGCGGAATGGATTCTGTGGGATCGTGGCTGTAAGGATGGCATGTATTTGCTCCGAGAGAGTAATTCTGATTATGTGCTATCCTTGTGTTATCAAAAAAGGTGAGTCAGTTTTTTGTAACTATGGTTACTTGATCAGTAGTCTTCTGTATTCCAAAAGTATCCAAAGTTAGAAATGTTAAACGCCCTAACAATTTTTCAAAGTTTCTAGATTTTAGTTGCTACTGGCTGCACCTTCATTTATCCTTAGTCTTTGAATTTCATCATTTACTTTAAATGAGTTTTGATTTTCATTTTTTTTTTTGGGGGGATGGAAGGATTTTTTAAAGTTTCATACTCTTATAATGTTTGGAAGGGCATTCTTTTAAAAGCAAAAGTTGAAAAATCATCTTCACAAAGTTGTTTTATAAGTTAATAACTTATTGTTATCATAGTAAACTATGTCATAATACTACATAGGCATAAAGGTAAACTAACCACTCTTATAACAAATTGGTAGTTATGGTTTTAATATACTGTCAAATTCAATAAGTTAACCAAAGTTAGTGAAGTATGTTTTAGTGGTGGAAAAATCACTCTGCTAAAAGATAGCTTGTTTTAAGATAGCAAAATTAGTAAATTGTAGTATTTTTATTTTATTTTATTTTATTTTTTTTTTTTTAGTTCAGGCATTTGTGAATAAATATGGTTAATTGTATAGTTACTTTATAAAAAGAATAGTTACATTTTTCTTACATTTCATTTTTTACTGTTGAGAGAATGAGACTGATTTTGCTCTTGAGCTGGGAAATATTTTGCTGAGAAAAGGGTATTCTGTTTTTACTTCAAACTGAAAGGATTTTTTTTTTTTACATTATAATGGAAAAAATCTAACATGAATTTAGATGTTGAATTTTATTTATTTTTAAAAAAATTATTAAAAGTTGAGCTTACATTTTTTATATTCCAATCGTTACATATTTCTAATTCTCAGTTTTGATTTATATGAGATGAAGGGTGTTTCTTCTTGATATAGTTTCATGCATATGAATAATAAATTAAAATGAAATGATGCTGAAATAACTCAAGCTTTTAGTTCTTCAGTTATAAAGGTGATTTCAATTAATTTTATCTAGGTTGTTACACCTTTGTTAACAGTTAATCTGCCCTTTTTTAAATTTATTTATTTATTTATTTAATTTTATTTTATTTTTTATTTATTTTTTTTTTTTTTACTGTTGAACAAAGGTTTTATAAAATGTTAGATTTTCATATTTTCAGTCAAATGTCCTAACCTAATTTATCTTGAGACTCATTTCTGAAAGTCTCATGAATATGAGTAAACCCTAGATTAGAATCCCAGTGGATGTTGAAGTTTGTTATGTTTACATGCAGATAATTTTTCCCTGTTTGTTTACTTTCTGTTTATCCATGCACATTTTCTGCCCTCCTTCTTTTTGTGCAAACTCAATGGTGACAGTTGGCAGTATGTTATCTTGGTGTATAAGAGCAAGATTTTTTTAAATTTTCCTGCTATTCACTTTTTCATGTTGATTACATTTAAATTAAGATGATTATCATATCCAAAGTCAAGATGTTCCAATGAAAATTATCAAGATGATGTTTTTCATTTAAAACATGAATGAAAAATTAGTTTAAATGAGGAATCTGCTAGATAGGTAAACAGTACAGGACATAAACAGATCAGTTCTACTAGGATATAATTTCTAATCTTTAAAAATTCCTGGAATCAACAAAAATATATTTTGCTGATTGTGCATTTATGTAGTAGTATTTTAGCTTAATCAAAATCTGTGATTTTATGTGGATTATAACTGTAACTGTATAGTCTTAAAATGAAACATTTTGTATAATCACAAATCATTTTGGGAAGTTGAAAAATGCTTTTGAATAGAGAGAGAGAATAGAAAATAAAATACCAAAACTAATGAAAGAAGATGGGAAAGATAAAATATTCATTATGAAAAAGTAAAAAAGGAATTCTATCCCCAAATTTTAAAATCCATATCAGTTTTTAAAATTCCTGAATAAGAGTTTTTCTTTTTATTTATATTGAATATTTTAAGGTTTTGTTTCTTCCTTATAAAAAGAGTAATAATGTTATGTATAACAGTGTTAATTTCAAGTGAAACAGTGTATTATGTTAATTTATGTAACAGTTGTTTTAAACATTAAATGTATATGTGTATGTAATACAGTTTTTCTGTGGCAATTTTATGTGTATAGGCTATTAGTTGCTGTTATCCTTTTTGTGACTGTAGGGAATACTGTTTATATCCTGTATCAAAGTCCCTAATTTTGGGGACTTTATGAACTTTGAGTAGAGAGTTCCTGAGATCAACTCACAAAATGTAAAAGTATCAGGGAAGCAAGCCCTTCCTATTGGCAAGAACAAATAAAAATGTTAATGAATAGGACCGGAAACATGTGTTTTTATGTGTCTCATAAGATGGTCTTATAAATTAGAATTTAACACACTTGAAATCTTTCTCCTTCTTTTTAGTGTTCTTCATTACCGTATTAAAAAGCTGAGTAGTGGGGAAGTGGGTTTGTGTGGTGTTCCAAGACAAAAATTTGCTGGTCCTGTGGAACTGGTGCAAGGAGTTGAAGGGCTTGCCTGCAAACCTACTTTACCATGCAACAAATCCCTTGATTCTGTCTTGCCTCTCACTCACTGGGGAGTTACTGAAGAAGCTGTTCGGAAAGCAATATTGAAAAAAGCTAAAGAATGGGGCATTGATGTAAGCAAGTTTATTTTTTTATCAGATTATTGTCTCATTTAAGATGTCCTATCTCTTGACCAATCTCACATTTAATATTTATGTAATGTATAACATAATTGCTACAAATAAATCAATCTCTCTCTCTCTCTCTCTCTCTCTCTTTTTATTTATTTTTTTTGAAATAGGGATGCATACAAATATAAAATTAAGTTGACTGAATATGTTAGTCAACTTTTTATCTATCTTCTCTGGATAATTAGTAGTCAATCATGTAAAATCAGAATATGGAAATTATACAAGTTAAAATAAGTTAAAGCACAATTTCTTTTACTTTTTTATCTTTTATGTATGTTTTTCTGCCATTAGATATGTCAGCTGAAAAATATTTTATTAAATTACAATGTATTTTATACAATGTATTATATAAATGACTTTGATTTATAGCAAACATTTAGAGAATTGCAATGTGTTTATTATAGGTGCAAATGAACTCTTATATCCATTTAAAGTAATACATAGCTTTATAAATTTCTACTTTAAAGAACATTATCCATGGTTGACAGACAGGTATATATTTCTGTATGGCGACTTAATACAGATGTTTAAATAAAAAGCTGTTGTTTGTTTATTCAAATTAAAGGTGTTCTGATATTTAATAGAGTTATTTTAGTAATCCTTCATGCTCTTTCATGTATTAAAAAGGGAGATTATCTTGCTGTTTCTTCTTATCTTCTATTCGTTAATCCTTCTGTATATTTTAAAAATGTCTCATCAGTGAAAGTGACTCATCCAAGGAAAATAGTAGTAATATATATAACACTGTCAGAAATTCTATAAGGGCTTCATTTAATATTCATAAATTTTATCGGATAAGATTTCATAAGAACAGGGAAATTTTTATAAAGTTGTTTTAAAACTGAAACTATAATTGTAATGTTTTGTTTTGGTAAAAATTTATCTTTAAAGAGAAAAAAAAACCTTGAAGACTTTTACATAATACTTACAGCTCCATCTATGAAATAACTAAATATTTTAATTAAAATTTCTCTTAATTTTAACTGACTTTTATAATTAACATATACTACCATTTATATTCAGTAAGAAAATATTGATGGCACAGGAGTGTAAAATTTTATGCAAGGGCATTTCAGACGTTTTGAGAAAAAGAAAAGGTGCTTTTAAAATTTTAGAACTACAATGGTTTTATTGAAAAATTGTTAATTTTCTGCCATTTATCTTTTTAAATTGTTAAACTTTTCTACTTATTAAGTTTATAAATGTTTTGTTAATCATTCTGTTAGATTTTTCTTCATTTAAAAGGGAATAAAAATTATATATGGATGTTTTTATTCTTCTATGATACTGCTGTACTGCTCATTTTTAAAAAAAATTCCCTTTAATATTCTTTATTTTGTGAAATTAATGAATAATCAAATCCCTTTCTCATCAATATTTTAAAACAGAACACACTGCTTTTGACTCTTTTATTAATATTTTTCTCATTTTTGTTCTATATGTTAAATTTTTTAACTTGATTTATCTTTGGTTCATCTTCCTTTATGTGTTGTAATTGTTTTGTGTGAGTGTGTTATAGGTTGCAAACCTTACAGTATTCATTCCTCCATCTATATGCTTACAGCTTTACAAAATTCTGTGAAAAATTAACAAGCATTTTATAAATTACCCTTTTGTCTCTGATACTTACTGTGAGAAGATTAAAATTATGTACATCATATCTGTGTGTGCCATTAGATTATTATACAATAGCCAGGCTTCGCCCAGCTATGCTCGGGTTTTGCCCAGCTCTCGAATCACATGACACTCGATTCACAGTTCACTTGAATTTAAATTTCTTTCACTTTTAATTGCCAAAAATCCAGTGCATCCTCAAATGATCTATTTATGATTAAAAAATTTGAATTAAAAGTATGAAAAATAGAAAAATAATATAAAATTAGACGCATGATGTAACATTTCTTTTCAGTGATACATTTTTTAGTGAGAATCACGCTGCGTTTACATCGTAAAACTTGGCTGTTATGTTTTGTTCGGTGGAGTATGCATTTAGAATTTAAATATCTCTAAAACTATTAAAGTAACAGAATAAGTGTATGCAGAAAAAATTATCAGCTTTTGAAGCTTTCTAAATATGTAACATTTATGTACTTTCTCAAAAAAAAACCCATTGATTTTAATTTTTAAAACATGGCGGTTACGTTTTATATCGGTGGAGTATGCATTTAGAATTGAAATGTCTCTAAAACTATTAAAGTTACAGAATAAGTGTACCCAGAAAAAATTATCAGTTTTTAAAGCTATTTCTAAATATGTAACATTTTTGTGCTTTCATGGGGGGGAAAAAATATTGATTTCGACATTTTCAAACATGGCTGAATTTCATAATGGATGCCACACCAAAAACGGTCTACCCGGAATTGTTCCCCGACCGACAAAGTTTTTCATTTATTTATATAGATATACATGTGGGTTTTAAATGTGCAAGATCAGTTGGAGACAGCCATAAATGTTTTAGCTTAAAAGTCTTAACAAAATGTTTGGCTGTTAGAGGAAGATGAGTTAATGAATTCTAGGCTTCTCCCAAGAAAGCTTAAAATTATGCGGTGGAAGAAATTAATAACTGAATCTTTTCCTTTTATAGGAGGATAAACTGGACACTAGTTTGACTGAAAATTATAATGATATCAAGCTTTTAATTACAAAAACCCTCCATGAAATCCAACCCTGGTTTCATGGCCCTCTTTCTCGGGTGGAAGCTGAACGGAGTATAGAAGAAAGTGGTCACAAAGATGGAAAGTTTTTGTGAGTATCATTCAGAGTTCAGTCCAGAATGAATTCTAAGTTTCATAAATGGGGGTTTTATAGCCAGTAGAATGCTTTAACAGATTTGAATACTAGTTTATTTTATTTCTCATTAGTTTGTTGGTTTAAAGTGCTACAGTCAACTTTTGCTACACATTGAGCTATTTGGACCAAGACTTATAGTTTAAGCCTTTTCCAAATGACAATAGTGGGGCTTAAACCCACAGGTTCTGGACCAAATACCAATATTTCTCATTAGAAATTTTGTTTTTCAATTTAATTAATCATTGAGTTTCAAAACAGTAGAACCTGGATTTTCTGAACTAATAGGTCTGGGATTTGAAAAATAAAAAGAATTAGGATTATAGAATTTCTGTTTAAAATGGCACGCTAAGATTTTAAAATCCATAAAATCAATTTAATGCTTTTCATCCAAGTAAAATCAAAATTCCTAGAAATTATAGAGCATTACATCATTGAATTCACTTTAAATTTCATCAGAGGAAATTATAAAGTTTAATTTCCCTTAGACTCATACAACTTTTAGCAGTTTTATCCCATAAGCATTCAGTTGGGATAGCAATAGGTACAGTCATGCATTAGTTTTTAAACCATTGTCTCAGCTTCATTCTTTGTTATCAGTGTTAGCTCTTCATTTCTCTCATTGTCTTTATTTTTTTTCTTATGTCCTGAACATTGTCTTCAGAAATCAGTTAAGTTCATAGCCATTTAAGAGAAAGTACAACTGATCATAACTGACTATTTCTAGCCTATAATGGGCATTATCTTCATTGTACATTTCAGCTCATGAAATTGTGTTAAGTAATTCATTCAGGAAAGCCCAAGTTTCATTGACTTATTTGTATATGTGTTTACAACTAAGAAATAGGTGCAGCAACAGATTAACCTTTAAGGTATCTTAAAGTTGGTAGCAAACTTAAAAAAGAAATAGTGAGTGAAGGATTCAGGGTGCTAAGAGTTTATTTAAATTGATGTTTGAATAATCAAGGTCTCTTTGCTTATCAAAAACTTTAGACAGTCTAATGATTATTTCCCTTTTAGCCATCTGAAGTGTACATTAACAAGAAAAATTACAGTGCAAATATAAAAATGTTTAAGTATTTATTTTAAAACTGTCTAAATTATGGTGTTATCATTAAATTCCCTCCCCCCCCAAGTTAATAATCCTAAAATCATATACTTAAGTTTTGTAATTCATCATGATCATTGGCCTTAATAACTGTAAGAAGTCATAATAAAATAACTTAAATTGTAAAGAAATGTTTGAAATTCTGGAGGTATGTACATTTTATTTATAGATGAGTATTGGTATATAAAGTTTTTTATTGATATATTTTGTTCCATTTAATTATTTGTGTTAAACTAATTTAAATTATAATTTTCTTTTGGTAGAGTTCGAGAACGAGATGATAGTAGTTATGCCTTATGCTTGAGTCATTCTGGTCGTATTAAGCATTATAAAATTGATGTACTCCCTTCTGGGGAATTTGCTATCCAAGATGGTCAGCGCTTTCCAAGCATCATGGCAGTAAGTAGTTATTCAAAATATAAATTGCTATCTGTTTTGCAGTATATTTTTTTTTCAGTGTCACAATAATTATGATTTAAAACTTAAGTTATATTTCCTTAGTGAATACAACCAATTATATTTCATTACAATTTAATCTTCCTCTTTAGATAAAAAATTATAAAATAATTGAAGAATAGAAAAACCTAAAAGAGACACCCTTGCATCTAAGAGAGAGAGCTGAATTTGCTATAGAAATGTGAATCAGGCTATTTTAACTGTTAATTATGGAGAAATATTAAATTCTTCTTTTCCCTGATTGTGTGATTTCAATAATTGCAGTAAAAATTTACTTATACACAGGAGGGATTTGTAGGGAGAAAGGGCTAAACACCTTTAAGACCTAAACTTAGATGTATAAAAAAACCTTATCTATGCCAGATAGCTTGATACTGTTTATAGTTCAGTGATACTCACATTCATGACAGCTATAACAAGATAAATGGATCAAAAACCGATTCTTAAACAGTATTTATTTATGTGTCCTGCTTTGATCTTAACAGAATAGAATTAAACAAAAAATGCTTAAAACTGCCATCTTCAATTTTTATAAAACAAAGATTTGTCCCTAATTTTATTTTAAAATTGCTCTATTAATGGATGTGAACATAAGATCTAAGAGCCACAAAACTATAACCATTTAGGCTACCCTAAGCTTAGGTTTTATGTGATATATTTCTAAAAAAAAAGATTTGTGTCAAAAGTGACTTATGTCTTGAATTTCCTATCTTTAATGTGTCAGTATTTGTAATTTCTATACAAAAAATTTTAATTGTGTTGATGACAGCTTTACAGAATAATTTTGTCAGCTTTTGTATTGTGTTAATCATTTTTGTTTAGATTTTATGATGTATTTAGCTAGAATATTGATATTATTTTTCTCTTTTCAGCTTGTAAGTCACTATACTCTGTTCAGTGATGGCCTTTGGTGTTCTTTACAAGATCCATGTGTTGTTCCGCCTCGTCGTTCTACAGAAAGTGCTACTCAGTCTAGGGGAAGGAGTTCTGAGCCAATAGACAGCAGAAGCAGCAATTCTCATCAGACTAGCTCAGGTAGTGGGACACTTGAACGTAATAAAAATCGACAGTCTCAAGGCACAGTGAATTTGGAAGGGGGTTCTCCACCCTCTAAAGCGAGCAGACTTTTAAGCAGCTTGAACCAACGTAAACTATTTTCTAAGTTCTTCTCTAGTGTCGCCCCACAGTTTTCCTCTCAGACTCTTCCTCAGAATTCATCTCGTCATAATCCTTCCACCTCTCATGTGCGGACATGTTTATATCCCTCTCTGAGTGATGACAACTTGGAGAGTGGAGATTTAGCACGATCAGTCCATGCAAGAATATCACCTGAATTGAACAATCATCCATCAACGCCTCCAACAAGTTCCAGAAAGAGTTCCTTATCATCAGATGTCTCCTACAAGGAAGGAAAGAAAGGAAACATACAGAAAGCTTCAAGTTTTGATTTTCTTCCAGCATTTTTGTCTTTGTTTATATATGGAGATAGTACGGTGGCTCCAGATAAGAGACAAAGGAAGAGCAATTCAGAAAGTGGCCACCGTAAAGCCAAAACAGATAAAGATAGAACTATAGAAAGTCACATAAGTTGTAATGGTGAAACTATTCATTGTGGTGCTCGAGCAGCATCAGAAGACAGTAAAAAGCTGCATAAATCAGCTCCCATTCCTGCACCTCGCCTCTCATTAGCTAAAAGAGACTGCCAAATGAGTGGCCCTGTCTATGCAAACCGGGAAGCATTAGCTACCACTGGACGTTCTATTAGCCTTGGAGAGAATGCTTCCTGTCCTTTGTCAGAAGAAACCAATCCCTTGAAAACAGTTCAAAATGGGTTGCCAATTCCTCAACCCTTTATCCGAAGTGCCTCTTCTCCATCTGTGGTTTCTCATTCGAAGTTAAGACCTCAACTCCCTTCCCGTCTTTCGACTTCTGAAGGGGGGAGTTGTGAACCCATTATTTCATGTATAACAGTCATTGATGAAAGCTGTCGAGCTGCATCCTTGAATGGACCTTTGTATCTACAGGGCTTGGTACAGCCAATTCCCAAGCCTCGAAAAAAACTACCTTTTCAGGAGGGTCGAACAGAAACAAGTTGTGAATCATGTGCCTCTGTAGACAGTAGCACTTCTCCTACACTAACAGAAATTTCTGAGGTGTGTATGTTTCTCCCCTTTGTTTTATTAATGTACACTCTTGTTAATCATCTTTAAACTGTGATGAGTGCTTATATGTCTTTCTGGTGCAAATGTACTGAGCATGGTTGGTACACTTCAATCTGGTATTGTCAGAAAAATGAAATTGGATAAAATGTAAGGGGAAAATTTAATATGACCTTGAATTGTGAGGGATTCTCACTCTAGAATTTTGAAGCTTTACCTAACGTATTTACATCATTTATTGAAAATGAGTATTTTTCATTATTTCTAGTAATTGATTGTAATAAAAAAAATTTAATTTTTAATTAAGTTTTGAATTTATCATAAGTTTTAACCTATTTCCATTGATGCAAGGAAAGATATGATGGTAAAGTGAATTTTCTCTCCAAATATACCATTTAATTATGATTTTTTTCATGACTTTAGAAAATATGCTTGCATATTCCATTTTTTATGATTAATAACCCTTTTGAATGTACATCATGTGAGCAGTTTTAATAATTTGGTCAAATGTAGTTGAACATTTATTTTTAATTTTTACATAAACAAATATTATTTGTTCTACTTAAGTTAAAATAAGTAGATATAATAAACTAAAAAATAAGATTTAAAAATTTGAAGTTGGAATGAAAACAAAATGTAATTTTTAAATATGAAAAAGTGCAGAATAAAAGAGAGAAGTTGCATACATTTTTTGCATGTCAAAAGAAGCCATATAATTTATTTTCAAATTTCATGTAATTCTTCTGTGATTTTTAGTGTTTTATTACAAATTGGTGGAAGGAAAAGAGGTAAATATTTTGAAAAAGTTTTTGCTAGTGATGATTCCATACAAATTTGTGCTGTTTTCAATCTTATTTCCTTTTTTTCCCCCTCAAAATTTTTAAGAGGTAGTAATTTACAAATTTTTTTATGGCTGATAAGCATTAAATAAACAGTGCTTTTTCTCAATATTTTACGTGAACAATTTTAAGTTGTAGTTCATTAAAATTTCTTAATTTTGTTCACTTTGCATTTGTAAAATATTGTGTGTAACCAAACTATTTTTTATCTTTTAAGTAAATATATTTTTCAGTATTGTACTGTGTCTTTAAAATTTAGAAAAATTATGTGCAACTTACGCACATTGAAAATTTTTGCCATCTGCAATCATTTTTCTTCCTTTAATTTTGTGAATAGTTGTTTTTCTTATTAAAAGTAGGTCATGGAAATTTCCTTTGCATCAAAAAATGAAATCCCTTGTTTTTTCAATTACACTATTAAAATTCAGCAAAAAGGAATAACATTCCCACAGTTTTTAAAAGCTAAAACTTTGCTAATTTTTTTCCTGATTGAATGCATAACTGAGACTAGATAAACTTGCACTTTAGTCTGTTTTTGGTTGTCGGTTACCATTTCATATGGAAAATGAGTTTCAGTAGTCAACATAAATGCAGTTAAAATTTGACAACTGCAAATACTTTTAAAAGAAGCCCCATTGTAATCTTTCATTTGTTTCAGATTTTCTACTCAAATAGTTGTTGCTCCTTCACTAAATCTTGCAATTGCTGGTTCATATTTATATGTTTTAAACAAAATTTACTTTTAATTTATCTGTAATATTTAATGGGCTATATTTTGCTTTTAATAGTATTTTTTTGCAAAATAAATCACATTTGTATTGTTATCAGGCAAATCATATTATGGGAAAACATTTAATAAATTTTCTCTTTGTAATTTATATCAATAGACATTTTGTATTCTTCAAATAGAAAAAAATGAACCTTCAGATACGCTCTTAAAATTTTTATAAAGTGTCTTGTAAAGAATTAAAAATGTACCTAAAAAGGGTGAAAACCATTTGGAAGTTATTAGTTAACAAGATTTGATATCTTCATAACCTTTTGGCATAACCTCTGTGTATGAAATTATTAGTTTAAACACTTTTGCAAGAAAGATATTGTGGAACTATTTCATTTTTTATTGCTGTGGCATACCTTTTATGGTATAGCTGCTTAAATTTATGCATAAAACTACGACAAATTCCAAAACTGTTGTTTCTTTACCATGCATATATTTAAACATTTTTGGGGAACCCTAAAATCCTTTCCTGTGCTACTGAATTTTTTACATCAGAAAATTTAACTAGGCCTAAACTTCCTTAGTAAATCTGAATAGAGAAGATAGTAAGCAAAAATCTTTCTTTGCTATTGAATGTGGGTATATTTTGTTTCCATTGAAACAAAATATACCCACATTCGTTCTATCGATTGAAATAGTTTGCGTGGTGACATTGTCTCCATTTCATAACATAAGCATTTAAGAAAAAAAAATTGGATTTTAAACAATTATCACATATTACAAAAAAGTGTTAATATTTCCATATGATCCAGATATACTGGTAAAATCTGAATTAAAAGGGGTCTTGAATAATTTTTTCATCTTCATGACAATCGGGATAAGACAGACAAAAGCAGTTTGAAAAGTATTATTAAATAAAATCTTTTTGATTGTACATACTAAAGGTATATAGTATTTTTATTACTGAAGGTCAGTAATGTTGAATTCTCTTTTTAGTTTATTGTACAGAGCATTCATTTTTCTTAGAAAACTTCTAATAAGTAAAAAAAATAAATAAAATATCACTTTTTCCCATCTTTGTTGACTATATTTTAAAACAATGCATTAAATTTTTTTTTAACCTTGAAGTAATCGATGAAAATAGTAATTTTTCCATAACCCCCTTTTTTTTAAAATAAAAATTCTTCTTAAAACTACTTATAAATATAATGCTTTAGGGTAAATACTGATCTATTTAGAAAACTATTAATGAAAAATTTTAAATTTTTATAATTTTTGATATTTTGATACAGATTCAGTTTTAGGTTGAGAGTTTGAAATTACAACTGATTCTACACATCAAAATTCTACTTAAAAATAAAAGGCTTTACTCTTTCTCTATGCATACATTTAGAGAGCTAATACTAAAGAAGATAATTCTGATCCGTTAAAAGTTTTTTTTTTTCCTACTGTAATTGAGCATAATCACATAAAACATCTTGTAATCTTTTTCATTACAAAACTGTAATTTTTAGGGAAAAAAAATCTTTTATCATTTGAAAATTTGAAAGAAAAAGAATGGATATTAAAGTGGATGACACTTTAATGATAAGAATTTTTTCACATTTTGTGTACTAATGAAATGAATGTATACAAGCATGAGCATTCATTTTCACAAGCATTTTTTTTTAATATTCTTCATATAATACTTCTAGAAAAATTACAAATTTTATGCTCATTTTGTTAATTTTATTAATTAAAGTACTTATGGCTTGAACTCTTTCATCTTATAGTAAAATTATAAGATCAGAATTCCCTTATATTGAAGTTATGTAACTTTCATTCATGTTCTTTCCTGTCTTTACCTTTTGAAATATAGAAATTTTTTACACAAATTTAGAAATTATGAAAAAAGTACTCTAAAAAGATAAAACTTTCTTAAATAGACCTTTTAATTATAAGAGAATCAGATGAAATCACTTTACTTGTAAATGGTAGAACTTCAAAAGAAATTGTGCTGTTTCTTTGATTAATAAATTAATGAAGTGCACTTCCCCATATAAAGTTCACCCATGTGATAAATATCCCTGAATGTCTGTTTTTAAAACAGAGCCATAGTCTCTAATCTTTTGATGTTAAAACAAAAATTATGCCTATATTTACCACACTTTCAAGTCTTTTATTTTTTTTTTAGATGAAACTGTTTTGTTTTTACAACTTTTTCATGCTATAAACTTTGGATTGTCACTGTGATTTTATCTCAAAATAATTATTTAAATGTTATTGTCACCCAACTTATTTCTAAACATTAGAAGAGGAACTCATACTGTATAATACGGATATCTTTCTTTTGCTTAGTTTGGTCAAGAATCTTTGAGTGAAGATATCTTCCCCAATGACATCATTGTAGATGAAAAGGAAGATGCTCTCCTCTGTGAACAGGAATCTAGTGATACAAATAGTACCTTGCATGCTGAAGAGATTTCAGCTGATTCTTTATTTCCTGTCATGAATTGTGATTCGTGCAGTCAAGTATCCCACCAGCCTTTTGACGAAGATTCAAGTAGTGTTGTTTCCCCTGAAACTGCACTGCCTAGTGACAATTATGTTTATGCTACACTCAGTGGGTGCAGTGATGTTATATGTCTGCTTAGCAATGATGTTCCATCGCCGCCGTCTTCCATGCCTGCAGTTAACTGTCCTGAGGGCATATTAATTGACTTGGGTAAACTATATTAATTTATTTTGACTTAATTGTATATGCTTCAAACTTTCAGACTGATTTTTCAGTCTCATAGTCTTTTCTAGGGCAAACTTCTTTTACCATGATCAAAGAAATCAATATAATTTGTAACAATTTTATTTCATAACATTATGGACAACATATTGAGCAAGAAAAAAAATGTATATCTGTTTTTAATTTCTAAATTCAACCCATTCTAACCTCTGTCATGAAATAGAAGAAAAAATTTTTTTTTGCATATATAAAGTATCATTTTCATGTCTGATGCTAAAAATATACTGATATGTATAATTAATATCTGTATTGTTTTGATTTTTTTAAACTGTATTTCATTAAAATAAATGCTGAAAGTAAATTTTCATTATAATTGCTCCTAGAATATTGTTGTATAATTTAAATCTTAAACTTCAAGTTATCACTAAAGCTTTGATAAAATTTTTTGAAGTAGATTTGCTTAATTCTCCCCCCTCCCCTTCTAAATAAATAAGTAACGTAAAATAAATTAATGGCCCCTTGAAAGAAAATATAAAAATTTGTGCTGCATGCATCACTCATGATTTTACATGTCACCCTTGTAATGCTATAACACTCGAAAGTGGCTGAGAACATTGTTAGGAATGCAAATTCCAATTGCAACTTATTTCTTCAATTTTTCTTGTAAATATTTATTCTGTTCTTTACTCATTCCTCATCTATGTAAATTCAAGACCAAAGTATTATTGCAAGCTGTGTGTCTAGAAGTTATGTAACCAAGTTTGAATTTTTCTCTATAAAAGCATTCATTCCATGAAAAAGGGCCTGATAGCTATAGCATAAGATTTTTTTATATTATAGAATATAACTTACAAAGAAATTTAAATTTTTATGGGGGGAAAATGTAAATTTAAGAATTTTTTTTATTTTTTATTATAGCTGACATAGAACTATAATTAACAGTATGATAAAATATTTCAGATACTTCCGATACTAAAAATACTCTGTCAGAGGAAGAATCTGAACTTGCTTATCTCACATTGAGACAATGTCGACGGGGGCCTTTGAATCTCGACCATAAAGCTATTGATTTGAAAGAAAAAATTGGTAAGTCAAAGAATTTCTAATTGGTATAACTGAGTTAAATGAATGTTGTCCTATCTAGGATGGTTGGTGATTTATATAATTGTATGTGGAATTATTATTGGTCTTCAACATATCTCTCCATATTATAAGCATAGAGTATGGAGTTAAAAACTATATTAAAATAGATTTAAGACAGAAGGCTATTTTTTTAGTTAAAAATTCAGTTTTTTTTATTTAAATCAGGTTTTTATTTTAGTCAAAATGCTTCAAAATTGGGAAAACAAAAAGGAAGGATATGTATAGTCACAGAATAAATTGATAAGTATGCATTGCAAAATAATTGTGCCAGTATATTTTTTATTGGGTTGTATTAAAATGAATAACTATTAATAGTTTTTCTCTCTAAAGATTTAGATATCAGAAGTATAGAAAAAAATGTCTGCATATTGTCTTGTATTACTCAAGTAATTGTTTTACGGCAGTTGAATACAGAGCTGCAGTTCATAAGGCATTTTTAGGTATTTATTCTGATAGAATACTTCCTGAAAGTTTGCCAAGTTGGTATGAAGTAAGAGAATTATATTGGTGCTGCTCACTAAAATATGATCTTGGATAGGGATTTCCAACCTGTGGGTCATGACCCCCTTAGGGGTCGCAAAGTATTTTCTAGAGGGTCGCCACTGTTTTATTTAATTAAAGAACTTTTTAGCAAATTTTACCAAAAAAATTTCTCAATATTTATTTACCATGAAACTGTAAGGCAATGATATGATGTTTTATAAAGGAAAAGGCTCATTCAAAGTGCAAACCCAGTTCGTTAGAAATCTACCACCATTGTTTGGTGATAAATGAAAATCACAGTTACTTACTATGTATAGTACACAAATTCTTAATGTTTGTTTGTCTTTCATCAGTCTGTGCTATCAGTTTTGGTGTTACTTTTGTAGTTTCCCCAACAGATTGAAGTGATTTTATTTAGATAAGAGTTTTTCTATTTCTATTTTTATATAATTCTGAACCAATATGGTAGGTGCATTGATTTTCTTGAGGTTCTGTTTTGTTCTGTTCTTGATTTTACAGACCTTTGAGTGAGGGTTGAATGTTTGTTAAAGTTCTCCATTTTAAAGTCCCCCACTTATATTTTCTTACAAATTTCTTTTTTTGTTGAATTAACATTTAGTTGGAATTAAATTATGGAAAATTCATTTAAGTGTTCTTTTTTTTTTAAGTTTTAGATGTTTATTTTTTAATGAAAATATACAGGTGTGGAGGGGTGTGTGGGTGGGAGTTGCAAGATGCGTAAAAACCATTGAAGGGGGTTGCGACTTGAAAAAGGTTGAGAAGCACTGATCTAGAATATTAAAGTAACACTGTTTTACACATGACTTCTTAGTTCCTGCTGCTTACAAGTAAATAAAGAATGAGTTTTCAGCTTTTGGACTTAACTCATGACAGAATTCTTTCTATTAATATCTATAAACGAGATACTATTACATAATATGCCTTATTTGAAGGGGGCAAAAAGAAAAAGTTGTTGCAACTTTTGTTTGAAACATGTTATCATTCAAAATATTAATTTTTTTATGAGTAATTTTAAATAGTTTAAAAGCTTAACCTGTGCAGTTTTTACCTGTATATTGGTAAATTAAATGTCCTTTTATTTTTTTAAACATAAATTAGATTTAATTACTTTATGTGTAATCTGTTTTTCATATTGTTTATATCAATACTAATGCTAATACTTGAGTAATTTCATGTTTGAAAGTATTATCAGCTTTATAAATTATTGTGAATTCAAACCTTTTAAAGGTTCAGAGTAGTGTGTGTGTGTGAGAGAGAGAGAGAGAATGAGTGAGTGAGTGAGTGAGTGATATTTTTTAAATAGTAATAACATAGGAAAGAGCTTTATGGTTTCAATAAATAAATTTAACATTTTTTGTTTTCAAGTAAAATTTGTTTATTAAACAATCAGTCTTAAAGAATTTTTTTATTTGTATTTATTTAAAGCTATATTAGTCTATAATTATTTGTTAGTAACAGTATTAATTTTCAACTCATTCTTTTTGAAAAATTGCTTAAAATCTAGTTATTTATAAAAAGTTACCAAATTCAAAACAGAATTTATAATTGTGATCTAGATCACTTTGATTTACATTAGACAATCCTGTAGAAAATTTTCCAAATTACTTTGTCATTTTCCAAATTACTTTGTTATTAATGATTTTGGATAAAATATTGTTTAAGATTCATCGATAGAAACTTGATTGTAGAGCATTAAGGAAAGTTCTTATTTTCCAGATATTCTAGTTTTAATTACGAAAACCTAGGCAATGTATGTGAAAGTGTATAGTTAAGTCTATAATTAATGTTGATAAACAAAAAAACACCTGCTCATTATTGTTCAGTTTAATTGACTCCATTTGTGTTCACAGAATATGTTGCCTTTGGTATGTACATTTACTTTGCATTTATTTTTATTTTTTTATATTTCAGTAAATTATTTTAAAATTTGTAATAGTACATGACAATTTGCAATTTTGTGGTGTCATAGATTGAAACAATATTCTGACTATAGCATTAATTATAAGCCTTCCATACAAGGAAGTTTTTACTCTTTAACCCCTTACCTGTGACATACATTTTTAAAAAATGGGGAAAAAATTTCCTGCTTAATTTTGTGCATTATATGAATAAAAAGGTTAGGAAATGGTTATTTGTAAAAAATACAAAATTTTAAATGAAATAATTTCTATATTTAATTTTTTGACACACTTGAAAAATTAATGCATATTTTACTCAAAAATTTTCACTTAAAGCAAAATAAATCAAATGGCATGGTAATTTTAAAGCTAAATATTATAAGTAATGTTAAACTACATGATTTTAAATATGTGAATTTCACAAATTCTTTACAGTATATCTACAAAAACATAGCACTGCACACAAGCCCACATCACACTCTTTACAATGAACTCATGTCTCACGTCATATTTTCTTTCCTTTTTTGTCTGTTTTAGAGCAGCACACAAAATACTGTGTGATTCAATTAGTCATTTTCTAAGTTGGTGGAATGTGCTGAGGAAAATGACAACCTGTAAGTCGCAGCAAGTTTATACTAGGACACCCTGGTCCTGGTAACTTGAACATGTGGCTTTTTCATTTCAACAATTTGTTCTACAATTGAAATTCTGTAGTTCATATTATTTTACCCACCTCCTGCTGATTTATATATTATGAAGGAATTATGTAATGTCTTTCCATATATTCATATTCTTCAGTAGAAATATTGGTATCTGAACCTGAAGAACCTAAAAGATACTCTACATTGGAGGCTGAATCAGGCAATGCAAATCAAACTTTTGCGAAACAAACTTTGGTATAAAATTCACTAAAAATCACAATAAGAAATTATTAAAAATTTGCACCTTTATAACTGACCACATCGACATTCCTCAACAATGAAATAAATTATGAACAAATACCACCATCTAAGGTGAAAATAGTAAAACTCATATTAAATGTGTATTCGAAAGGAAAGCAAACTCAATTCAGGCTTTACGGAAAAGAATCACTATTTTTTTTTTCCTGCCCAAACTGAGCTTGGGCATTACAAATATTGCAGTTGCCCGAACTGAGTTCAGGTGTCACTGGTAAGGGGTTAATTGTCATAACTTAAATAAACACAATTTTTCCTAATTGCTATGTAAAACATTCTCTTTATGAATTTTACTTTTGTGTGATCAATTCTAGTATTTTATATGATACATCTGTTTTGTTATTGTTATCATAAATTATTTTTAAAAATTATTAGAAAAATTATCTAAATAAGAATGAGTCAATTCCAGATAAAGGTCAAAAACAATATTATATGTTTCTCTTATAAATGAAATAGAAATGAAGGAAAATGGGCTAAAATGATATGTGTAAGAAAGACCCATAGAAGTATAACAAATGGGTTTTAAGGGTACTTACGTATTATAGCTGAAGCTTGGCAGCCTTTAACCCTTAGCGTAATATCTTCTCGCCAACACCTATCTTCACAGTGGCAACCTATTTCCTGCCCGGAAATTATAAACATTTCGAGCAGAAGCATGTTAAAATAATACAAATGTGTGGAAAACGTGGTTACTCCCAAGTTCTACGTGCCAAATAAGATATTTTTATTAAATACAAATTTTAAGGGGGTTAAAAAGGGCATAACCCCCTGCCCTCCTCTAAAAACACCCACTGTATCTCTGGAACCACAAGGCCTAGGAAGCTGAAATTTCCTATGGTGGTTCCTCTTAAGCTCTAGTTGCATACCAATAAATCATTTTGAACGCTCGAAATTTAAGGGGTTTTCCCCTTAAATTTCGAGGGGCTTTGCCCTTAAATTTCGATCCATAGGGCCTAGGAAGTTGAAATTTCGTATGGTGGTTTCCCATAATCCCTAGGTGCCTTCTAAGAAATCTTTTTTTGGAAACTGTAAATTTTAAGGGGTTAAAAGAGCTTAACCTCCTGTCCCCTTCTAAAAACACCCACTGTATCTTTGGAACCATCGGGCATAGGAAATTGAAATTTCGTATAGTGGTTCCCCATAATCCCTAGGTGACTTCTAAGAAATCTTTTTTTTGGAAACTGTAAATTTTAAGGGGGTTAAAAAGAGCTTAACCCCCTGCCCCCCCCAAAAAAATCCTACTGTAACCCTGGAACCATAAGGCCTAGGACGCTGAAATTTTGTATGGTGGTTCCTCTTAAGCCCTAGGGGCACACCTATAAATATGTTTTAAAGTTCGGATTTTAAGGGGTTTAGCCCCTTCCCCCTAAAAAACCCACTGTATCTCTGGAACCATAAGGCCTAGGAAGCTGAAATTTTGTATGGTGGTTCCTCTTAAGCCGTAGGGGCACACCTATAAATATATTTTTAAAGTTCGGATTTTAAGGGGTTTGGCCCCTCCCCCTAAATAACCCACTGTATCTCTGGATCCATAAGGCCTAGGAAGCTGAAATTTTGTATGGTGGTTCTTCTTAAGCCCTAGAGACATACCTATAAATATCTTTTTAAAGTTCGGATTTTAAGAGGTTTAGCCCCCTTCCCTCTAAAAAAACCACTGTATCTCTGGAACCATAAGGCCTGGGAAGCTGAAATTTGTTTGTTTGGTTTCCCTTAAGCCCTAGGTGCACACTAATAATTTTTTTAGTTCAAATTTTAAGGGGTTTAGCCCCCCCCCCCCAAAAAAAAAAAATAAATAAATAAACCCACGGTATCTCTGGAACCATAAGGCCTGGGATGCTGAAATTTGGTTGGTTGGTTCGTTTTCCTTAAGCCCTAGGTGCACACCAATAATTTTTTCCTTTTTTAGTTCAAATTTTAAGGGGTTTAGCCCCCCCCCAAATAAAAAGAAATAAACCCACTGTATCTCTGGAACCATAAGGCCTGGAAGCTGAAATTTTTGTTGGTTGGTTTTCCTTGAGCCGTAGGTGCACACCAATAAATTTTTTTTTACATTCAAATTTTAAGGGGTTTAGTCCTCCCTCCCCCAAAAAAAATTATCCCACTGTATCTCTGGAACAATACGGCCGAAGAAGTTGAAATTTTGCATGGCGTTTCCTCTTAGGCTCTAGGTGCTGGCCAAGAAAGATGTTTAAAAAGCAACTTTTTAGGAGGTTGTAAAGTGGTTTTAAATCCCCAAAATAAAAATGAAATATCCAAAACTCGTATTTAAATTCGGATCACTGTCGTTAAATTCTGCGATGAACTCCTTATGAGAAATGACCCCATCTTACTGCTAAAGTTAATTGAAATTAAATGAACCAAATGACATAATTCATGGCACTCGTGTAATCTGTGGCGAAGCACGTGCATGAAATATACGAAAGCAGTTATTAAACATGCATCAACATTTTGAGCAGCAGCATGTTTAAAAAAGTATTTGGAAAACACATGGAAAAGTTTAAAAAAAATAAGCAGCTGAAGAACATGATTTCGCTATAGATAATTTAAGATCTAATTAAAAATTTCATATTAAAGACAAAATAGTGAATACACTCTTAGACAAAAAAAAGCGACGCGCCAAGAAGGGGTAATGCAAATTAGACACAAATTGATATGCATACAGGTTTCGACGGAAAATGCAAATATTTAAAGTTTGGCAATCGGGATTTTAAAGTAATGGCAATCGGGAACCGTAGAACCAGTTTTCCTTCTGAATTCTGACTGTTTTGCCGCAATCTTTAATATTACATCTCCAGCTACTGGTCGATTAGAATAGGCACGCATGTTGTGAAAGTTAGGGCATACACGCTGACTGGGAAAAATTCCACGGATCTGGAAAAAAAACACTGCATCTTCTTCCTTTTGGCCTATATTACACTATCAAAGTTCTTTGACAAAGATATTTTAAAAAAGTTATTTGTATCTTTTATAACAGTTATACATAAAAGAAATGCTATAACCTCAAAATACCCCTATTACACTATCAAAGTTCTTTGACAAAGATCTTTTATAAAAGTTATTTCTATCTAAGGGGGCTAAATCCCTTAAAATTCGAGCTCTTAAAAAAAATTATTGGTGTGTACCTAGGGCTTAAGGGGAAGTACCATACAAAATTTCAGCTTCCTAGACCCTATGGTTCCAGAGATACAGTGGGATGCTTTAGGGGGGAGGGGGGTTAAACCCCTTAAAATTCGAGCTCTTAAAAAATATTTATTGGTGTGTACCTAAGGCTTAAGGGGAACCACCGTGCAAAATTTCAGCTTTCTAGGCCTTTTGGTTCCAGAGATACTATGGGGTTTTTTTTAGAGGGGGGTTAAGCCACTTTTAACCCCCTTAAAATTTGCATTTTTCAAAAAGATTTTTTAGTGGGCACCTAGGGCTTAAGGAGAACCACCATACGAAATTTCAACTTCCTGGGTCCTATGGTTTCAGAGATACAATGGTTTTTTTTTTCAGTGGCGAGGGCGTTAAGCCCCTTTTAAACCCCTTAATATTTGCACTTTTTAAAAATATTTCTTAGTGGGCATCTAGAGCTTAGGAGTAACCACATTCAAAATTTCAGCATCCTAAGACTTTTCCTTTGAAAGATTTGCGTTTTTAACATACTCATTTTGAATATTTTTCGTGTATTTCTGTTTTGTCATTAGTGCGCAATTTTTAATTAGAGCTAACACTATTTCGAATCGAAATGTTGTTCTTTATCTGCTGCGTTTTCCACACATTTGTATTTTTTTAACATGCTGTTGCTCGAAATGTTGTTTATAACATCCGGGCACTGAAATCTTTTATAAAACTTGGACGAAGAACCCAACTTTTATAAAAGTTATCTTTTATCAAAGTTGAAGTATTACACTGTTATATTTCTCGTCAAACTTCTTTTATAAAAGATCTTTGTCAAATAACTTTCATAACCTAAAAAAATAAAATCTTCAAAACGAAACTTAGAACAGGAGCGAAAAGCAATGAATGGCGAAAACAATACTATCAACAAGGATGGGGCGCATAATTGGCGCTTTATTGCCGCTTTTTCGCCAAACCGCAAAGCTTCAGCTATAATACGTAAGTACCGTTTTAAGTTTTAAAATTCAAATTTATTAAATAATCCAATTGAGAATTAGACATAAAGTTACATTTAACAAATTTATCTGGTAGGATTTGGGAGACTGTGTTGTGGATGTACATTATATTAATGCAATTGTAACCATAACTGACTGCTAGCTCTCCTTTTTCATTATATTTATTGTGACTAGTGTTGTAGTAAGTAAGTGTAAGGTTTCCTGCAAGGATACTCACTTATAAAACCTATTAATGTAATGTTACAATACTAATACTGTATTAGTATTGTAAACAGCATTATTTTATGTATTTGATATAAGTGCGCAAAGATTAAATGACTGCATGAGGTGATGAAATGCATTTACAAGGAAATTTTTGCTTGAAAATGTAATCTATCTGTATTACATGTCAGATGTGTATTTGCTTTTATAGGTACTGGAGTATTTTGTGATGTGTTTCGAGGGGTCTTTTCTTCGGGGCCTGTGGAAGTGCAATTTGCAATAAAGATGCTAAAAAGCAAAAGTGTGCCTAATCCTAAAGTAAGTTTTTCCATTTTTTAAGATTAATAAGAAAATATTTCAAATATTATCAGCACCAGGAATGTAGAAAGTATATTCTATTAAACTGTTTGCTAATGTTTTACTCAACATTATTGAAATAAAAATTAATTTTATAAAATGGAGCTGTAATTTTTTTTTTCAATTTTGTTCTAAAGATACATATTTTATATTCAGCAGATAAATGATATCTATATGTTTTGATGGTAATATAAAAACTAAATATTGAAATAATCATTTCAAATTCTTGAAAAGATTTCATGGTTGGTTTGTCCTATAATCTGATTTTCCTGAAGTACTCTATATTTTTTAATTATGAATAACTAGAGATAAAATTCATATATGCCATCTTTAGGTAAATTGAGTTGTTTTTGAGAGAACAAAATTATCTTGTTATCGAGGGCTGTCATAGCATTTAATTGTTCACTTGAAAAGGGAGTGAACTTGAGCATTATAAATTAGCATTTTTTTTTCTCTGAAGTTTTTGTATCAGTTAAAAACTTTATAACCTGTAAAAACTTGAAATTTTGTTTGTGGTACATTTAAATATTTTATTGAATATTTATTGAATTTCACAGTTAATTATCATTCAAACAGGCATTAAAAAAGTACAGAATTTTAACTATTTGTTACTCAACCTGAAAACTTGAAACTCTGGGTGTAGTTTCTATGCAGGAATCGCCAAATAATAATTATGATAGCTGTCATCCTCAGTTAGATGGTTTGCTTATCGACAACATTATTATTATCAAGTTCAGCACCACTCAAGTGGATATCCAAAATATTTTATTTATACTAACACATGAACAACACATTCAACTGATATAAGGACTTAAATTGCAAACTATATACAATTAACTGAACTACTTCAGTCATCTCACTTGGACTGATAGCAAAATCAAAAAGTTTGCGCATCTCTGGGATCACCCTCTCACGCACTACCCTGCTTTGCTCTCTCGAGCTAACCACAGCAGACAGACTCCCTGAGGGTTCCTCTTCATTGTCCCTTACAGTCGTAAAGCAGTGAAGCACAACAGGCATGACACCTTCCCCCCCAAGATGATGGTTGCAGCTGCAGTTTGCAAACACACATCTGACAGTTACCTGTCTGCCACCCTTTATGTACTATATTGAATTTACCAAAAAATTCACAATCATAATAAAAATAACTACCAATTACACAAATCCCAACAATAGTAAACAAAATAAACACTCATAGCACTAAACACAATCATAATTAAAAATATTTGGAGCTACATCTCCAAAGCCATCAATAGCTAAATTTACACAGGTAAAATAAAATGAAATACGTATAATCAAAATGCACATCTTCATAATCATGAAATAACTAAAGATAACAAAATGATATCAAATAGAAATAAAGGAAATGGACATCTTACCATACTGGGCACCACATAAATTACATAATATCAACACTCGTGAAAATACTGCACTGAAGAAAGATAAAAAAATTAAAACACTACATATAAAGAAAAGATATTTAACCACTATGACAGTTCGTAACTTCAAGTTGTTAGTCCTTGACTGGAAGACACGACATAACATCTGCATTTGCCAGTTTCACTCCTGGCTAATGAGCAATAGAGATATTACTAAGTTTCAGAGCGCTGCACAGTATCTCTTTTAAGTTTTAGAATAGCAGCTTCATGTGCCTCAGATCACGGAATGTTCTCGTGCATTCTTTTCTACTTTAGCTCACTTAAGAGAGATACTAGTTTAGAATAGTCCTTGATGTATTCTCTATAATGGTTACACAGTTCTAACAGATGTCTAAAAACATTTATATATTTTGAAATCTTCACATTTTCTTAAGTTTAGATAACACTGAAATGTAGTTCTTAGCCATGATGCAAACTGTACATGGGTCTCCATTGAGGATTGTTTCACCTGTTTAAAGTTTTCTAAACAAATTTAGTGTTAATATTTTTTTTTAGTGTTAATTAAAATCAAAAGCAGTGTTTTAAAGTCTGAGGCAAAAAATGTTGGCCAATTTTTCCACTTCCCTATTTGTAACTTGGAAATACCTAAAAAAAATTTTTGAAACAGGAACAAACTTTCAAAATGCTATATTTTTTCCTTTAGTGCAGGTTATCTCATCTGTATAGAAAAATGTTAAAAGAAGGAAAACATAAATTTTGCCTGCTATCATTTTTTCCCCTTTAAGTCCTTAATATATGGGATCTGTGGCCCGGTTGGCAAAGGCGTCAAGCCAGTGATCTGAGGGTGGTAATTGGGGATACCAAACTGATTAGCCTTTGAGTTTCAAGAAGATGACTGTTGTGCTTAAAAAAATAATTTCCTAAATGTATTGGAGTGTTTTGGTTTATTATTATTACTGAATGAAATAATTGGAAATAAATTGTACAGAAAAAAAACTAACATTGTTTTTTTAAATGTAATGTTTTCTTCTTAATAGAGTGAAATTCTGAAAGAAGCTCAAACTATGATTGCTCTTGACCATCCTCACATAGTGAGACTGATTGGTATGTATTCCTGCATTTAGATCCTTTCCCATTTCTTTTTATCAAGTTATTAACTTAAATTGTTTTAATCATGCTAATTTCTCATTTTTTTTAAAAGGGATATCTGCAACAATAATCAAGTTTAAAATATTCCCTTAATGAGCTATTTTACTGAAACATTGTGTGATTACTTAGTTAATTCTGAACTTAAGTTTTAGTACTGTGTTTCTTAAGTAGGTATTTATTTGTAAGTAAAGCAAGTGGTTGTGTTTACTTTTGTTTATTGTTTAATGATCTCTGTTGTAGGTGTCGTATGAAGCTTTACCACTGTGTAAATTTTTATAAAATTTTATTAAATGCAAAGAACAAATAATTTCTAATTTTGTTGTTTTATATTTCAAATTTGTTGAATATAAAAATGAAAGTATTTTTCCTGGTGTAACAGAACAAAAAATAAATAAAATTGTGAAAATTGATGATTTTTTGGGGGCCTTTGGGCAAAATTTCAACTTAGCTTTATGATAAATTTTTAAAGAGTGGTAAAAATTTAACACTCCTAAATTTTTCCAATATTTATTTCCCTATGGCAGCTTATATGTTCTAAATATTTCTGTTAATTAATTGTTAAAGGACATTTTTTATTTGTGAATGCTAATTTTTAGTATTGTTATTTTAATTTGATTTCCTTTGAATATGTTTTTATATTACCAAATTTACTGTTTTATTGTCTTTGATGTCCAGAAGTAAAGCCTTAGTTGTTTTGCTTGTTTCAAATAATCATTAGGTGTGATTTAAAGACAGTTCAGAAAATAGCAGGTTTAAGTAGTACAAAAAATATTTCAAAATTATAGCAAATTTTTATCTTTTAATATTTAATGAAGATATACAGAACATTTGATGTATGAAATACTTTTAATGATTCTTGACTTCTATTTTTTCTCTTTTTAGGTGTATCTGAAAGTAACTCCTTTATGTTAGTTACAGAATTAGCCCCTTTAGGTCCTCTTAATAAGTATCTTAGATCACACAGGTATGTTAGAAACTGAAAAAAAAATTGATATTTCTCTGCATTGTTACTGATATATACAGTTGTAATAATAATATTGAATACCTAGGGAAATCCTATTTCATTCTATATATGTATGTGCACACATAAAAAAACTCGCATAGCCTTTTGATTATGAGACTTCAAAAATAATACGAGACATATAATCTGCATCAGTATCACTAATCATAAAAAAATTTCATCTATGGAAAAGTTTTGAATTGAGTTTTATAAACAAAATTAAAAATTTCACTTCTTACAATAACAGGTATTTTCTCCCTGCTACTTCTATATATACTTGTGTACTTGACATTGATAACTGTCTTTGTAAAAAACAAACAAATAAATAACAACAAGCAAAAGTGCAAAGAACCAGACTGCCTTGTCGCATACATTTGACATTTTCTTCTCCAACAATAACTGCAAATTTCTTAGTAGACAACAAGCATTTCATAAAAAAAAATTTTGAAAATTATTTCAAGAAAATTGGAGTTCTTAATTAACGATGGGAATTTTTGTGATTTTCTGTATTTTGCATCCTGTCTCTGGATTACTATTAATTTTTTTTCATTTATAGTACATTATTGATATTTCCAGAATACCAGTTAACAAAATACCTCTTCATATTTTGAAACAGGTTTATTAGAAGTAGAATTTTTGTTTACAAATAAGGATTTGTACTAATTTCTCTAAAATATATTTATAAGAAAATCATACTCTCCTGAAATTAATCAGTGTGAAAATTATTCTGGTGTTTTGTTAGTAAAAATACTTTAATTTTTCGAAATAGACACTAAAATTTATTATTATTATTATTATTTTGTCCCTAAAAAGTCATGAAATTTTTCATGAACTCGGTAGACCTTCAGAGATAATATTATTTTGAATTTCTCAGCTGAAATAATTGATTCTATGTAGCAAATATTCAATATATCACTGTTAAAAAAAAAAAATAATGAGAGACTTCTGTTATTTAATTTTCTGTGAAAGAACTTCAAATGTATTTTACAGATTTGTTACAAAAACCCGTTATGCCACATAACCTAAATTTAAGAGATGGAAGAAACAAAATCGTTCCATTCATAAATATTACAAGGAAAGTATAATTTTCAGACATCTTCTTCACGAACCTCTGTTTAGAATAGCTTGGAAAGACAGTGGAAAAGAAAAAGTTACAAACATTTAAAGTAAAAAAAGTGTTGCTTACTTGGTTTTCATATGAAAAGTATATACACAGCTGAAAAGTTATAAAATAATTCTTCGTAGGAACTCAATGAAATATTTATATATTTCTTCCTTTGCTATTGGTACATTTGAAAAAATAAATAGAGTGGTCATAATAAAATCTTAACTGAATTTAATTTCTGCTTTCACATTGGTGTAAGTCATAAAATGAATGACAATCTTTGGAAAAGAATCTTCTTTAGCTCTATGCAAGTGCTTGAACTTATGTTTGTTATATGTAATAAATAATGTTTTGTTATGTTTTATCATTTGTGATATTTGAACTTAGTGCTTGTCTTTTTGAGTGCTGTAAATATAGTGTTTGAGAAATTGATAAATGGTTGTTTTCAGGGAAATAAACTTGTCTGAAATCCTTGTGTTGATGTTACAAGTTGCATCTGCCATGGAGTACTTGGAAAGCAAGCAGTTTGTGCACCGTGATTTAGCTGCTCGAAATGTTCTGCTGGTCAATGAGAGCTTTGTCAAGATTAGTGACTTTGGAATGTCCAGAGCTTTAGGTCTTGGAAAAGAATATTACAGGGTAAGTAATAGAGTATTATATAGTAAGTAATAGAATATTTTAGAGTAAGTAGTAAAAGTAGACTATTATAAGGTAAAGAAATAGATTAATTAAGGGTAAATACACTGTTGGAAATTGATTTATGAAAACATGGTTTTTTAACAAAAACTTCTTACATATTCATTACAAATGAATGAAATTTCATACATTAAATATGCTATGTATAACAAATGATTTACAAAAATGAAATTTCATACATAATGATAAACAAAAACATAAGGTAAAAATTCAACATTCATTACATACAAACATGGAAATTGATTTATGAAATATCACATTTCATTGGTTATTCTGAAGTTATGTGACAAAAATTTGCATAAAACCAAGTAACGTGACATGTGCAGTAGACATAAAAAGCGTTATATATTGGAAGCAATATGTTTCAGTTATGCTTTTCATGGTGGGTGTTGCGTACTTAAATATCAATCGGTTCGGGAAAGAAATACATCGATAGTCAAACACAACAACTAACTTTATTCGTATCTTACAGGCGACGGTAGAACACACACAGCTCTTCTATTTGGTTATGCGCAAGCACAATGCGCATTGCGTAAGGCGAGATCTCTTCTGTTGCCACATACACTCCCACCTTTTGAGTGGGTAACTATTCACTCAAAATAAACATACACAGAATGATATATATAGCTTACAATACTTATACAAATAACATACATTTGAACACATAATAAAAAGAAGTGAAACCGAGTAAAGTGAATTTTGAAATAAAATAGTCTGAATACAAAATTACCTTAAAAGTGTTTTAACAATTCTGCCACTACTAGTTGTTAAAGGCGTAGGCTCGTCATAATCGTCTGTTATTGCATTTTCCAGTTCTAATCTGTACAATCTTTGAACCGGTCTTAATAATTCTGAATTATTAGTTTTTATAAGCGCTAGTCTTATTTGGCCATCTCGACCAGGTATAACCTTTAAAACACGAGCCAGGTTCCAAAAAGAATGTTTTTTATTAGTATCTTCAAGCAGGACAATTTCTCCCACCTTAAGTGGTTTGTTTTTATAGCATTTTAAGGCATGCTGCCGTAACTGCCCTAAATACTCTGAACGGAATCTAACTCTTAATGTTTCTCTTAGCCTTTGCAAATACTTTGTTCTTTTACTCAATTTCACTTTATCCACATTATCAATATCTGGTACACCTGAATGCGGAGTTTCGTGCAAGAATTTTTCAGGGGTTATAGGAAAGTCATCATCAATGTCTTCTGATACATAGGTAAGAGGTCTGGAGTTAACAACTCTCTCACAGTCGCACAGTACAGTAAGTAATTCCTCGTAATCAAGACAAGCTTGTCCCAATATTTTTCTTAAGATTTGTTTTACAATTTGAATTAAGCGTTCCCACCATCCGCCCCACCAGGCTGCGGATGGAGGATTAAACTTCCATTCAATTTTTTGTTCTGCAGCTTTAAAACGGAGACCATCCCAGTCAATAGCTCGCAAAAATTTATCTGCACCTTTTGAAATTTTTTCCATTATCTGAGTATATGGTCCTAGGTCGCCCTCGACGAGCGATAAAACGCCTTAAAGATTGAAAAAAGGTTTCAGTGGATAACGAAGTTATCAATTCTAAGTGGACGGCCCGATATACAGAACAAGTAAAAAGTACAATATATGATTTTCGACCATCTTTCAAATACAATGGACCAGCAAGATCACATCCTACTATTTCAAACATACATGCATCGCGAACCCTATCACTTGGTAAAATTCCTGGGATTGTCTCACATTTTTTAGCTTTGAATTTTTGACATCTTACACATTTTCTTATGCAATTTCTTATTGTCTTACGTGATTTTAAAATCCAAAAATTTTCTTGTAACTTTGACATTAACAATGAAGTACCAGCATGTAATAAATCATTATGCACACTTATTATTAACAATTTTACAACAGGATGATCAGAAGGTAATATGATAGGAAACTTAAAATCATATTTATCATCTCTATAAGCAACCTTTGATTGAGCTCTTATAAGACCATGACAGTCAACTATTGGTCTAAGTTGTCTTAATTTGTCATCATTTTCTCCCTTAAAAGATTCCCTTTGAATCAGTAGCATTAACGCTTTCTCTCCTCTTTCCATTTCATGCACAGATAAGTCCTTTGAGAGATTTTTGTCAAATTTCCTTACATTGTTATAAAATCTAAAAATCCAAGATAACATTCTTACAATTTTCTTAAACGAAGAAAAATATTTATAATACCATTTATGATTTTCATCATTTTTCACCAATGTCACGAGAACAGTTTTACGAATTTCAGCATTGATTAAGTCCTCATTTGGGTCCTCATACGACTTCGGCCAATCTCCTTCCCTTTCGCGCAACCAGTCCGGTCCCTCCCACCATTTTCGTTCAACTAAATGTTCTGCAGAACATCCTCTAGATAGTAAATCGGCGGGGTTAAGAGAACCTGAGATATGGTGCCACATTGCATTAGAGGTCAAAGAACGAATCTCTAGAACGCGATTATGAATAAATGTTGCCCAATTTTGATCTCGTTGAATCCAACATAAAGCCGTTGTCGAGTCAGTCCAGCAATAAATATTTACCCCCTCTAAATTAAGATCTTTGAGTACGGAAGATAACAACCTAGCCCCTATACTACAAGCTAAAAGTTCTAAGCGAGATATGGTAATAGGTTTTAAAGGGGTTACTCTAGATCTTGCCTGCACTAAACTAATTCTGACCCCATTGTCATTTTCGACTCTTAAAAAAACACATGCACCATATGCCCTTTTACTGGAGTCGCAAAAAAGATGTAAGCTTATTGAGTCATCAGTGGATTGGAGACCGAACCATCTAGATATACTTATACTTGAAAGCAAATGCAATCTTTTATTCCATAATTTAAATTTTTGGGCTAAATCATCAGGAAGGACATCATCCCATTTAATTTTTAAGTTCCAGGTTTCCTGCAAAATAAATTTTGCAATTAACACCACTGGAGCCGTATAGCCTATAACATCAAATACTTGGTTGGTTACGGCTAAAACCAGTCTTTTTGTGATCGGGGTATCGATAGCCTCTTCCACTTTGCATGATAACGTATCAGTACATGTATTCCATACAAGGCCCAAGAGAGGTACACTTTCCTTTGTGGAGTAAACCTCTTCAAATATTTCACTACTTAAGTTCGAATTCCAACATCTTAGATTAAAATGACCTAAAGCCATAATTGCCTTTGATTCCAAGAAAAACTTTTTCATTTCGAGCTCAGACTTCAAACTTGTCACACAATTATCTACATAGAAAGCTGTTTTCAGTATATCTGCGGTGTGCTTTAAATTTTCCAGAACCTTACTCAAATGATACTGTAAAGTTGCGTTTAATAAATATGGGCTGCATGTAATGCCAAACACTACCCTTCGATGCCGATATCCCTCCACCAGTTCCCGATTTTCTCGACTGAACCAAAGAAACCTTAAAAAATCGCGATCCTTTTCTCTGATTGCGATCTGCAAGAACGCCTTCTCAATGTCAGAGGTAACACCTACGTAATTCATCCGAAAACGATTTAAAATTGATGGAATCGTTTCAATTAAATTTGGTCCAGTAGACAAACACTCGTTTAATGATGGGAAGCCTGGTAAATGGGAACTAGCATTAAAAACTGGCCTAATACTCGTAGTACTAGCTTCTTTAATCACTGCCCTATGCGGCAAATAATGAACACCCCTTAGTTTATCATTTGGTGCCTTTTCAATTATGCCAAGAGCTAACCAGTCCTCAAAAACATTACAGTAATCGTTAAATTTTCCAGAATTTGTTAATTTTCTTTTGGCACTTAACATAGATTTCTCAGCATTTATTTTGTTATCGGGTAAAAGTGAACTGTCATGAACCCAAGGCAATGCTACCTCGTATCGCCCCTCACTGTTTACACTAAGAGTCTCTTCAAAATATTTCTGCGTATCCTCCTGTAACTGAGCTTTAGTTTTGCTTAGCGAAGGTTCTGCAATCCCCAAAACATCCAGATTCCAAAGATTACTTATACAACGATCCTTTACAAGCAGAGACGAAATAAGGGAAGCTGAACTCGCAGAATTTGGCTCAGTCCCAGGATTTGCATTTAATTTTCCCATAACAGTCCATCCCAATTTTGTATTTATAGCCGTAATGCCACATTTGAGACTCACAATTTTTCCAGTTAACAATTTTCCAGCAATGTCTGCACCAATTAACAATTTTATTTCTTTATTAACCCCCAATTTATTTTCCAAATCATTTAATTTTATTCCGCGTAACTTTAGTTCATGCAACCAAGGACCACATGGAACCTGTTTAATTTCAAAACAAATACAGTTTTGACCAAGTACTTGTAATTTACACTTATTTCTACCATCAATATCACTTAATTCAATTAAATAATTTCTATATATGCTTTCAGGGGTTTCAACACCACCAAACAGAGATTGCTTAATTTTTGTTTCTGCAATGCACTTACATTTCATACTTTGAGCAACATCTTCACAAATATAAGATTTCATACTCCCACTATCATAAACAGCTCGAATAAGCATTTGCTTGGAACCATTCTGAATTCTTACAACAATAGTTTGTAAAAATACATCTGACATATCAACATGATTGTTAAGAGTGCTTGTTTTGTTTTCACTTCCCTCTATGTTAGAGACATTATCAACTTTGTTATTTGTTAAATCTGGACATAAAATCACGAAATGTCGATTTTTGCAAAATGGGACACCTATGCTTTGACTTACACTGATTAGCCCTGTGATTTCTTTTCAAGCATACAAAACAAGCATTCTTTTTTCTAACAATATCTTTTTTACAATCCAAACTCATTGAAGATGCTTCATTACAATTTTCTGACGTATGTGATTTCTCACAAAAAATACACTCAAACTTTTTAAACTTATTTAAATTTTCACTAGCGTTACTACTACTCTTAATATTAGCATTAAGCAGTTCACATGTAGTCGGTATACCAAGTTTTTGTTCAGAGTACTTATTTTTCTTAACATTAGTTTTTTCTGAACTAAAAGTATCATGAGTCATTTTAATTCTGAACTCCGTTTCCACCTCATTTTTTAGAAAATCCATTAATAAATCTAAATCACTCTTACCTGTTTCAATACAAGTGTTTCTCTGCCTTTCCCATATCTTTATTAAATCCGTGGGGAGTGCTGATTCGATGAGGGGAAAGAGCATATAAGCAAACTTATCTTGAGTGACGCCCAAGGACTCTAATGCACGTAACTGCGTTTGTAGTTTATCGTGTAGTTCCATCAAGTTCATTTGTGTTTTGTCCTTTATAACAAGCTTCAATAGTTCACGCACGTAAATCTGTATTAAAGTACTTTCATTGCCAAATCTCTCCTTTAAGTAGCTGACCGCTTTTCCGTAGTTTGTTTCAGTTGCAGGAAAACTCATGATAATTTGTCTTGCTATTGAATCGGGCTTTGTAGATTGCAATAGATACTGGAACTTGTCACGCACATCAATTTGTTTATCTTCATTAATTTTGCTGAATTGAGTCCAGAAGGTGAGCCAGTTTCTTCGATCTCCATCAAACTTCATAAGCTCAATTTCTGGTAATTTCTGTTTTGCAACAGTCCTTGCTTCTGAAGACTTATCACTTTCGGCGCACATATTTAGGTTTGCTTTAATTCTGTTGCACTTCACTTTGATCTCAGATACCTTTTCGTAATAATCCATGGCTGCTTCGTACTCCTTATCGTATTCATCTTGCGTGCAGCCTTTTAATTGCAATAATTCTAAAAACTTCTCTTGAGCACTTCTTAGCATTTTTTGTTTTTCCAATAATTGATCCAACAGCATTTCCATGTTATCTAAGTCAGGTTTATCTTCAGCAATCAATTCTGCTAACTTATTTACAGTTCTTGTAAATGATGCTCTACATGACTTTCGATGCTGTCTGGCGTTGTCAAAATTCTCATACGGTTTCGCTGGTTTTGACGTTTCCATTTCTTAATAAAACGTATTTTAGTTCGTATTTAAATTTAACTTAATTTGACTATCGGAATAATACTCATGTCCCGGCAGGGATGCCAAATGTTGCATACTTAAATATCAATCGGTTCGGGAAAGAAATACATCGATAGTCAAACACAACAACTAACTTTATTCGTATCTTACAGGCGACGGTAGAACACACACAGCTCTTCTATTTGGTTATGCGCAAGCACAATGCGCATTGCGTAAGGCGAGATCTCTTCTGTTGCCACAGTGGGTAAATGAAAGATGTTATCTGTGGACGAATGAGCCAAAATCGATGCATATCTAGAATGTGGAAAATCTGTTCCGGAAATTAGTAAATTAATTAAAAGACCAGTTGGTGTGATATATAACTATAGAAAAGATTCAGCAAATTATGGCAAAAATTTTAACAAAAAAGGTAATCCACATTTAACTGAGGTGGAGAAAAGGGGGAATTCTTCAGCTTCTATCAAAATCCGGCCACAATTCAAAGCAGATTTGTGCAGATCTATCCCTTCCTGTTATTTCTAGAAGAGTTAGGCAAATTTTACATTCTTCATGGAACTTGAGATGTCGAAGAGGAAGTCTAGAAAGAAACTTCTGCGTCACAAGCAGATGCGTTTTCAGTTTTGTGAGAAGTACGTGACAATGGGCGACAATTGAAAGAAAGTCATTTTCTCCGATGAAAAGAAATTTAATTTGGATGGCCCCGATGGTTTGAGGTATTACTGGAGAGATCTCCGAAAAGAACCAAAATCTACATTCAGCAGAAATTTTGGTGGCGGAAGTTTGATGGTTTGGGCAGCGATTGCTTATGATGGCAGAAGTGAAATTGTATTTATAAATGGTCGCCAGAATTCATATGATTACAGCTTAGTTTTAGAAAATTCCCTACTTCCATTTGCATGGCAATATTAAAGTTTAGATTACATCTTCATGCAAGACAATGCAAGTATTCACACTTCAAAAGCAATGAAAGATTGGTTTGACGAACAGAATATTGTTCTTTTAGATCATCCACCTAATAGTTCTGATCTGAACCCCATCAAAAACGTTTGGGGACAGCTTGTTCGAATGGTTTATGCAGATGGGATGCAGTACACATCACTTGTAGAATTGAAAGCTTCAATCTGTCAAAACTGGAAACTAATTGATCACAAGTACATTCAAAATCTTGTTTTTTCAATGCCATCTAGAATAAAAGAAACTTTAATGAAGAAAGACGCCATTACTATCTATTAATGTCAATAAAATGTGATATTTCATAAATCAATTTCCATGTTTGTATGTAACGAAAATCTAATTTTTGACCTTATGCTTTCTTTTATTATTATGTATGAAATTTTATTTTTGTAACTCATTTGTTATACATAGTATGTATAATGTATGAAATTTCATTCATTTTTAATGAAAATTAAAAAAGTTATTGTTAAAAAATCGTGTTTCCATAAATCAATTTCCAACACTGTAGTATACAGTTATAGTGTGTATAGGAGAACCGAATATTTTAGAGTAAGTACTCAAATTATTTTGTACTGAGCCTAAAAGTTGTTTATTTTAATTTTATTTTTTCCCATTTAGCCTATATTTTACAGTTTTCAACAAAAATAAAATCACAGATTCTTCACATGCATTAAAATTCTATTATATGTCTGGAAAATATAGTTGCTAGGAGCGTACCAGCCTTGAGAGAAGCATTCCCCTCTTTAGACGTGGCTGCAAATTGTATGGGATTGATAATAAATTATTCTAAAATCAAATACATTCCTGTAAAGAAAACACCATCTGGTGATAAAACCAATCATTTGAAAATTGGCCCTCATGAATTTGAAACTGTTCCTGTTTTAATTACCTTGGATCTTTTGTTAATGCTAAAAACAATATCATTTCTGAAGTTCAAAAACGTATCTCACTGGCCAACAAAACCTTCTTTGGACTTCACTCTTTATTGAAGTCTCAGTTTCTCTCCAGAAAAACAAAGCTTTTTATCTATGAAACTATCGTCAGGCCAGTCCTAATGTATGGTTTGGAAACTTGGTCTCTTAAAAAAATGGAGAATACAGAATTGCAGTCTTCGAGAGAAGGGTACTCAGAAGCATCCTTGGTGGTGTCAAAGAAAATGGCCTATGGCAGAGACATTTTAATTCAGAAATTTTTAGATTTTTTAAAGAGGCTGATATTATTAAAAAGTTTTAACATCAAAAGAATGAACTGGGCCTCTCATATTGCTAGAATGGATGAAAAAAATACAGTAAAGATTTTTGTTGCAAGGCTCTTTACTAGTCGGAAAAGAGGAAGGCCAAAACTAAGATGACTCTGTTGAATCAGATTTTAGAGTGATTGGAGTGAGGAACTGGCAGACCAGGTCTAGAAATAGGTTGTCCTGGAGGAATCTTCAACAGAAGGCCCTGGCTCACCCTGGGCTGTCGTGCCAAATATGATGATGATATGTCTGGAAATATTACATTTTATTGTGACACTTAGTTATTTTATTTATTTTCAAATGCTTTATGTTTGTTCAGTGCCATTTGTCATAATTGGATGGAGAAACTAAATTTTTTAAAAAAGTTATGCACCACCCCCACGAACACACACATATACAATCACACCTAATATGAGATAAAATTACTTGAATAGTTAAATATGTATATTGAATTGAGACTATTTGGAGGTTCTGGAAATTTTAGAGTTTAGATTCTGTTGCCCTTTTTCCTAATTAGGTCTTTGATAAGTAAAATATCCTGAAAATAATTTTCTTTTCTGTCATATTGGAATCATGTACAGAATTAATATTTTCATTTATAATGTATAAATATTTTTTTTCTTTGTTAAGGATTTAAAAATTTTTTTTAAAATTTATTTATTTATTTATTTATTATTATTTTTTTTTTTGGGGGGGGGGTTATAACAGGATGAGATATATTACTTTGCTATTCAAGAAGAATCCTTGAAGTAAGATTCTTATTTCATTTCTGGTGTCTTAGGTCTACTTCCAAAACAATTAATCAGTTTTAGTATCTAGATCTATTGGTTATGGTGGTTGGCAAAAAATGGTATGGTCTCTTAAAAGGATTTGCCATTGTTTAGAGATTATTTGAAATTATCATGGTAAGTTTTTATCATCTTGCTAAGATAACTTAAATAAACCCAAATCCATAAATGACTAGAGAAAAATGAACTGCAACATGGCATCATATCTCGTACATCAACATAATTTTATAATACATCTATCTTAGGGGTACTCACACTGTGGACTGCATATACCCCACCAAGCTTTTGTGTATGGCCCAAAACACTCACACTCATTATCAGGCAGGTGAATTTATAGACATATTTTTGGAAATTTGGGCCTGAAAAATACAAAAATGTGACACTTGCTGCTCACGTTGTTCGCTTCCACATATCTTTGTGAATCATCCTGTCCCAAAATGAAATATGTGAAGAACTTATATAAAAATGGGTTTACCGATTCTTACTTTGATCACATATTGAGAGTAGCATATAGCAAGTATAAAGCTGGTTTGTTTGAAATAGTCAAAAATTTGTCTCAATATTAAAATTCACACTCATTTTTAAATAAACATTTGAATATATTTAGCTTTTGAGTTTTAGTTTTTATGTTATTATATTATGAGGTATAGTGTACCATGTTGTGGCCCACATAACGTAGCAAACATATGCATATGGCCTGAGAGAAAAAAAAGTTGAGTACGGCTGATCTAAAGGATATTAAATGTGTCTGTAATTGTAAATACATTTAATCTTAATGTCGGTATTTGTTTTATCCAAAGTATCAATTGGTTATGACTTACCATAATCAGTTTGCTACTTTGTGTGTCTCCAATGTGTAATTTCTGTCATAAACATGCCCCCCTCCTCCTCCCCCACAGTTGGTAGTATTATGGTGATGTTGATTCCTCAGATAGTTGAATGGTTAATTGTGAATTGCATTTTAGGCAGAAACAGCTGGCAAGTGGCCCTTGAAGTGGTATGCACCCGAATGCATATATTACTTTAAATTTAGTAGTAAATCTGATGTTTGGAGCTATGGTGTAACACTTTGGGAATGTGTGTCATATGGAGAGAGACCTTATCAGGTGAGATTGCTGAAACCCGAAAAATATTTTATTGCTCCTAATTTTGACTGTTGATTAATAAGTTTGTAGTTTCTATGTTATATATCATACCTTTTAACTTTATTGTGATTTACTGGTAACCTCCATATAACACCGGAGTTAAGATCCAAAAAATTGTCGTATTATGTGAATCCTTGTTATACAAAACTAAGAACTAGTACAAAAAGGGGGAGGTTAGGTTCCAAAAATTAAAAAACATGCTATTATATTTTCATAATTAAGATAAATATCTTTATTAAAATTTTCTTAAGAAGTAATACATATTAATATGAATTAAACAATGTTTTCTTCATCATCTCTAAGCACTGTTAACCAAGGGTGTTTTCTTTTTGGCAAGATATCCTTATCCTCTGAGCATTTTTCTGCATTATCCTGATACATTCTACCTTTTGAAAAAATCTGTTATTTTAGATTGCTTGCTTTTAGTTAAAAGATCTTTTATAAATTTCCTTATATGGTGCTAAGCACTTATGAAGTTCTCTTTTAAACTTTGTGCTCCTTTCATTTGAAGGATCTTCATTTAAGAAATATGAACTGTTCGGCTTATCCTAGGCCTTTCTTTATGCTTTGTAGAGTAAACTTTTTAACTTCGTTGTCTTCTCCTATGCTATCATCATCTGAGTTATCATGGAATCCAGATATCATTTCTTCCAAACCTTTTTCATCAATTTCTTCTTCCACCAGTAATTCTTGGATATCTTAGTCAGTCATATCATCAAAACCTTCCCCTTCTAGAGACTTAACAATTTCTACTACTGCATCCATTCTGTTTTCTGCTGTCTCGATCAAATTTTCAATTTCAATTGACTCCGGCCATATTTATTTCCAATAACCATTTAATGTTGTCAGTTTTATTTCTCTGATGGATGAGTTTAGTAGATTAATGCAGTCGAATATTGTGAAGAGTTTCCATGCCTCCTTGAGTTCCATAGATTCATAATCGAATTTGTTCAAAACCCATAATTCCCTGATGTAATAATTGAAGTAAAGCAGTTTTATTTGGACTTTTTTTTTTTTTTTATTTATATATATATATATATTTGGGTTATTTAAATCTTGTGAATGGATGGGTGCATTATCCAATATAAATAGAACTTCAAAATCTAGATCTTTAAATGTCTTTTAAGAGACTTTTTTTTTCGCCAGACATAGCTTAGGGCTACAGATTAATTCATTAACATAAAAAAGTTAATTATTATTTCTTTAAAAAAGGTTGAGTACACTTACCTGAAAATTTTTAATCTACGTAGCCAAAAAAGAGACTCAATTAAAGTCTTAAAGTATACTTAAGTATTAAAAGTTCACGAAAATTATGCAGGAAAATTTGATAGTACATACGCGCTCGAATGAGAAATGTCAAATGAGGTATTTTTCGCACTTAAAAGTTTTATCACGTTTATTGAGCTGTTGAATGGTAATTTCCCTAATTTAAAATTAGACAATTCTTAAGATTGCTTTCAGTAGTTTTTATTACATTTCATGTTGTATGAGGATTTTACCCAATTTTCGAACTGTGTTAGAGTGAATCCTTGCTATAGAAGTGCCATGTTATACGGGGGTTACCTGTACAGAAAACTTCTGATTTTAGTTGTTTTATCTCAATTTTCCATTGATATTTCATTATCTTTAAGAAAATCCTAAATTAGGGATCTTTAAAATCTCTTAATCTTACATTGTTTTCAAATAAATTGAAAAGATTATTTTGTAAACTTTTAAAATCCATAATTTTTATGGTACATGTGCTTTTATATACCTATTGTATGTGTTTCAAATGTAAAATGATGACAGTGTTATCCATGCCTTCTAACTGGAGACAATGTCAGGACATAATGCTATGCTTATTGTATAAAATGAATCAAGGTGTTTTTTATCTTCCTTTTTAAACTAATTATTAATATTCTTAGAAGACTTTTCAATTGATTATTTAAGACAAAAACTCTTGTACCATAAGATAAACATATTGAACCATTAATTGTAGTAAATGTAAATAATTTTAATCAGAGCTTTGATAATAGTTGTTTTCATATGGTGTTTAGAAGCATCCATTTTGTTATTTAAAGTTTGTCTGAAAATACTGTTAAAGGAATTTTGAGCCATACATCTTTATATTTTGCAAGTTTACTAAAGAAGCAAAGATTAATCTTACTTTTAATGACTTTCATTTTGGTATTTTACTTTTTTTTTAACTGCAGCATTCATTGTCAGTATTTCATAGCTTTTATATGTATCTAACTCACTGCCCAAAAAACTAAAATTGCATGGCATTCATTTCAAGCATTTATTGATAAATTTGCATTAAAAGATGTTCCCCACGTTTAAATAAAGAAAATGAGGATAAAATATATTGAAATACCTTTTTAAAAAAAGTTTTATACCCAGAAGTATAACAAAGTCATAATACATAAGTTGACAGGTTCGAAATTTCTTATGTTGTGAATGAAAGTACCATCTTCTTTAAAGCTTGATTTGTAGAAAGCAGATGTATGACTAAGGATATGTAATTTTCGTATTTATGAAATAGATGTGGATAAAGGCAAAATTTGCTGATATGAGCAAATAAACGTGTGAAAAATTTTTTTACTACTTTTCGGCAAAAACTCTGTGATAAACGGCTTTTTAAGCAAAATTAGATAATAATAGTAATAATTTATTAACATAATTGCTTAACTAAGACCATCTGCAGTATTTACTGAGAAATCTCACTCTCCTTCAGATTTGTTCCGAATTTCACCCTGACAGTTTGTCTGTACTGGAGTCGAACCTAAAAATCTAACTGTAAAAATCATCCATCAAGTTTTAAGGAACATTTTAATAGATTTAAGAATTCTCTTGAGAGCTAAAGTGAGGGTCTTTCAGCTACTTACAGTAGTCAACCAAGAGATTCCTGTTGATGTTATACAAATTTTAATTGCAAGGAAATACTGCTACCTTAACTTTGCAAAGGCCTCTATAGTCCCGTTAAAAGAGTAGATGCTGAGATATTTTAGTATGTAGAACATAGTAATTAATAACAGAAGGCAGAGACATAAGGAGCATAATCGGGAGCAACTACTACAATGTTAGCTTTTAACAAAGAATTTTGATACTTATCTATCAAAGAAGTAAAATTGTAATTTTTTTTTTATAAATGCAAAACTTTTGATTTTATTTTTTTTTGCGATTAAATGCAAATTTTTTTTTTGGGGGCAAAATTTACGTATCCCTATGTATGACTCTATTTTATGTAGTTGAGCAAGTCCTGTGATTATACAAAGTTATCCTATGGATTTTTCTTTCACCTCCTCAATCTCCCTTTTTTTTTTTTATTTATTTATTTATTATTATTTTTTTTTTTATTTATTTATTTATTTTTTTTTTTATTTATTTGCCTGGTATAATAGATTAAGCTTTCTTCTTCTTTATATATTATATATGACTAGTACGATAGGTTTACCTTGAAAAACAAGAATAACAGGGGGGGGGATTTTAAGAAACTCATTCTGCTGGAGAAGAATCATATAATACTCTTAAAACCAGGAATTCTGCAGGAAATATTTTGAGATGTGAATGTTTATAGAATATAAATACTCAGGTTGGGAGTGCTGTGTTTTTCTCTGTTTAAATTGTTTCATACACTGTCGTAATACCATCAAAAGGAAAATAGAGTTAGGTAGTCCTCAACAGTTCTTAAAAACTATTTATCATTACCTTTAATTTTTGATGACCCTTATAAATATTTTTCTGTACCTTTAGCTGCATGTGCTTATAGTTTTCCTATATGTCGCTTTAACTGTTCTGCAATTTTTTCAATTCAAGTATATGTTCTTGATGAACACTAAGGTGGGAATTGTCGTGCTTAAATGAGTGTGCCTTATGCATTTATTGCTGTTATTAATTTATTGGTTGTTTACGCAAGAATATTCTCAGAATTTTTTAATAATATACCAAAAAATCTCAAATTATCTGATATAATTATATTCACATAATGTAAGTTATTTATTTAGTATTTATATAGTCATCCATACTTACCATTTCTTTTATAGTTACCTTTATTGAAAATTTAATATTTTCATAAATTTGTGTAAATAACTATGATACTTTCATTGCCCTTGCATAAAAACAGTTTGTTGAAGTGACTGACTTTAGATACTTGAGGGGCCTATTTTTTTTTTTTTTAGGGCATGATTGGCCGGGATATCTTAAAAATGTTTGAGCGCAATGAGCGATTAGCCAAACCTGATCACTGTCCAGAGTCTGTATACAGTCTGATGTGGAAATGTTGGCACTACAAGTAAGTTGCTTTTGTTTGTTGATATTGTTTGAATGTTCAATATCCTTGAAATTATCAATAAAAAAATACTTTATACTTTGTACATTGTATTGTATTATGCTTTAATGCCAAACTGCTAAAATACTTTTAAAGGAGAATGTTCATATTCTTGATTTTATATTTTTGCCTATTGACTGTGTTCCCTACTTTTTTTTTCTGTTTTTTTAAACATCCAGTCAGTTTTACAATTTGGTTCAATTATTTTTATCTAACTTCATAATCTGAACAGTAATCAGGTAAATAAAGCCATTATATTTTCTTACATGTAGAAAATTCTGAGTTTGATGAGTTTTAGTCTGGCATGATGGGTTTATAGTCTTTCTTATTTTACATCTGAATATTTATTATGTGATGCAAACATATAGAATTCACAAACATGCTGTTTTCTAAAATTTTTACCAATAGCATGCTGTATCATGGCATCATCATAAAAATGCCCCTAAGTGCCTTATTAAACCACATTCGAACAGTTCTTGTATACTTTTCAAGTTTTGAGTACAAAAAATTTTTAATGTTTTACTCTATATTTTTTATAATTTTTTATTTTATAATGAAAACACTTCCATTTTCATAGTATTGGTATGCAGATTACTCATTGAAATGTTTAAAAATTTTGGGAACGTTTACTATAAATGCAAGTAATTAGAACTTAATGTGTTCAGGTTGCAAGATGATTAATTTTTTCTGCAAGGCATGGCATGAACATTCTTCATCTTCATTATTAATCAGTTTTAGAAACAGGAATTGCATTACTTAGTAAATGTTACTTTACGCTTCCTCATTAGTGTTAAGAAAGGGGTTAATGTTTCATCTGTTCTCTTACATATATTTTTAATAATACATAGTTTAATTACCAGGTAAGGTGCTCATTTAAGACTAAACAGTTGTTAACTTTCAAGTGTGTTGCATTGAGAAAATTTTGCCTTTCATGAACAGTATGTGCTTTCATTATTTTGCTTAGCAGAATGGAGATTTCCTATTCCCATGGGTGAAAATGTTTTATTTCTCTCAAGATCACATGCAATTAATAATGTAAAATAATTTATTTTAAGGTATTATTATACATAAGATATTATTATACAAGCATATGTTCTCTAACTAGTTTCAGTAAAGTATATTAATTTGTTATTGAGTATGTTAACTCAAGTCTGAATCAGCAACACCTTCTCATGTGTGAATGCATCACACAATAGTATATGCAGTGAAACTTCTGAATGGTGGCGAGTCATAGTTCTGAAAAAATAGGGGCCATTGAATAGGGGTGGATTTCTTTATGGCAGCCAGTAATGGTTCCGTATAAATGTGTCCATTTTGAGGGGTGGCTGGCTAGAGAAGTTTTACTGTACTTATGCAATATCATTTTTTAAAATTATTTTTGGAGTTAGTTCTTTTAAATTTTCATAGACCCAACTACCAAGTGACAGTTGAATCTCTTTCAGCTTATTGGCAATTTTTAAAAAAAAATTCACTTACATGCTACAAACTTTCTGCGAGTCCCATTCTTATAACAGTGGTACATCGACTTACGAGTTTAATTCGTTCCATGACGGAGCTCATAATTCGAAATACTCGTATCTCGAATCAATTTTTCCCATTGAAATGAATGAAAATGCCATTAATTCGTTCTGGGCTCCCCCAAAACACCGTAATTTTTTGTTACATGTTTTTAAATAAGAAAAATGTGCTTATAAACGACGAACATTGTATAAAAATGCAATACAATAGAATGTACTGCAATAAATTTGTTTTATTAAGTGTAATGTACAACATTTACCTTGGAGATCAGACTTGAAGATGCTGATGGAAGAGGAGGAGAAAGGCTGAACTGAAAATTCAAATCTTATTCGTTGATTTTTGTCCTTTTCGCCCCGCTTTCCTCACTTTCGCTTTTATTAACAGCTACTCTCATAAAGTGAACGAGTGAGATACGGAAGCTGGGCGATTGTTGCATCGTTCACTGTGGCTGTAATGTCCAGATTCTTCTTTCTGAGAATCCAAAGAACGTTTTCTCAGAATTCGTAGAAGGGGGAGAGCTTGCGATCCTAGGACCAGGGTCATCCCATCCCCTAGACCCGATGGGGAGTTTCAGTGTGGGAGGGAATTGAAGCTATCTCTCTGCGAGAGAGGTTGGGCGCTGTTCGGTTTCAGAGGGCGACTCAAGTTTAGGCAGAGCAAGCTGCCCCGGGTGGTAATTGTTGAGTGTTAATCTCTCGGTTTAAGACTGGATAGTAGTCTCAGAATAATATGTATTCAATGGTATAATAATTGTACATAAAGGTTGTAAATATTATATGCTTCTTGTGTTCTCATTTGATGAGATGTAACATGGCATTCGATGCTCAAACTAGCAGTGGGATATCTGAAATTTGCTCGTAACCTGAATTTTAGCTCGTAACTCAAAGCAAAAATCTACCGTAAAAATGCTCGTATCTCGAAATACTCGTAAGTCGAGGTACCACTGTATTTTAATTTGAAATGGCAATTAGTTCGGCTCCTTTACTATGTGAAATATTAGTTGGGCTCCTTAAGTATGTGAAAAAGAGAAATTTCAACATACAGCCAACATATTCCCTTTTGACCTCATTTTTGGATACGTAAGATAATTTCCCATTAGGAGGCTGCAGTATATTGGTAAATGAAGGAAAAAAAATTATGAAAATAATTTCATCAAATGACTGCATAAAGTAATGGTTTTTATTGTCCAGTATTGATATTGATAGTGAAAAGAACATTGGTTATTTGTTTGTCCATATCCAAAAAAGCATTTGTAACAAGCAAGAATGTTATCAGTGAGTAGCACATGAAGGTAGAATGGCATTTTCCAATAATTCAAGTTACCAGCTGAGAGAAATGTGGTTGAAGATCTTTGAAAACCTGAATAAAAAATAACTTCAAGGGCTTCTTCTATCATCCGCTGATAGGTTCTTTCTCTCTCTCACACTTTGTGTGTGAATGTAAGAGGGTGAGAGATGAAACCTGCATCTGTCTAGCTTTTTAATTATTTTACTGGTGCATTTTAAATTATCCTGTTTTAATTTTGGTTAAATATGTATTGGGATTTATTTTTTAATATCTACTATATGTTTGTCCTTAAAAAATTTATTGTTGCAGATTGTAATAATCTTTTTTGATTATGTATTCAAGGTTAAAATACATTAATTTTTGGTGTGGTTTTTAAAAAAATGTTTAAATAAATAGGATGTATACTTAATTTATTTTAACCTAAATACTAAAATTATTTTGAGAATTTAATCATAACCTCTTATTAAAAATTATGCTAAAGTGCTTAGGTAGGTTATGGTCATCTCATTCTTTTATTGTTAAAGAGAGAATTTTGAATACTTTTATTATTATTAAAATCTGTAGTGTTAATTTGAGGGGGATTTGAATTTTTTAAGAAGGTCTGGATTGCATACAGATTATACATAAGCAGGTATAAGAAGACCTTTGAAACATGTAGGATAATGCAGAAAGCAAACTTATATCTGTGCTACCACCTCAAAAATGAATCCAACTTAGATATCATTTGAACAAAATTATTTTTTGTATTTTGTTTTAGAAACTGAAGTAGTAACGAAGAAAAACAATTTAAAAGCTTAATTTAAGAATAATGTAATTCAGGTACTTTTTAAAAAAATGCTGTTTCTCCCCTGATATACATTACAGTATTATAAGAAATGTGCTGCTAGTAATGTAATTAAAATATTTACATGTTTAAGAATTCACTGCTTATTGTTAATTTTATTTCTAATTTGCTTTTTCAAAAATAAATATTAATATTTTTTCTAACATAGTGTATGATTCTTTGAATGATAGAAAAAAAATATTATAATAGTGTGTTGTATGTAAAAAAATGATTTGTATGACTTGGAACATTGAAGTTTTCCATTTCTATTTTATTGTGTTCAAAACAAATTGCAACAAATCTGATTGTATCTTTTATCTATATATATATAAAACAGTTATATAACTGACTGACTGACTGACTGACTGATAACGTACACACCAAACTGCTGGACTTGAAGGGCTGAAATTTTGCATGGTGATTCTTATAGTGTAGGGGTGCACTAAGAAAGATTTTTGAAAAATTCTTAGATTTTTTTAAAATTAATTTTTACGCTGTTTTTGAAACTTTTTTTAAGTTTGCATTTAAAATAATAATTTCAGGGTTATAAAATTTATATCACAAGCAAGATAATAAAAATTCCTTTAAAATGAAATCTTTTTTGAATCTTTACCTCTATTTTCTGATTTTTAGTGAATTTTTAAAGATTAATTTTTAGAATTTAATTTATTAAATGCTGATTATGTGGTTTCTTTTCTTTTTGTGATACTTTAAATTAATTTTGCATAACAACAAAATAAATTGACAAAAGAAATATTAAAATACGGTAAAAAATAAAATTTAACGACTAGACTAATTGAGGTGGAAGCTTTTTAAGAATTTAATTCAAATTAGTATGTTTTATGGATATTAAACATACAAATTAATCGCATACATTGACCGATGTATTTTATTTGAATATTTTCTTCTACATTATTTTGTGTAAAAAAATATCTTACGAATTTTTTATTATTTATTTATTTATTTATTTTTTTTTTTTTTTGGAGGGTGGGAGGCATTAGTTGCATACATTGGCCATTGTATTTATCATATTATATATTTATTTTATTTTTGGCATTAATTGCATACATTGACTGTTGTATTTAATTTGAATGTACTCCGTACCAAAGCACGGGTATTTAGCTAGTTTGTATCCTAAATGAAGTATCTTTTCAGGGCTGAAGATAGACCATCTTTTTCTGAGGTGTATGAGATGCTGAGAGGCTGCATCGAGGACAGCCACTAAAAGTGCACTTGCCTGTCACTCACTCCAATCCAGTTGCTTCTCTGCATCGGTGGAAAGACAGATATCTCACTCTCAGGAATTCATTTCCCATCAAGGGATACTTTCGATCTCTCTCTATCTCTCTGTGTTTCTTGTTTCATCAGACGCTGGTTCCCAAACAAATCAAAAGCCTCCTTTGAAAGGGAGTCCTTAGTGTATAGAGTAAAGCAAAGCTGCTTTTTTATGTAAATGGTGCTCATTTTTGCAGTTACAGAAAATTTGATCATGATTAAACTTTTTTTTTCCCCAGGCAAGTTAATACAATAAAACTATACATTTCAAAATTTTAAGATATGTTCAAAGCTATTGAGCATTTTTTTAAAACACAGTACTGCTCCAGAGCAACCTTTTATATGTAGTGACATCACCATAAGAAAAGAAATGGAGTTACCTTTTCACCCAGTTGCTTTTTTTCTCCTTTCTTTTTTACTGTACAATCAATGACTTGTTGTATCATTGCTGTTGGAAGTGTGTTTACTCAAATCAATTAAACTTTGATGTAGTTTATGTGATAGCGTTTTCTTAGGTTTTCATAGTATGTAGAATACATACAGTAATTTCTTCTTTAAAAGACTTCCACAAGAAAGATATCCTTTCCATGTGGCAAAAGCTGTTATATAGTTTTATGTTGAAATCCTTAAAAACTAAGCCTGTGGTCTTGTGTCCCTATTGTGAGAGGAAATTAAAAATTACCTACACTTTTTTGTGAAGGAGTCGGAGAATGTATGATTGCAGAGTCAAAATTTTGTCTGTGTTGAAGTGTTTTGGTAGTAATTGGACTGGGTTCTTGAAAACCCTTATTAGTAAACTTAATAATTTTATATATTTACCCCTTATAATAAACTTAATTACATACCCATAACTTATTTTGTTAGTTTAATATGGGATTTTGCAGCTCCTCAGTTCCCTACATTGTCTGCTTTAGCGACAACTTTAAGCTAAAATTCCACCATATAGCATGTGTGCTTTTACTTAAAGGATAGGGTGAAAGTATCAGTGAAAGCCGTAAGTGAAATGGTATTCAAGTACATGGGATCAGGGAAGGGGTAGATCTTAGTCCTTAGCATGTACTAATTTTTACTTCCCACCCTTTAACTTTCATAGAAGGTCCTGTTCAAATCTTCATATGCTGTTTATTCACCAGCCAACAAAATTGGTAGGGAACAGTTAGGATATGTCACATAATGACATATGTCTATCATTTTGTAAATACGAATTTTCTCACACTTGTGGCACCATCTGTTATCAATGAAGAAAAATATTTTAGAATCTCGTTTACAGAACTTTAAACAGTACCTGGTAGTCTCAGGAAAGGAAAGCTGCAGTATTATGCAGCAGCCAATAATCAGCAGTATGAAAGTCATAAGTTTTTTTTATTGATAATCCAAGGGTAATAGACGGGAAATTATGGTACATAAATACAAAGGTTGCCATAAAGGCTACTGTAGTTATGGTAGAAGGTTCAATAGACTCTCTTGTGGACTCTCTCACTCATCCTGTGGGCTGTGAAAAATTTTCCATGGTCAGGTTTACTCAAGTCTTGTATTTTTGCTAAAATTTAAAAAAGAGAGAGAAAACCCTCAATTAGATGATTAATGTTTATTATTTTTCTTATATCTTTATAACTGATGGATGTAAACATTCGGCTAAGCTTTATACAATAGAAACTTTATCTATTAATTTAATATTTTCACTGTAAGTAACAAATTATTTAAAAAGACTGATGTTTTGATGAGTTAACCAATTCTGTAACAATTTTAATATATAAGGGAAAAAGTAGTTGTTAATATGGTAATGTAAGTAACATATAAAAAATTACCAGAATTAATCTTAGGAATCAACTGCAGAATCAAAATTAGAGTACTGTGGAATCTCGATCGATCGTTTTTTGAATCATCGTTTTCCCGTATGTGTCGTTTAGTTCACCCAGTCCCGAATATCATACTGCTTTGTTATGTTTCCGTATCTATCTTTTCCTGCATTTATCATTCAGTTCAGTCGGTCCCTTGAAAAATGATTGATCGAGATTCCACTGTATTTTACACACATTTCCACTTAAGTGAGTCTTAGTTTACTTAAGTCATCCCTGTCTTGCAATTTTAAGCCCTAAGATTACTTGTTTCAACTTTTTTGGTTTATTTTAAAACTTTTAGCATCAGTTATTTCAACTACTGTTTTGATTGCCTAATTTGGCTGATAATGCATTGAATGTTTTTGTTACAGATTGAAAGTAGTAACAAGTATATGATTATTTAAGGTTTATTGCCAAATTCAATTGACAGATATAGAGAAGTGGTTTACCATTATTTTTTTATACCTTTTTTAAATTTTTTTTTCTTCATATTTGTAAGTATTACCCCAATTCCAATTTGTGCCATAGAATAAAAAATATTAATTCCTATTTTTTTTTTCTTTCGAGAAATCTAGAGATAACTGTGTAAAAACTTTTTTTTTTTTTCCCCATCTGAATTCTGTCTGAATTTTCCCAATTTGTTTGGTAAAAATGTTGAGAATATGTGGAGCAGTTTGAAAAATTTTTCAGTAGTATATAAGAATAAGACAAAAGTTACAATTGTCGGTTAAAACATTGTTTGGTAATCTGTTCTCTTGGGAATTTTGATGCAAAGATTTATGAATTGCACCACCTTTTGTCAGTATTTAAAGCTTAAATCTCCAAGTATTAAGTGCATCAGTGGCATAACCAGATGTTTTTCCTATGGGGAGGAGATTAAAATTTACCCTATAATTACTTTTTTTTCTACTGACCAAGGCTCCTGGGAGCTGGGGACCATAAATTTTCCCCCTGTCTCTCCCTAACACCTATCCCATGGTTGTGCCTCTGGGTGGATGACATACCATGAACTTGAGCTCTTTCATTTCACTTTCCTGGCTTAGATTTTATTTACAGTATTTCAAAGTTTTCCTAGGTGAAAAGTTATTGCTGGAGTTTGATTCAGAATAAATGCCCTTGTTAAAATATTGTAGGTATACACACACTCATACACAGATAGGAATATACCCACTTGTGGGATATATAGAGAGAGTAGGAAATATCTGCTTTTGAATATCTGATTGGCAAATAATTGTCTAGTTGCTTTGTTTGTTCTCAGCTAAGGACATTCCTTCAAAGTTTTTTTTGTGTGCAAAATTTCTAAGTTATCTTAAGTGTGACGGATGTGCACACAATAACTATTTCCTTTTGATAAATGTAATATATATGAGTTTTATCTATTTGCTTTGTTTTTTGTTGTGTATATTTATAACTCTTTTGAAATTACTTTTAATCTCAAAAAAAGGTTTGTGTCTGTGTCAGATGTATATTTATTTTATTCCTATTTGTTATGTATTTATTTATACATATATATTTATATTTTAATTTAATCAATTTGATAATCAAAACTGGATTTATATTCTACTTATATCTAGTCTTTGCAAGAGATTATTTTATTAACTGATTATTATGTTAAAATGTTCTCCATCTTACATCCCTTACAAGTTCCAAAACCTGTAAACTGTGGTAACTTGGATCTCTCCTTTAGATGAAGAGTTGAAGTGTTAACTTCACTATAGTTATTAGGTTTTTATTTATTTAAAAAAAATGAAATGATTATGCTGAATTTTTTCTATACATACCTTGAAATTAATTATAAACAAAATATATCAAGATACTCTCATTTCAATGGTCTAACAGTAGTAATGGTTATTTTTAATATCTATGGGTTAATAAAAAGAAATTTTACATTTTGAAATCATTACCTTTTGAAGAGTTTTCTCTTCAAAGTCAAATTTATTATTAATCACTAACAAATAGGAAAATTATTAATGAACTGTACGTTCCAGTGTACTTGTTGGTCCTCCATGCACTTCTGACTATGTTTTGTACCTCTAGTTTAATCTCCCTTAGTTATTTTATACAGTAAGGATGTTTGTTTTGTGACTGATGGGAACATTCCAGGTCCATAGAGGATATTTGTTTTCACTCAGGAAGTGCAAGATCCACTCTTATGTATCCACAATGGCATCTCTCATTGAGAATCTTGAGGACCTCACAAGCCTCATTTTAGCTACCAAGCTAACTCGTCAAAATTGCAGGTAGACATGGCCAAAGATATTTTCAACCCTATTTGTGGCTGGGTTATTGTTTTGTAACCTGTTCTTGTGGAAGTGGGGGTAGTAAATAGTATTCTAGGAATTTCTTGTAATTCTTTGCATTATCTATTGTCTTTGAAGACACAACATGAGTGAGACACCCTTACCAGTCATAGGTTACCATGAAAGGTCAACACTATCTATATTTCCATGACTCTACTGTGGAGGCCAACACCCATATACCCTTAGTTTAATATGGCAATGCATTAGCATTGCATTCTTCTGGATACCCATTTTGACACTTTAGGGCATTTCACCTAAGATTAACCTGTATTATTACAAAAGAAATATTCCTCGTGCATGAATTCAATCTTGGGTGCCTTCTACTTCTATCTCTGGTATTTTGTTCTCTCTCCAAGCAGTCAGTACATACCAACTACATCAGTGGGTGGGAACATGTGGGATTTGCTGCTGCTGGAACAATGTTACAAACATTAGAAGGAACATTATTATTTGTTGTTCAATAATTATTTGTTTGATTCTCATATATTTGTACAATAATTTGAGATTGGCTTGTAATAGGCGTGTCACATTCTGAGAGTATTCCTGTATTTGTGATGTGTACCACAAAAAAAAAATAAAACTGTGTAATTGTTTATTACTTAGTATTTTATTTTATCTGTAGCTTAATTTGCTGTTTGCCCTCATTCGAATCACTGATATAGACTGTTGTGGTAAAAAGAAATTGTGTCAAAAATATTTGTGCATAATCAATGAAGGCTCGCAGAATTTTTCTTTTTCTAATTCTGTTTAATTTCTCCCTTAAATGGCATTTATAGTGAAAATGTAAAATTCACACTTTTCTTAAGGAAATGAAAAAATTGCACCATGCTAAATTTCAAATATATAAAGAGTTCAGCATACTGTCACTATCCAAAACAATCTTTTACTAACCATTTGGAGGTGGAGGGAGGGAAGTTTTTGCATAATATTTTTTCTAATGCTTCCTTTTATTTTCAATTCAAAATGCCACAGATCACGAGAAATGGTTTTATCTTAGAGAAACGGCAAATCATGGTCCATTTTAAATATGGTACTAATTAAAGGTTAGAGCATACTCACTTCTTTTCCCCATATTTATCTTTAATTATTTTTCATATGAAAATTTTCACCCATGATACTTGATTGTAGTGAAAAAGTGGTCTCTCAAAGTTTAGTTTTGTAATGAAACCTTAAGAAAATTATGTATCTACTATGTTTGTGTTAATACAGTGTTATTTATTTTTTATATTGTTGTACATTTGTTCTTTTCTGTTCTTTGTTAATGTAACTGTTGATTCAAAGTATATGGATTACTATAGTGTGTGAGAAAGAGAGAGATATTCTTCTTTTTAACATTGTATCTGTCTTGGTAACATTATCAAAAGACATTTATATTTAGAGACTGGGGGGAATAAAAAATAAAGTTGTATGAGCAGTCAGTTTATCGTGTGTTACAATCAAAGCTGCAAGATCAAAATGTTCCTGACTTTCAAATAAGACTCTGCACTTTAGTGCCATTCTGCAATATTCAAACTGAATCAAAATATTCTTGGTTTTGTTTTTCTAGTGTCCAGTAATGTAATTTTCAGTGACATACTGTTAATGAACTAGTTCTAATTCAAATATAACACAGTACTCATTTTGTCTATCTAACATCATCAGCATATTGGGTTTTTTTTTTTCATAACCTAGTTCATGTAACTTCAAAATTGTAACTTTTTTTACAGGCTTTGCAATTAATTTGCATCAAATATTGAAACTAAAATGTTTATGACAACTAGACTGTATTGATTTAATTTTTTAAAAAAATATTGGGAATGAGCACCTATTTGTATTATTAAACATTCCACTGATCTGTAATTTGCACAATTTTCACGTAGAATTTGAATCTGTGCTTGTTGTATAAGTGACTGATGTATACATAGTTGTGAAAAGGATGCACTTTTATGTTATCTCAATTTTTTTATGATTGGAAGAAATGTATTCTATTGGGAGTTGGGGGACTCAGCCAAAGGTTATTTATTTCAATATTATATAAAAGTTCAATATTTCAAAGTAAACATAGTTTTGATGATGTGAATGCATTCCATGTAAATTTATTTATACTTCGAATACATAGCTAAATGTTTGATGGTATCAGAAAAGAGGCATGGTAAAACCTCATAAATGTAACTTTTAACGAGTGAATTTTAGAGAGAAACAGCTTAAAGATTTTTTTTTTTTTTTTTTTTGGGGGGGGGGGGGGGGTTAAGAATAGGAATTCATTGAATGTATATTTTAATTTTTTTTGTTCTGAATCTGGTCATTTATTACTTGAAAATTAGTAATGTTTATTATAACTTATTTTTCTTTTACCCCATGCTAAAAATGTAAAATGTGTTTATGGCTATAGAAAAATGACCAGTTTTTTTCCTTTGGTTTATTCAGTGGGGGATTTTAGATTAGATTTTAAGGTTGTTTTATTTCCTTAGTTGTTTGCTAGGTGATCTGTGTACATCCTATGAAGGATTTGACATGCCTGTTGTAGAATACCTCTTTTAATGAGTTTGATCTCAATTGAAATTTCAGAGTACTCTGCAATTTTCCTACTTGTGCTGCTGTGAGAAATCTGAATTGTGCAATGTGTAATGTAATTTGGGAACCAATGTCTTGAAACCTCTCCATTTGAAGTGTCATTGAAACATGCGTTCATTCGATCATTGTGCAATGTGACTGTAGTCCTGATACTATTTTTGTGGCCTGTACAGTTTTTCATTCCAAGTGGACAAAGTTTGTATCAAAATGATTTAAAAAGGAAGCAAGGATTGTACATATATATAAACCAAATCCATAGAGGGCACTGCATTGTCGGGAGCCCACCTCTGCTTTCGATGCCAACCAATGGAATCTATTGAAGCTCTAGTCAATTAGAACCAGCCATTTTTTTACCTTCAGTGTAATGTTCATTGAGAAATGTGTTGATCATGAGAAATTATTTTCAATTATTTCTCATTATATATGTTTTTTTATTCAAAAATTAAAAGTGACCAAAAGCTTTAGTGTTGCTCATTGTGTCTCTCTCTCTTTTTTTTTAAATAATAATAATAATTATTATTATTATTATTATTATTTTTATTGTAGAAACTCTAAACTGCATATATTCATCATCACACAGTGGAGGAAAAAGTAATTGAAGGTGAAACAGATCTTAAAAGCTGAGAGGTTATCCCTGAATGATGCCTGTTATTGCCCATTCATTGTCTTACTATTTTGGTAGTTTTTAACCATAATGGGCCCCCGTTCAAAAGTTCATTGTATAAATTTCTCTAAAAGAACAAATCAAATTCACTAATTTAAAAAGGGGAGGAAATTATTCTACATAATAAAATCTTAAAAATGGTAATACTGTCGATTGCGGGTAATCGGACCACATTGGGACACGATCATTTTGGTCCTAATAACCGGCTGGTTCGATTACACGAACATCCTCTATTAGGCTTATGCAGTAGGATTTGTTTCGGTTCTTTAAGATTCTGTCCGAATAAGCCGCTGGTCCAACTAACCGGATTCGACTGTATCTTTATAGCTCTATTTTTCGTATTAAATTTATAGTGAGAAATTTGCTTTTAGGTCGTTTTTTCTTTTTTGTTAATTGCAATGGCAGCCAATTTAGGTGTCTTAACTGCCTGTAATATATGGATAATTAATGAGCTCTTTCAAAGTGAGGCTTTCCAATTTAGTTTAGTTTGGTTGAGAGCATTACGATCATTTTTTTGCTACACTAGGGCTAAATTTCCCAATCTAGAAATTTTACTTTAAAATTCTTTCATTGTAGTCATCATCCTAAGTTTACCTTCAGCGCACGCGAGGCTGCCGTCAAAATAAGTAATTCCATTTCATCCTGCCCTGTCAAATGAAAAGTTAATCAAACATGGCAGGGATTGATTGCACAGTTCCTAATCTCTTCCAAACAGCCATCCTCAATCTATCGCCCTTCGTGATAAAGATAGTAAATATTGCCTAGAATTTCTCTCGGTGGAGAAAAATATACTAATCTTTCCTCTAGGTCAGTGGTGTGCAAACTTTTTTCGACCGCGACCCCCTTTCTTTCAATAAACAATCACTCGACCTCTAATGAAAATATTTTGGTAGTAACAAATATATTTAAAAAATAAAGAAAATGTCTACAAATAATAGGAAAAAAATGGAAATCGCCGAATTTTACACTATTTTAATTTTTAACGGACTGTAGACTTTGGGTGTATATTTATTTTGCATAATAACGAAAAATGTTTTACTTACCCTTTGCACTTGTTTTTCCCAAATTTCATGTGACTGAAACTCCATTTGTTCCCTCATTGGATGTAGGTGGCGCTTTTACGCTGTTCAGTTTTTTTTTAAAAATTCATGCTTGAAACCTGATATGTGTAAAAATACTGATAGTTCATGGTGCGGAAAAGTTGAAATTTGTTAATATGTGTGCGTTTAGTTTTGCGATTAAATGTTGTGAAGTCTTAATTGGGAATCTTTCTTGGAACTTATTTTCATTTTTGAAACCTTGAACTAAGCTTTCCCATTATGAATTTTAATAAATCGTGAACAATCATCATTATTTGGTGCCGAAACCCGGGAAATATATGGATATTGCCGTTTAAAAGGTAAGCTAATTTGAAATATCTGCATGAAAAAGTGTTGATCTCTAGGAAATAAACTCATAATTTTCTTGTTGCTAAATGATTTCTTGGATTAGAAAATAAATTAATGGGAAATGGTGTTTTATATAAGGAACTAGGGGCTTCGCCCCTAGGCTCGCTACGCTCGCTCCTCTGGTGAATCAAGTGAATGAATGACTCAATAGTTGTTTACAGCGATTGAGTCATTCATTTGTTTACAGTTGAAGCTTCCCCCCCCTCCCGGCGAAATGGATGAAGCCTGCCTATGGGTGAAAAATTGGATCTTCTTTCATGTCCTGCAAAGGAAGCGAATGAGAAAATTTTTTTGAAGTATTTCTTTAAAATTCAATTAAAAATCGAAATTTTAAGATAGAGACTTGAAATGAAGTTTATATGAATGAGAAAGCTTTCATCTTCCAGTTGATATAAATATTTTCTTTGTAACATAATAAGTCTGAGAGCATCGAATTTATATATCTCGAAACGCATAAATTTTTCCAAAAAGTGGGTTTTCAATTTTAATAAAAATATCAGTCTGTTTTAAATTATTTTTAAGCAAATGAGGTCTTGTTTGAAGGAGAAATGTCTGTAGTCTTAGATTGTAAAAAAAAAAAAAAAAAAAAAAAAAATTCTATGATCCTTTTTCGGCGAGTTATCGTAATCTGAACATGAAAAAGTCAATATTTTCCCACAAAACATAAAATAAAAAAAACTTAAAAGTCCGACGAATATGAGACATGTCTTACTTTCTTCCCCACATTGTTCTGCATCGATTGGTATCGGTCTCGACCCCATACCCCCAGCGGTTTCGGAGGAGATAGCGTGACAAGCTTTTGACAGCGGCGTTGCCGGCAGCGGCAGCGCCAGTTACTTTTTTTTAGAATAGAGAGATATGATAATATAATTAAAGAATGAGCTCATGAGGGAATTATTGAACAATGTAAGTTTGTTGAAAATGAAACTAACTGTTATATGCCTCACAGGCCCGTCATATGAGAAGATAAAGCGACAACGAGAGTTGGAATAGTTTTTGATGCCTCGTCAAAATCGAAAGATGCTAAATCATTAAATGAGTGTTTGATATCAGACCCAAACTTAAATCCTAACTTGTTGGATGTAATTTTAAAATTTCTTAAGTACAAAATTGCATTTTATGCGGGCATAGAGAAAGCTTTTCACCAAATTCAAATGATGATGAAGATGAGAAATTTTTAAGGTTCCTCTGGTTTGATAATTCTGACAACAGTTTAGGCTTTAAGGTTTTTTGAATGTGCCGAGTTCCATTAGGGGTTACAACAAGTCCATTTATTCTGTCCGTAACTATTAAACATCATATAAAGAGTTAAGAAAATAAATATAGTAAAGCTGTTGTTATGCTTAATAAGTCCTTGTATGTGGATGATCTGATTTACGAAGCTGATTCTGAAGATAGTTTTTTCTCGCTGTCTACTGCTGCAATTAAAATTCTTGAAAACGCTAGTATGAAGTTTAGAAAATTTGAATCGAATTCTGTACCTGTGAAAAGTAAATGGCAGAAGAAGGGGATAATTAGTAAAAAAGACAACTTGATCTAGAACCTCTAAAGGTTCTGGGAATAATTTGGGATTCTTATGAGAACACATTAAAATTAGATGTGCAACAACTTCTACAACCGATTAATTGGCGACATATTACAAAACGGAAAGTATTACAGATTGTGGCTAAAATATATGATCCAGTAGGATTCATTGCACCCTTTGTTATCAGAATAGAATTCTTATTACAATAATTATGGGAACTAGGAATTGATTGGGACATGAATTTGCCCGAAAATTTGAGTAAAAAATTTAAATCATGGTACTTTGAAATTGAAGTTATTTTTAATTTGCGTATTCCCCCCCAAAATTTTTTGAATAATAAATGTTTAAATTTTGATCGAATGGAGTTTTATTTATATTGCGATGGGGATTATTTGCATCAAGGGATATGGAGCTGTTGCGAATTTACGTGAGCCTGATTCATGCTCTTCGTCTTTTGTATTCTCAAAGAGCCGTGTATCCCCACTTAAAAAAAATAACTTTGCCTCGCTTAGAGCTTATGGGGACTGTTATTGTAGCAAGTATTGTTGGATATTTAAAGAAATTATTTGGTATCCGAGAAAATAATATATTTTGTTTTAGTGACTCTCAAATCGCCCTTCACTGGATTAGGGGTTCGGCTAACAATTGCAAACCCTTTGTTGCAAATCGTGTACGTGAAATTCGAGATCTTGTTTCACCTTCACAATGGAAATATTGTAAAAGAATCGAAAATCCTGCCGACATAGTTTCACGTGGATCAACGACATCTGATCTATAAAGAATAAGTTTTGGTTCCATTGCCCATAGTGGTTAAAGGAAAGGAAAGACATCTACATACATCATTTTCTGATCCTTTGATAGAGCCTAAAGTAGAAGAAATACTGCTTGAACAACGTCAAGCTGTCGTATGTTCTATTTCCAGCAAAGAGTACGGATTTGAATTGATTCAAAGTTTTCATCCTGGACAAAATTGAAACGTGTAACTGCATGGTGTTTAAGGTTCTGCAATAATACTAAACCGACATCCTTTAAACTTAAGCATTTTTTAACTGTTCAGGAGCTTGAAAAAGCAAGCAATTTGATTTTGAAAATTATGCAGAAATTTGAATTTAGAGATGAAATTAAACTTTTGAAGGCTGGGAAGAATTTAACTCCCACCAGTAAAATCTTGGAATTGAATCCATTTCTGGACAAGGAAGAAGTTCTCGGAATCGGTTGTAGGCTAAAGAATTCGAACCTTTCGGAAAACCAGAAGTATCTAATAAATCTTCCCAAGAAACACCAAGTTACCGACTTAATAATCAAACATTTTCATGAAATGAACTTGCATGGAGGTGCTACATTACCATTTTCAGCTCTCCGACAGAAATTTTGGATCATTAACGGCCGAGAAGTTGTGAGAAAAATAATTTGGAAATGTGTAAAGTGTTTCAAAAATCGATCAACTACTGCCACTCAGATAATGGCCGACCTCCCAGCTTCTCGTGTTGTGCCAGAGTGTTTTCGAAAACTGGACTTAATATTGCAGGACCCTTCTTGATTAAGGCTCGAAGGGGTAAAGGTGTGACATCATATAAATGCTACATTTGCCTCTACATATGCTTTTGTACAAAAGCCATTCACCTAGAGATTGCCAGCGACCTAACGACAAAAGCATTCACTGCGTCTCTGAAACGATTGTGTCACGAAGAGGAAAGAAAACCCAAGAAAATCTTTTCTGATACAGGAACCAACTTTCTTGCGTTGACCGAGAATTAAAAAGAATCATGGCTACTCTTTCTTCTGAGAAAACATTTCAAAACTAGTTAACCGGGGAAGATATCCATTGGGTGTTCAACCCTCCTGTTGCAACTCATTTTGGTGGCTTCTGGGAGGCTGGAGTGAAACAAATGAAATTTTACTTAAGGAGGACTGTTAGACCACAGGTTCTAACGCATGAAGAATTCCACACACTAATTACACAAACTGAGGCATGTTTGAATTCCAGGCCAATAGTTTCCATCTCATGTGATGCTGATGACTTTAGTCCTTTAATACCTGGACATTTCTTCATTGGAGCTGCACTGACAGCGATTCCTGAACCTGATTTTACTGACAAAATACTGACCTCTGCTGAAAGATGGAAATTGATGCAGCAGCTTTTCCAAAGCTTCTGGAAATGTTGGTCCATGTACTATGCAGCTGCAAGGACGAACAAAATTGTTGAAGGCTAAGCCTAATTTGACCCCCAGTGACTTAGTTTTAATCAAAGACGATAATTTGCCTCCACTAAAGTGACGTCTTTGACAAATAATTGAACTGTATCCTGGAAAAAATGGAACAGTTCGTGTGGTGAAATTAAAAACTCTATTAGGCGAACTGAAACTACCTATCCATAAACTTTCACTTTTGCCTTTATCTGAATAAAACATTTAAGAACATTATCTATTCTTGTTTGCTTTGTTTTGTTTTACCTTATCATTTACTATTATTAAACAAGTACTGTATTTTTAAGATTTAGAAAGTAAGTTTGTCAACCTTAGATTTATGAGATTTTGCAGTTATTTTGCTTGTTTGTTTTTTATTTTGAAGATTTGTAAGTATATTTTATTTGTAATTTTGCATTTGTTATCTTTGAATAAAATTTTTTTGTAATTTATGTGCACAGTTTGAAGAATTGATATTTATGATGAACCATTTGTTCATCGTGACGGAGTATGTTCCGTCATTGGATGTAGGTGGCACTTTTGCGCTGTTCAGTTTATTTACTTCATGCCTGAAACCTAGAGAGAAAGGATGTATAAAAATAATGTCTGGGTTCATGGCCGCTTCTTGGTGCGGAAAAGTTGAAATTTATTAATATGTGTGCGTTTAGTTTTGCGATTAAATATTGCTAAGTTTTAATTGCGAATCTTTCTTGGAACTTATTTCCATTTTTGAAACCTTGAACTAAGCTCTCCCATTATGAACTTTGATAAATCAGGAACAATCATCATCATCATCATAGTTAAAAATTAATATACAGTGGCTCCCAAAAGTGTTCGTACACTTACGATTTTCAATGAAATAGGGGTCTATCCATTGATTAAAATGAATATTTCAGAATGGATATTTAATAATAAGCTCTATAACCTATTCTTAACAAAACTACATGAAATATTTTGAAAACATAGTAAAACTTTATTTTTAAGAAACCAATAATCCAAAAGTAACAAAAACTTTATCTCACAAAAGTCATCGTACACTTGTAAAAAATCTCTGCATATTAGTAAATATTCTAATTTTTCGTTAAATTAATATTTAGTAGGATATCCTTTAGCATCCACAACAGCTTTTAAACGTCTGGGAATAGATTGGTTTAGTTCTTTTGTAATTTTTGCATCAAAGTTCATCCATTCTTCCATCATAATTGTTTTTAGTTCGCTTTTCGTGTGAATGTCGTGTTTTCGTACTCGAACCCTGGCCCAGATTTCCGCATGGGCAAGTGGGGCACTTGCCCAGGGCCCCCAAAATTATGGGGCCCACCTAATTTAATATTAAATTGTACATATTTTTGAAAATGTGGTTTTTGGTTTATACAGTAAATGGGGGCAGTGGGAGATACAGAAAAAAATCCTGGGTGGAGCACAGTGCACCCACTATAGTAAAAGCATACTTACATCCATAAGCGTTTCTGGTGTATTTATTTCATTTTTTTTTCGGGGGGGGGGGGTTGTAATAACTTCAGACTGATCTATTTTGAATTTCAAAAGAAAATTTCATGAATTTATTTATTAACATTAAAAAGTAAATTAATAAATTAACTCTTATTATTATTATTATTGTAATTATTTTTCAAATTTTTGACTTATTGGTCGAACATTTTTTGAATTTCCGGTCCCAATTTATGGGGAACCTGGGTAAATGTCCCACATGATCATGTGGAAATCTGGTCCGGGGGTGGGGGTGGGGGTGGGCATGTACTCCCCTCTGGATCTGTCCTTGGAGGGGGCCCCCAAAGTCTGCTTTGCCCAGGGCCCCATTGGGTCAAAGTCGGGCTCTGCTCGAACCTCCAGTTCTCTCCAAATATGTTCTATTGGGTTTAAATCTGGCGATTGAGGTGGTGTTTTCAAAATTTGTGGACAATTATAGAGACACCAGATGCGAACGTTGAGAGCCGTGTGCTTAGGATCGTTATCTTGATAAAAAAAAACAAAGTTGTTTCCAATACCCAAATTTTGAGCTCATAATTTTAAATTGTCTCTTAAAATATTTATAAAACAGCATGATTCTTTATGCCATCAATAAACACTAAATTTCCTAGTCCTGATGCTGACATGCACCCCCACACAAGGATACCTCCACCGGAATGCTTAACTGTTCCTACTAAGTTCTTGGGATTAAGTTTCTCATTTTTTTCTTCTCCATACAATTATACGCCCATCAGCACCAAAAATGTTCATCTGCAAATAAGACATTATTCCAATAGGTTTGGGGCTTATATATCATTGATAGTGCGAAGGGAAGCCTAAACTTTCTGTTTTTCTCACTCACGAAAAATTTTCTACGGGCAGAACTCCCATGTAATCCAGCTGTTCTGAGAACTCGTCAAAATATTTCAGGTGAAATTGAAGTAGAAAATGTTTCATTGAATTCTGCAGAAACTTTTACCGCACTCAAACGTGAATTTTTCACGAATTTTCTAATTATAAATCTCTGATCACGTTTTGTTAACTTTGCCGGACGGCCTTTTCTTACCTTGTTTTCGATCCAATTTTCTTCTTTAAAGCGTTTTTTTTTACATACTGCACAGTAGAATGGGATAAATTTAGTAATTTAGCAATATTCCGAACTGATTTACCACTACTAAATCAGTTCGGAATTGATGAAAAATAATCAATTTTCGAATGCTGTTTGTTGTTTCTTTACGACTACGAACCATTTTTAAATAATAAATAGAATATTACGGAGTAGGCAAGCAAAAATTAAAGCCAAACGATATTTTAAATGCCACCACAATTCAAAAATAAAAATAAAGCACCAGACGATAATTTTAATTATGAATTTATCCGAAAATATATCAGTGTACGATGACTTTTGTGAGATAAAATTTTTGTTACTTTTTGATTACTGGTTTCTTAAAAATAAACTTTTACTATGTTTTCAAAATATTTCATGTAGTTTTGTTAAGAATAGATTATAGATCTTATTATTAAATACCCATTCTGAAATATTCATTTTAATTAATGGATAGACCCCAATTTCATTGAAATTCGTAAGTGTACGAACACTTTTGGGAGCCACTGTATATGTATTAGAGTTTCATTATGGTAAAAATTAAAAAGAGTATGATTTCAAAATTAAAAGCATCATATTACAACATTCGAAAACCATAAACTTTATTTATTTATATAAAACTAAAATAGAAATAAATTAATTAGAGGGTGAGCCTGGACCTTGGATAATATTCAATATTTGTGAAATATTTAAGAGTGCTACTCTCGTATCGTCTGCCAGGTTCAGTCATGATCGTTATTTGGTTTTTATCGCTTCTCATTTTGAAAACTCAGTCTCACACAGATAGGTAGAAGCGAATAGAAGGAATGTAAGCCTTCTAAGACTTTGACACCTTATTTAACAATATCATATCATACATTTTTAAACTTATAAAAACATTTTAATTAAAAATATTGAAAATATGTAATTATAGAAAATTTAAAGTATATTTTTAATTAAATAATTCAATGACATAAATTTACTTCAAACCATCCGCGACCCACAGTTTGCGCACCGATGATCTAGGTTGCGAGTAGATCTGGAGTGGTGCGGAAGAGTATAAGTAGATTTAGATCTTTCTTGCATCCTTAACAATAGGAATGCATTAGGCAAACCCACCTGATGAAGTGACTGTAAAAGCTGAGCGGAGTAATAATCACGGGTTGTGGAACAAGATCACCCCTTAGAGCAGTGGTTCCCGACCTATTGGTCGAAGTGTTTTCTGGAGGGTCGCCACGGCTTTATTAAATTGAACTGTTCAGCGGATTTCACCGAAAAAGAATGTTCAATATTTATTTACCATTGTTGGGTGAGATAATGAAGAATGCCTTACAGGTATTATCTGCTGTGCTGAAGTTATAATCCAGAAAATAAATAGCGATGCTAAAAGAATATTTTTTATTAATAGCACATGAACATAGCGCTTACACACTCTCTCTAACTAAACAGAATACAATATCAGTAGAACGCTAAAAACAGAACCAAAACTAATCTCGATTAGCTGTTGAATATGTGAGTGGGTAGCACTCAATTCAGTCTTGGAGGCTGCAATCTGCCAATAACCATCAAAGTCGCGGGCCGTGGTGTTTTCGAAACGTCTTGTTCAAACCGCAAATTTAGTTCGTCTGATATCTACTGCCTGCATTTGGCGGTAAATGAAAATCGCGGTTACTTCCTGCGTACAGTACACAAATTCTAAACGTCAGTTTGTCTTTCACCAGTGTGTCCTGTCCCTTTTGGCATTATTATCGTAGTTTCCTCAATTTAATAAAGCAATTTCATTTAGGTAAGAATTTTTCTATTTTTACAGTTATATAATTCTGAATCAATACAGAAAAATGATATTTTTTTCCTTGAGGTTATATTCTGTTTTTTATTTTGCTCATCTTTGACTGAAAAAGGTTTCTTAGTGTTCTTCATTTCTTAAAAATGACTTAGCCAGTTTATACCTGCACGGCAACTGCCGCAATTCATATATATTGCATCATATATATTGCCGAATCATTATTGTAACAATTTTACTAATATTTGGAATTCTGAATTTATTTATAAAGTGACCGGGCGTGGGGGTAGTGTGGCTCTCTCCCACTACAGCAAGGTTCTTAGGGTAGGACCTCATTTGGGTATAGGTAATGGATTGAGCTTCTTGGACTCTCCTGGGAGAGTTGTATCCTCTGAGGGGGTTGCCTCGGCGTCGGCGGTCTCCACCTCTACGTGGTTCGGCTGGAAACTGGGCGATAGCTCCAGCTAAGAGAGACAATGGATGTGAGGCCTAGTCTTACACAATATGGAGTTAGTACTAGTAGCTCCGTCGATCCTAAACTAAATCGGACCTGCGTAACTCTTTGCGGGTATGGATCGCGCGCAGCGATAGACGTCTTCAGGTTCCACGCTTGTTGAATGTCTAATCGGCGGGACGGCGTATTATTCTTCTTGTAATTTTTATTTCTTCCAAATTTGAACTTCCGTGCAAAGGTGGTAGTGAAAGTTTCACTTACCTGGAATCTGTTGATACACGGAGTTCTTGGATCGGAGAAATGTTCCTAGTAGCATCTAATGCCGAAGAGTAACTTAGAAGTCAAATTAAAACCATCGCTAAACTTTAAATTACTTTAATATACATAAACTAAACTTATACAATTACTATTATGGACGACATTAATACAACTAGTTACTTCAGAGAAGAATAAGGAAGTACGTGTAAACAAAACAGACACAGCCACACAGAGCCTATTCCCAGTGCCATCTGGTGGTTGCTAGGAAATTGTTAGATTACATATAGAACAGAAATTTATAATTACCAACATCCCCCCCCCCCTTAATCTAGCAATTTTGGGAACAAATTAAATTTAGCTTTTCCCTTATTTAGCAGTGGCGTAGCTAGAAATTTTGCCGCCCGGGGCGGTCTCCAATTTGCCGCCCTTTCTAAGTCAATCAATTGGTAGTTTTTATAAATTAATAAACATAAATAAATAATTGTAATTGAAAAAAACTATAGGTGGGGAACTTTTTTACCATTGGATGCCGTATTTAAATTAGGCAGTAATAAAGGAGGCCGCTTAAGTTGATATACCTATAAATGCAACTTTTATAAAGACCACAAGAAACTTACGGAGGTCGCAGTTTCCCCACCTATGAGACAAAACATATACCTAATTTATAAAAAAAATTCCATAAAATATGTTTTATTTTATATTTTTATATTTATAAATAAAAATAAATAATTTCATTTCTTTTGGATAAACAAACAAATTGTACACATATGTGTATGTAAACAAAACATATTTATATATTTAACTCTTCTAACTTTCATAGTAGAAAAATCGTGTATAATGCTCTCAAAATTTATATTATTTGTAATTTCTTGTTCTATAGACAATATTGCAAGATTTTGTAGTCTTAAATCTCTCATTGTGGAACGAAGATAATTTTTTATCAACTTCAATTTGGAGAAGCAAATCCGAGCTGTATCCGAGCAAAATTTTTAGAGATAATATTTTCAACCCTACATTGACTTGACGATGAGGAAAAATATTCGAAATCATATAGTAATTCATAATTCGTAGAAATCGAATAGTAAACTTATGAATTGAATAAGTGGTTTTTTACAACTAATACTAAATAAAAATATGCCGGCGTAAAATATGTGCCGCCCGGTGCGGACCGCACCCACCGCACCCCCCTAGCTACGCCACTGCTAGGAAGAGGCTTTGTCATGATATCGGCTATCATGTCTTTGCTGCTGCAAAAATCTACCTGCAAGACATTCTGTTCTTGTAAATGTCTAATATAGTGGTATTTCACGTCTATATGTTTGGTTCTTGAATTGTTCCTTGCAGATTGTGTCAGCACAATACAGGATTTGTTGTCTTCAAACAGTTTGATTGGTAGACATTGTTTAAGATCTAAGTCCTTGGGTAGAGTTAGTATTCACTGAAGTTCTTGTGCGGCGTTTGCTGCAGCAATGTATTCCGATTCTGTTGTTGATAATGCAGTGCTGTTCTGTCGTTTGGAGAACCATGATATTATGTTATTACCAAGGAGAAAGATGTTTCAACTTGTAGATTTTCTTGTTGCTTTATCACCAGCCCAATCAGCATCGGAGTAGCAGGTGAGGACGGGTGCCATTTCGTTGGCGAATACCAGATTTAAGTTCTTGGTGGTGTTGAGATACATAATGATTTTCTGAACTGCTTTCCAATCTCTCTCGAACAATCGAAACTAAAACAACAAACTTAAACAACAATTTAATATGTAATGGCTAAAATAAAAACTTTTTTGAATCTTGAGAAATACAGTGGAAAAATATCTGTGGCGTTTGTACTGATGGAGCTCCTGCTATGTTGGGGTCAAAGTGGGGCTTTCAGAAAAAAGTGGAAGGACTTTCTCCTGAAGCAAAGGGTGAAGCACTGTGCCCTTCAACTATATACACTTGCCAGTAAAACATTACCAACCCCCCTGAAAAATGTACTTGATTCAGTAATCAAAATTGCTAATTATGTCAAATCAATTCTGCAAAGACATGAATGCAGATCATGAAATTCTTCTGTTTTACACATCTATAGGGTGGGGGTGTGGGGTGGGCGGAAGATTTTGAAGCATGAATTTCTTAAAAATTTGATACTTTCTATTGGGCATGTTATATGGAATTTTAGTGATCAATATTATCAAAAATTGTTAAGAATATTGGCTAATAATTTATTAAATTTCCTCTATTTAGAACGGTTAGAAGGATCTCTAAATTTTTGAATTGTCAAAAATATGAAAGACGAAATCAACGGAGAATACCTTCGTCGTCTTGTTTAATAGAGTGCCGTCTTAGAATTTAATAACGGAAGGGGAAAAAAAGAAAACGACAGACATTTAAGTTTCATAATCTCAGTCCATCTCTCATCTATCTTCTTTCTCTTATAAGTCGAAAATCCACCACCAACAGTTTTTTCTTCTTTTCTCTTTCTCTCTAACATCGCTCAGCTGCACCCGATAAAGATACGTTTTGGCTCGGTTTACGAGGCCTGACCCCGAGTGAATTTCAGTTGGAGTAAGACCAAAGCTGAGTCTCGTGCAATTTGCATGTCTTAAAAGTAAAGTTTATTATGTCGATATATGAAAATTTAAGTCCTTGAATATTTTATTGACTTATTTTTTACCCAAAGCTAGATTTTGAAGGTACAATAAAACCTCGTTTATTCGGCCTTCGTTTATCCGGATCAGATTTGTAGACATTATTTTTTTTAATGTTCACATTAGATAATAATTTTTAACTTTGATAGCAAGAACGTAACTACAAGTACGCCAAATATGCGCTTTTTAGTTTGATTCGGTGTATAGTTCCTACATAGAGTGTAGAATAAATTATGGTCATAAAATGCTTTTTTGTTGAGTTTAAAAAAGCTTTACTAGACTTACCAATTCTTTGTTACGAAATGATGTGAAAAGTTATTTTTATATTTTTTAATGCCTTGTAAACAATGCTATGTAAATTTGTTACGAAACATAGCTTTTTTTATCGTAATAAACATTAAGTCTGCTTAGTTAAGGATTTTGTTTTGCTTATTACCCATATTACCCGGATTTTCGATTATCCGGATTGTCTATGGTCCCAGTTAGTCCGTGCCAGGTGATGGCCGAATGGCTAGGGCGCTGACCTTCGGTACCAGAGTCTGTGGGTTCGAGTCCCACAATTGGCATGGCTGTTTGTAGCCGTTCGGAATCGGCTTTAAGCAGTAGGTCCCGGTCTCATTAGCCCTCTTGTAGCAAAAAATGACCGTAGCGCTCCAAAATCAAACCAAACCCAGTTAGTCCGGATAAACGAGGTTTTACTGTATTATATTTTCTGAACTTTCACCCCTCCTCCTTCCAGTTGGGTACCTGATGAGAACACACGTTGCCGTTAGGTGGTACACATACACGTAAAGGAAATCCTTCAGGTTTTGACTGCGCAGTCCAAACCTTCAGAATTTTCCCCGTCACGTATGGGGATGCCTGGAGACCGGCGGCGTACTGTACAGTCACCTATTGGAAAACATTTCCCGTGTGTGCGCGAGGGATAGTTGAGGAAATCCTGCAGATTCTTTTCGTTGAAGATTTCCTGTAAGTGTATGGCCACCTTTAGGCATAATATTCTAAGGAAAAGCGGTGCTTAATGTGCCGATATTGCATATTTCCTTGCAGTACACAACGCACATTTTGCGAACAAAATGAAAAAGCGACAAACTAAATAGAGACATGGTCTTTGACTTCTGTTGCCCCGTGATACTTCGGCGATAATTAATCACTTGTCAGATGAAGTCATTAATTATTATTATTCTTTCTAACTGTAATATAACGAATGTTTAATATTACTGATCTCTTAAACAGCCTGCAAATAAGCCATCATAATCATTTGCTCCTTTAAAAAATTGGTGAAAAGTTAAACCTATAATTAATTATTAGTCTTTAATCTTTTATAAAGAAGTTATTCCTTTTTCAGTATATGGATACCGATCTCTACAAAAAAATTCGTTTGAATGAATTCTGTGTGCCTGGTCTGTATGGGAAAAGGGAGGCCTATTGGGTCCGATCCCTCGTCATGTTAGTAGTGCCCGCGTCTAATGACGGTTTGACAAGACAACATCGGTCGTTTTATTATCAAATCAGATAATATTTTGTAAATGACATGTAGAAAATGAAAAGTCATTTAATAAGTTGCACTTTTGCATCTCCAGATAACGTATCGGTAAGTAAGCCAGTCTAGTCTACGGGAGGTCCCAGGTTCGAATCCAGGGGCCGGAGAAGGTAAAAATTTTGGCAGCTGGTCTTTTACAAATACATCTCTATCATTATCATTTTTTTTTTTGGGGGGGGGGGATGTTTAGGAAAATTTCAATATATCAGCCCCATTCCCATCGAGGACCCACTATTTACAATTTTATACCGTATTTTCCCCCTTGTAACCCTACCGGTTAGCAAGAAATGTTTCAATACTCTCTCTAAATAGCTGTGGGCGTCGAGACGGAATGGATTTATTCAGAAGGTTTGGTTGGATTTCGAAGCGCAGCGGTTGTCTTTCGCTTATACGAGGCTAAACGAACTTGGATTTGCAGCGATGAGTCAAAATATCGAATGAATACAAACGGCCATACCAGTCGCGATACTCACATTTGCAGACTTTGTTGTAGACTTGTTGTTGTTTCTAATGCCCCCTAGCCGAAATTTATTCAGGACCAGGTCCATACAGGCTAGCGGGCTGAGGGGTGCGGCTCTGGTTTATAGTGGCACCAGGAGGGTCGGATTCCAACTTAGCCAGGTGTCACCTCAATTTTGACCGACATCTGGTAGGATCGTACCCTCTCTCACCCTCTCTGACCTCATAGGACTTTCCAATTTATGGATTTAGCTGGCCCATATCCGGCCTAGACACGGAGGTATTTAATGGCGCTTGTCGGGATTCGATTCAAGCACTCAGCACTGAAGCCGACGCTCAACCACTAGGCTACCTCGAGTCAGACTCTGCTCTGATTTGGGACATAAGATAAACAAAGACAGGCATGAGCAGAATACAATTTGAACTTTTAGTCAGGCCTCAAAACTAGAATGAGTACCACTAAAAGGTATACAAATTCACAGCAGGGATTCTTTATGGCCAGTCGCACGTCAGATAGACGTATGTATGGAACACGCATGGCTGAAACAAATTCCATGGAAATAAACCTCATAGTTCTTCGCTGGGTTCACTTATTAATAAGACAACAGAAAGGAATCCTCACGGTCTTTCAGTCGCGTCTCCCCCTTTCCAACAAACACCAGTTTCGTCTTGTGGCTGATTTAGGTGCTGCCATCTGTCAAAGAAAAAAGAAACTAAAAGTTTCAAATAAAATTTTCTCTACGATACATAATTTGTTCACATAAAAAAATTTAAAAATCTAGTTCCAAGACTTAATATATGCCATTTGTATTTTGTTTATATATCATCTCATTTTAATCCCTTTAAGGGTTGTAATAAATTAGAATTTCTATTCTGTCTTTTCTTTTGACTGATTTTCAACATCATCTGATAAAGACAACCCGATGGCCTCAAGTCATGAGTAAATGTTGCTTGTCGACGTCGTCATGTTTCTTTAATTTTTATTATGCATGCGCAAGAGGTGCAGTCTGTCGTTTTCGTGTGAAGATATGGACGACATTTTACTACGAGCTCCCCCAGTGTCTGAAATGGAAGCAAAAACGAAGTTTTATCTGAAACAACTATCTGTTTTACCGATGTGAGGTCAGCCTTAAAGATCAAAGGTCATAATCCCCCCCGTCAACGTTTTAGTTCCTAAGTGTGTATTTAGGAGCTAATGATAAATGCAGTCATTAGACTTAGACGTACACTAACACCAGACACAGTGTTGGCGCATTTAAATAAATTTCTTCGAGTTGTTAGAAAAATATAAACACGATTCCCTTTTTCTTAAGGAAAAAAGTTTTAAAAAATTTTAAGGTAGTCAAATTTGCAAAAATGTTCGTAAGAAGAAGACATAATAATGTCTAGCAACGGGTTATTGACTGAGCTTTTTAAAAAAACTATTGAGACTAAAGAAGGAAAAAGAAGAAGAAAATAAATATTTTAATAACAAAAAAGAAAACCTTTCCCCTGCATCGCGAACATTTCTTGGAACGAGTGGAAAGAAAGTTTTTACGGTAATTTTGTTTAAGGCAGGCTACCTTTTGTTCGGGGGGACTTTTCCAGACGTCGTGAATTTACTTTTAGTTAATTTTTATGATTAGTTTCCGTTCTTTGTTCCGTCGTTGGATGTCTGATAATCTCCCCCCTTCCCTGAACTCCCTAGGCATAATACGGAATTCTAGAATCGTTTTCTGCGTCTGGTCGCGTCGTCTGGGTTTCGCGGGAAAAATCGCCAGCCCCCTTTATCGTCTGATGTACGCCGACAACACCCACTTGTGACAGTGATAAACGAGCGTCCCGAATTTTCGTTCGATATTCTGACTGTGGTTAGCTGATTATTTTTCGAGTTCACCGCGATTCCTTTCCGGCAAGCGGTCCATTCGTTTAAATTTGGAGCTCATTTACCCCGCTTGAAATGAAAGGGGGAGCGAGGGGTGAAACAAATTTCCATGGGTAAGACAAAAATTTCAAAGTACCTCCAATAGTTACTCCCTCTCCATATCATAGGACTTCCGGCTCGCACATGTATATGTTCGCAACATTCATCGTAGTTAAAAGCTAAAAATTTTCTAATCAAGCTTAAAAGGCCTATGAAAATTCATCAAACTGTTCTAGAGTAAAAAACATAAGGGCGAACCCAAGATCATAAAAGGCACGCGTCGTAGGGGCGTGGTGGCCCAGTTAGCAAGAGCAGTGGGCCAGTGATCTGAACGTCCCTGGTTTGATGCTCGTCGCGGCAAATCCACAGCCGTGTTCACTAATGGTGGCCCGGGCGCGTAAAATAGGTCGTGGCTACAAGGCCCTCCAAGTTCTCAAATTTACCTCTGGAGGTGCGGGGTCAAGTGTTCCGGTCTCGTCACTTGACTCGGTTCAAAATTACGGGACGGTGTTCTTCGAGGTCAAGTCAGACTTCAGCCCTAGTGATACCTCGCCTTAAAGTGAAGCTGCTTACTACCCTTCGCCAAGGACCCAGGTCCTTTGAATTTGGCTTTCCTACACTAAGGGGATTGGAAGCGTCGTAATTAGAGAGGCGTGAAGCAGAGTTAATGGTTCAAAGGTCACATTTCCCTAATGCCCTTATTTCTGCACTTTCTTTTTTGCTCTGATGGCCTAATGGCTAGGGCGCTGGCATTCGGTTCAGATCCTGTGTGAAGTCCTACTGTTGGCATGGATGTTTGTAGCCGTACGGAACCGGCTTCAAACTGTAGGTCCCGATCTAATTAGCCCTCATGTAGCTAAAAGTTGATTGTAGCGCACCAAACCAAACCTTCTCAATGTTGGATAAATTACTCGCGAATCAAAGTGAGGTAAAAAATACGCTTACCTTATTCTATGTAGCACTTCAGCGCTACATAGAATCACTATCATCACAGCAGAGTAATGGAGTTGTAGAGAATCAGGATATTGGATAATAAACAGCTGAGGCTAAGTAATTTAAGTTTAAGTTTTAATATGCATCTTTTACATGAATACCTTAAGCACTACACAAGACAACACGCGACATTGAACAACAGGGGAATTACACGAATTCTGAACAAGTGGTGCCATCTGGTCTGGCATGTGACAGTTTCTCTTTCTTTAAGGAAAACACAAATATATCTAACAACAAACCAACATTAGAAAATTTGGTCTGAGGCAGACAAGCATCGGAAGGGTTATTGTTGTTGTTGCTTATGCCTCCTGGACGGAATGTATTCCAGATATATATGCTTGCGGGCTGAGGGGTGTGGCGCCGTTTTTTAATGGCACCACAAGGGTCGGAGTTCGACTTAGGTGCCACCTCAATTTTAGCAGAGCACCCCTCAGGGGTGACATCTGGGGGCATCGTACCTTCCCCACCGACTGACCTCTAAGAAGGACTTTCCGGTCTATGGATTTAACGGGTCCACATCCAGCCTAAACACGAAGGTATTTAATGGAGCTTGTCGGGATTCGATCCGAACACCCTCAGTACAGAAAGCCCACACGTTATCACTAGGCTACCTCTGACCCGGAAGGATTATTAAATATTCCGATTGCAGTTCTCTCAGGTAACCTGCAAAAAGAGATTCACAGGAGTTCAAACACTTTTAATACCCTCCCGCTCACCTTCTTTTTTGCGTGCAACATTGGTGAAATATACAGGGTGATTTTTATTAAACGAGCACTACTCAGTATCACCTATAGTGCGATCTATCAGCCGGAATTCCACCAAAATTGATAGAGGGACTAAGGTTGACATGGAAAGAGTTTCCATGAAAAAAAGTTCCAAAAGTCGCCGATAGGGGAAGATATGGCGCTGTTTCCGGTGCACAAGAGAATTTGCATAAAACGCAAGTAAAACATCAAAATGCAAATTCATGTCAACATAGTTGACAGCAGCGCCAGTATTATGGGCTATAAAGATCGGAGAGGAATCTATTGCGCCATTGCTTTACAGAAGAAAGGGTCATCAGTCGCTTTTTTCCACTTGCATGCCCACCTCGCTCCCCGAACCTAACCCATGTGACTTCTTTCTGTAGGGTTATTTAAAATCCAAGGTGTATCTTGGTGGAGTCTCTAACTTGGCGGCCCTAAAGGTCAACATTTCCAGGACTGTGATGAACATTCCTGGTGACATGTTACGCTCGGCCGTTAAGAATCAGTGTTCAGGATGCAATGTGTCATCCACCAGGATGGTGGTCACATTGAAGAAGGGAGAAGTGGATTTGCTGCATAAAGCGGTGTTCAAGTGAAATTGTTTTGTTATTCATTTGTCTGCTTATTACAATATTTTCGGTATTCACCCCTTATCTTTATAGCCCGAAATACTGGTGCTGCTGTCGACTACGTAATCGTGGATTTGCATTTTGATATTTTAGTTGCGTTTTGTGCAAATTCTCGGCTGCGCCGACAACAACAGTGCCATATCTTTCCCTATCGGCGACTTTTTGAACTTTTTTTTCTCACGGAAACTCTTTTCCATGTTGTCCTTAGTCCCTATATCAATTTTGGTGGAATTTTGGTTAATAGATCATGCTATGGATGGCTCTGAGTAGTGTCAGTTTAATAAAAATCAACCTGTACTTTAAATACGGCTTATTCTATATAGAAACGCGGAGCGTATAAAATAAAAGTTTGACATTTCTGCGTTTAAAAGCTCTGGAGATTAAAAGTTAATTTAAAAGTTAATTTTATGAAAAATACTTTTTTGAAAATAAAATCAACGTGTGAATAGGCATGCGAAATCACTGTCACTTCACCGTGGCTAGTTAATTTTTCTTTCAATTAAAAGTCTTTTCCATATAAAAGTTTTTAAAATTAGTTAGGGAACTTATCTGCGAGCCCGTCACAAAGCTTTTGTGATGTGATTGAAGAGACGTGTTTACGCTTCGTTTGGCGAATTTGAAGGCGGGAGGAATGAATGGCCTTTCGCAACTATTAAAAGATAAAACTATAAGCGAAATATATGTTGTAAAACTTTGTCTCACCCGTCAAATAACAGTCTGTGAATTGGTTGTGAGAAAGTGCATGAACATATTGGCGTATGCCCCATTGGGCTTTCAGAGAGGAAACTATTTTGGACAGTTTGCCTCTTGCCGAAAGTGCCTGAGTGCAGCGCCCCTACATTAGCAGAGAAATACTGAGGAGAAAAGTTTTAGAACCCAAACGATTGAAGACAACTAACTGACTTAAAGCCTGTTCCCATTACATTCGGAGCGTTGCCTTGTGTTACTACGTTGGCTTCTAGATCAAGGGTGTTTAACCTGCGGCCTGACACACCATAATTTGCGGCCCGCGCATGGTATAACAAATATAAATCATTCCAATGTTGATGTTGTGTTTCACCATTTATCTAATCTTAATGCAATTAAAATTAATTCAAAATCGTATTTGCCTCACGAATATTGTCGCTCTTCTCAACAACTTATGTGTGTGAACAATTTTTTTCTTTAATGAAATTAACTAAAACATCAAAACGGAGTGTGTTGACTGATACACACCTTAATAATTACAAGATAAAAAGAACTTTTTATATAACATGTTTTTAAATTTTCCGTTGAATCATATAAACTTGACAATTCCATGTATTAATAAATAATTTTTAAAATTTTTTTTGATGAATTATCCCATCAAGTTGAAAGAAAGTTTCACCATTTATCTAATCTTAATGCAATTAAAATTAATTCAAAATCGTATTTGCCTCACGAATATTGTCGATCTTCTCAACAACTTATGTGTGTGAACAATTTTTTTCTTTAGTGAAATTAACTAAAACATCAAAACGGAGTGTGTTGACTGATACACACCTTAATAATTACAAGAGAAAAAGAACTTTTTATATACCATGTTTTTAAATTTTCCGTTGAATCATATAAACTTGACAATTCTATGTATTAATAAATACTTTTTAAATTTTTTTTTCATGAATTATCCCATCAAGTTGAAAGAAAGTTTCACCATTTATCTAATCTTAATGCAATTAAGATTAGATAAATGGTGAAAAATAAAGAGAGTTTCACCATTTATCTAATCTTAATGCAATTAAAATTAATTCAAAATCGTATTCGCCTCACGAATATTGTCGCTCTTCTCAACAACTTATGTGTGTGAACAATTTTTTTCTTTAATGAAATTAACTAAAACATCAAAACGGAGTGTGTTGACTGATACACACCTTAATAATTACAAGATAAAAAGAACTTTTTATATACCATGTTTTTAAATTTTCCGTTGAATCATATAAACTTGACAATTCTATGTATTAATAAATACTTTTTAAAATTTTTTTTCATGAATTATCCCATCAAGTTGAAAGAAAGTTTCACCATTTATCTAATCTTAATGCAATTAAGATTAGATAAATGGTGAAAAATAAAGAGAGTTTCACCATTTATCTAATCTTAATGCAATTAAAATTAATTCAAAATCGTATTTGCCTCACGAATATTGTCGCTCTTCTCAACAACTTACGAGTGTGAACAATTTTTTTCTTTAATGATATTAACTAAAACATCAAAACGGAGTGTGTTGACTGATACACACCTTAATAATTACAAGATAAAAAGAACTTTTTATATACCATGTTTTTAAATTTTCTGTTTAATCATATAAACTTGACAATTCTATGTATTAATAAATACTTTTTAAAATTTTTTTTGATGAATTATCACATCAAGTTGAAAGAAAGTTTCACCATTTATCTAATCTTAATGCAATTAAGATTAGATAAATGGTGAAAAATAAAGAGAGTTTCACCATTTATCTAATCTTAATGCAATTAAAATTAATTCAAAATCGTATTTGCCTCACGAATATTGTCGCTCTTCTCAACAATTTATGTGCGTGAAAAATTTTTTTCTTTAATGAAATTAACTAAAACATCAAAACGGAGTGTGTTGACTGATACACACCTTAATAATTACAAGATAAAAAGAACTTTTTATATACCATGTTTTTAAATTTTCCGTTGAATCATATAAACTTGACAATTCCATGTATTAATAAATAATTTGTAAAATTTTTTTTGATGAATTATCCCATCAAGTTGAAAGAAAGTTTCACCATTTATCTAATCTTAATGCAATTAAAATTAATTCAAAATCGTATTTGCCTCACGAATATTGGCACTCTTCTCAACAACTTATGTGTGTGAACAATTTTTTTCTTTAATGAAATTAACTAAAACATCAAAACGGAGTGTGTTGACTGATACACACCTTAATAATTACAAGATAAAAAGAACTTTTTATATACCATGTTTTTAAATTTTCCGTTGAATCATATAAACTTGACAATTCTATGTATTAATAAATACTTTTTAAAATTTTTTTTCATGAATTATCCCATCAAGTTGAAAGAAAGTTTCACCATTTATCTAATCTTAATGCAATTAAGATTAGATAAATGGTGAAAAATAAAGAGAGTTTCACCATTTATCTAATCTTAATGCAATTAAAATTAATTCAAAATCGTATTTGCCTCACGAATATTGTCGCTCTTCTCAACAACTTACGAGTGTGAACAATTTTTTTCTTTAATGAAATTAACTAAAACATCAAAACGGAGTGTGTTGACTGATACACACCTTAATAATTACAAGATAAAAAGAACTTTTTATATACCATGTTTTTAAATTTTCTGTTTAATCATATAAACTTGACAATTCTATGTATTAATAAATACTTTTTAAAATTTTTTTTGATGAATTATCACATCAAGTTGAAAGATAGTTTCACCATTTATCTAATCTTAATGCAATTAAGATTAGATAAATGGTGAAAAATAAAGAGAGTTTCACCATTTATCTAATCTTAAAGCAATTAAAATTAATTCAAAATCGTATTTGCCTCACGAATATTGTCGCTCTTCTCAACAACTTATGTGTGTGAAAAATTTTTTTCTTTAATGAAATTAACTAAAACATCAAAACGGAGTGTGTTGACTGATACACACCTTAATAATTACAAGATAAAAAGAACTTTTTATATACCATGTTTTTAAATTTTCCGTTGAATCATATAAACTTGACAATTCCATGTATTAATAAATAATTTTTAAAATTTTTTTTGATGAATTATCCCATCAAGTTGAAAGAAAGTTTCACCATATATCTAATCTTAATGCAATTAAAATTAATTCAAAATCGTATTTGCCTCACGAATATTGTCGCTCTTCTCAACAACTTATGTGTGTGAACTTTTTTTTTCTTTAATGAAATTAACTAAAACATCAAAACGGAGTGTGTTGACTGATACACACCTTAATAATTACAAGATAAAAAGAACTTTTTATATACCATGTTTTTAAATTTTCCGTTGAATCATATAAACTTGACAATTCTATGTATTAATAAATACTTTTTAAAATTTTTTTTCATGAATTATCCCATCAAGTTGAAAGAAAGTTTCACCATTTATCTAATCTTAATGCAATTAAGATTAGATAAATGGTGAAAAATAAAGAGAGTTTCACCATTTATCTAATCTTAATGCAATTAAAATTAATTCAAAATCGTATTTGCCTCACGAATATTGTCGCTCTTCTCAACAACTTACGAGTGTGAACAATTTTTTTCTTTAATGAAATTAACTAAAACATCAAAACGGAGTGTGTTGACTGATACACACCTTAATAATTACAAGATAAAAAGAACTTTTTATATACCATGTTTTTAAATTTTCTGTTTAATCATATAAACTTGACAATTCTATGTATTAATAAATACTTTTTAAAATTTTTTTTGATGAATTATCACATCAAGTTGAAAGAAAGTTTCACCATTTATCTAATCTTAATGCAATTAAGATTAGATAAATGGTGAAAAATAAAGAGAGTTTCACCATTTATCTAATCTTAATGCAATTAAAATTAATTCAAAATCGTATTTGCCTCACGAATATTGTCGCTCTTCTCAACAACTTATGTGTGTGAACAATTTTTTTCTTTAATGAAATTAACTAAAACATCAAAACGGAGTGTGTTGACTGATACACACCTTAATAATTACAAGATAAAAAGAACTTTTTATATACCATGTTTTTAAATTTTCCGTTGAATCATATAAACTTGACAATTCTATGTATTAATAAATACTTTTTAAAATTTTTTTTGATGAATTATCCCATCAAGTTGAAAGAAAGTTTCACCATTTATCTAATCTTAATGCAATTAAAATTAATTCAAAATCGTATTTGCCTCACGAATATTGTCGCTCTTCTCAACAACTTATGTGTGTGAACAATTTTTTTCTTTAATGAAATTAACTAAAACATCAAAACGGAGTGTGTTGACTGATACACACCTTAATAATTACAAGATAAAAAGAACGTTTTATATACCATGTTTTTAAATTTTCTGTTTAATCATATAAACTTGACAATTCTATGTATTAATAAATACTTTTTAAAATTTTTTTTGATGAATTATCCCATCAAGTTGAAAGAAGTTAATTGGAAGTTAACTTGCGTTTAACTTTTCGTTCCCGTCCCGGCCGATAGAGGGCTTCACCAATCTACAAAACAAAATTAACTGAAAATAACTGAAAATTAATTTAATTCTGCTTAAAGATGGCTAAAAGTATTAAAATAATGCATTGTCATCGTGTTCTGAGCTATTCTAAAAGTTTCAAATGTCTAGCTAGTCGGGAAGTTAGTTAAAAATCGATTGCAAGATTTGGACTGGACAAACACACAAACAAGAAAGCGAGTTAATAAAAACACGTAAACATACATTGCGATTGGCTTCGGTTAGCATACCACCGAATATAGCAGACATATAAAAAAACACAATTTCAAAAATCCCTTTCAAAAGTTCGAGTTCGTTCAAAATCAACACATCACATTGCGTATCAAGATTATAATATTATATACATTACATTTTGCCTCTTGCCGAATGTTTAACCTGCGGCCATCATCATCTGCAACATCAACAATGTATTTTTCCTTTTCGTAATAAAACTAAACTTTTAAATGTAGTTGACTTTTTTATGCGGCCTGCCTGCCTTCAAAAAATTTACCATGTGGCCCAGATGCTGCAAAAGGTTAAACACCCCTGCCCTAGAATGTTGACATGACCTATGACTGGTTTGACATATCACGTGGTCAATCACCTGAGCTCTGAGATTGTTTAAAACTTTTAATGCTGACGCTACGTAACGCTTCGGATTCAGTGTAAGCATACCGTTAACTGTCGTGTGAAATAAAAGTCAATGAGAGCAAAACATCTCTCTCACTCATACACACACACGAGTAATTAAGCAGAACGAAGCTGAAATATGGTTGGTAAACAGTTAATTTATAAGAAAAAAAGTTTATTTACTGTAAAAAGTCAGAGTTTTTTTATTAAATTACATATATACACACACATTATATATATATATATATATATATATATATATATATATATACACTCATGGACAAAAAAATTAGCGCACCAAGAAGGAGTCGTCAAATTGAAACGAAATTTTACATACGTAATGACTACTTTGATATAAGTAAATGATAAGAAAATCAAAGAAAAAAGGAAATTTATTTCAGAGAAAAAGGCAAAGGAATGGAGGAGTTAATACTCCGTTGGAACCCCTCTAGTGCGAATGCACGATGCGATACGATCGGGCATTGAGTCATACAAGTTCTGTATGATGTCTTGAGACATTTAGTTCCATATTTGCTGTAACCTTGCCTCTAGTTCGTTCAAACTCGTGGGATGCCTAACTCGTCGTCCCAAATGATCCCAGATATGCTCGATTGGAGACAAATCTGGGGATCGGGCAGACCAAGGAAGGGTAGTCACAGTGCGGAGACAGTCTTGTGACACCCTTGCCGTATGAGGCCGAACATTGTCTTGTTGAAAAATGGCTCATGGGAGCCATTGCATGAGTGGCAACACATGTGGTTGCAGGATTTCATGAACATACCGCTGGTCTGTCATGGTGCCACGGAACAATACTAGGGGTGACCGTGTATTGTAGGCAATGGCACCCCATACCATCACACCAGCTGTGGGAGCGATGTGTCGCTGTACAGCAAAGGCAGGATTGAAGCGTTCACCACTGGCTCTCCACACACGAACACGATTGTCATCACTGCCGAGATTGAATCTGGATTCGTCGCTAAAGACGACCTGGTTCCATTCCGCTGCAGTCCAGTTTCCTCGTGCGCGGCAAAACTCCAAACGGAGGCGTCGATGGGTGGGCGTCAAGGGCAGCACACGTAATGGGCGCCGCGATACCAACTGTCCTTCAGCCAGGCGCCTTCGTATGGTTCGAGAAGACACAGAGGACCCTAGTGAAGCCGTGCTACCTGTGCCTGGATGGCGGCCGATGAAGCAGTTGGCTGTATGCGTGCATTTCTTACGACGTGGCGGTCTTCTCGACGACTGGTCTGTCGAGAGCGCCCTGAGCGTGGTCTTCGTGTACATGACATCTCTCGGGTCCACTGGTCCCAACACCTCCTCACAACACAATCAGAGCGGCCTAATTGACGAGCTACTCGCTTAGCTGACCACCCAGCTTCCATCATCCCGACGATTCTCCCCCTCTCAAACTGCGACAACTGCTTATATTGTCTTCGAACATGGCGTAATGGCATGTCTATCTCAGCTCTTCCTTTGTAAATGATTCAGCACACTCAAACAAGCTTTGGTTACCTGTTTTATACTCGACAGAGTACGATGTTCAACGCCCTCTACCGGCTATACGTAATGCGCAATCACGCTGCATTTCTAATCATTTGCATATCTCCCCGACATGTACCTTCATTGCAAGTTTCGTTACGATACCGCAATTATTTCTTGGTGCGCTAATTTTTTTGTCCATGAGTGTATATATATATATACATATTCTTAGTTCATTCCGGAAATGCAACTAAATCTTTTGACGCACCAGTTAAGATAATCAATTGCTTTCAGACAACCATGAAAAATTCTTATTATTTTGCATACACGTAAATATACATCATGTCATTATTATAATTACATCATTAAAAATAGTGTTTTTGGCTAGACAAATGAGTCTGTTTGTTCTCGACTTGTGGGAATAATTAATTTTTTTTTTTCAATATTTGGTTGTCCTCATTTTGGATGATGCGTTTCAAATTGAACTTAAATCTAAAGTTTATTAGCATCTTTTCTCTTTATTTTTTTTGTCCTCTTAAACTATTAGATAAAATTTCCAAAATTCCGATTTACAGACCCCGGAAATTTGAAATGTATTCGGTAAATATGTAAATATAATATTGAATGTAATTTTGACAGTACGAGCATTTTTAACCTAAAGGTTGTGAGATTGTAATTGTCATAACATATTATAGCTGCATGCCAGCAAACTAAGAGCCTTTTAATTTACGCTGCAGGTAATCTTGGTTATGATTTATTTATCAGAGAACAACTGCAAAACCTACTATTTTACCTCTTCAAAAGCTTTGAATGCCACGTGCTGGGGCCCGGTAGCATATTTTGAAAGACTGGCGATCTCGGCACTCGCTTGCCGGTTTGACGAAAGCACCAGTTTCGCCATCTGTTGACTTATATAGGAATCTTTTCATTATAAGTTTTTTTTTTACTTCTACGTAATTTAGTATGTTTTAAAATCTAAATTACATATATAACACAGGATTTAAAGAGATCTTAACAAAATAAATAAATGAATAAATTGAAATAAGTATATAATTGAATTTTAAATTTACTTTCTTCAAATATCCACAATAATTTTAATTTTTAAAATTTTAATGTTAATTAGAAAATAAATGTATTTAATAAGCTTTAATTAATAAAATTAAGTTGCATAAATTAAAAAATTTAAAGTTTTAAATTCCAATAATTTAAATTTATTTTAATATATAATTTTCAAAAAATCAAATTTTAAATTAATCAAATTTTTAAAATATAAAAATTTGTTTTAATTTGGTTACATTTTTATGCTAAATTATTGAATAAATGAGGGAATGATGCTGAGTATGAAGGAATGACAAATCACTATTAAAGTTGACTATTTTCATATAACAAACTAGTTTTGATGTAATTATTAGTAGGCAAGAATAATACATTATTTTAATAATGGTTTATTTAATTATAGTAAAAATTTTATCCATAAATAGGCACATGTAAAATTATTTATCAAGAAATTTATATTGGCTTTCTCTGCTATTACAAGGTGTAGGCTGGGGCAGTTCATATTATATATCTATCAAGCTGTAAGCATGAATGTCCTTTGTTGAGGGTCATGCATATCTGTAGTTTCCTGTTAAAACCATTACATTTATAGTGAAATGTTCAATGTCTACTAATAGGATCTCTCCAGAATACAGTGTTTTATCATAATTTATCATCACCTACTCACCAACTTTGTATTTAGTGTTTTTGATCTTTTGATCTATCTTTGCTGTAGATTTTTTTTTTGTTTTATTTTCAGAATTTAATTGAAAATAAGAGCATTTGAAAATCTTGCACTGAAAGCAAGAAAGTGAATGAAAGTCTAGTACTGTATATGCTGAAGTATATACAATCTGATAAAAATGGTTCTAAATCTTTTTCAAAACAAATATGATTACTTTCAATTATACAAAACCAGTACGATTACTTACACATCTTAAATTTTTTTTTCTAATTTTCTAGGCTTTAAAACATATTAAGTAATTTCGTGTTTTCAAATCAGGAATACTGTATTCAATGCATGTTTTAACATGAACCCATACAGATCCCACTTTCAAACTTATACAATCATTTCAGTACTATATAAAGTATTATTCAAAAAAATTTCAAAATTTTTGAAGAAGCACATTTTGAAAAATTCAAATTTTAAATTCAAATAAAATAAATTTTTCTAAGCCCTAATTGTGTTATATATCATTGAAAAAGGGTCTTGAAAATTGCTTTAAAATGCCACCAATCTTAGCTCTCTAGCTCTTATTGTTGAAATTTTTTTGGATAATTGAATTAAAACACAAGGAGTGCGGTAACGAAGCAGTGAAAACATTCTTTCACTTCTGAATGTATTTGATTTCGTAATGTCATTTCGTAATGTCTGAATGATTATATTTGGATGTAAATATATTTATACATAGCATATTTATACATGTATATAGCGTAATACATGAATATATAATATATTTATATTAAATTGAAATAGATTGAATTTGATTGTTAAATTTGAATTTATTCTTATTTATTGAAATAGACTGCAAAAATTTTTTGCACTTGAGTAATTTGTATGATTTTTTAATCTGATTTTCTTTAATTTTAGTGACGCTATCTACTGGAAAAATAAACTAATAACATAGGTTTATAATTGAATCATCTTTCCTTTTTTCGTTGGCTTTGCAAAATATGAAGTAACAAATTTAGCATTTTCAAATTATTAATTAATAAATAAGTAAAAATTATTGTGGATATTTGAAGAAAGTAAATTTAAAATTCAATAATATACTTATTTCAATTTATTCATTTATTTATTTTGTTAAAATCTCTTTAAATCCTGTGTTATATATGTAATTCAGATTTTAAAACATACTAAATTACGTAGAAGTAAAAAAAAACTTATAATAAAAAGATTCCTATATATGTCAACAGATGGCGAAACTCATGCTTTCGTCAAACCGGCAAGCGAGTGCCGAGATCGCTAGTCCTTCAAAATATGCGGCCCGGTATAGCAACTAAGGTCTTCCGGGTTGAACCCCCACAAGCGAGAGTAGACCGCAGCAGACACTCCTATGCGCTTGCCCTTTAAAGCACCCGCGCTTGCCCTTTAAAGCGCCCTCTCCCCATGCCAACGAAAGAAGCCAGAGGGGAGAGAACAGTGACGCACTCTAGATTTTATGCCGGGGGAGCCGGGAGTTAAATGGGTAAAAGTATTTTTAAAGCAAATTCAATAAAATACATTAGGTCTATATAAAATTTTATTAATAGATTAAATCCAAATTTCCCCCCCTTTTTTTAATTAAAAAAAGTTTTTTGAATTACCTCAATCGTAGTTGCATTAATCTTTCTGTGTATATACAGCAAACTCAATCATGAGTAACCATGGTGATGTTAGCGTTTCAAGGCAGCAGTTGCCATCTATTGGAGATCCGCGACACTGCGTAAGGTTAGAAAAGAACCTTTCACTGACGTATGTTGTTATTGGAAGCGTTGTAAATATTTTTGGTAAGCTATAGATGCCAGGTTAAATCATTTTGTGACACTTCGAAACTGCATCCATGGCATTTTTTTTGCATGGAGCTATTGGTCCGCTCGAGCGACACTACTTCGTTCGCCTTGTGTTCACAACGGTCGGGATTCCCGAGATCTGTCTGGTCATTCTTTGGTAGTATAAAAATAGAAGTCACGACGTAAGACAAATAAAAAGAGAATGAATTTTAACCACGAAAAGATTTTTCTTTGGAATATTTACCACTCAGATCGGCTGCCGAATAGACATTAGAGATGGTGGACGAGTTGAGAAATTTTGAACATAAATAGTTTTTGGAAAGAGTTATCGAAAATCGAAAGATGGATACTCCAGAGGTTAGAAAAAAGGAATACCAACAGCGCACAATTAGAGAGAGTGGCGCGAAAACGCGAGACCGGACGAGAGACGAGAAACGAAATGATAGAATTTTGGGTATCGTTGTAACGACTATCTAGGAACCGACCGTAGCTTAAACTGGTATATGGTCAATTTTGAGAGGGAACAAAAAAAAAAAAAAAAAAAAAGATTTGTTTACTATAAAGACGAAACACTTTCGTGTATGTAGAATAGTTACATATTTCGGTAATAGAGGGCAGCAAGAGTCAAAAAGAGTGGATCAATGAAAGGGAACTGCTAACTGACGTTTCGAGTTGTAAACAAACTTACGTCTAGGAAGCGAAAGGTTGCTAGTCTTTTTCTCATCTCGCCAAGTGAGTTGGTTTTGAAGCGTTGGCGACGAATATTGCAGGGTTTTATTTATTATTTTTTTCAGGCAATCAGCAACAAAGGGAAGGAAGGGTAGGGTGGGATGTGGAGGTCACAAGAGAGGACGTTTAATTTTCCTTGATCGGTTTTAGATTGCATGTTTTTAATCTTTTGTCCGAGTATCAAGAAAAAATCCAGCCGAAGGGAACAGGATTTGCAACGAACAAGTTTCTAATTCATATTTTGTAACTCATCCTCTAACCATGATGCGATACTCTGTGTCCAGCGGAAATACGTCGCCAACTGTGTTTTAAAATGTTTTTTAAGGGAGCGAAAAAAAGCATTAAATTCGTCGCCAACTTTGTTTTAAAATGTTTTTCAGAGAGCAAAAAAAAAAAATGATGGCTGAATATTCTGAGAATTTTTTTGCGCAAGAAATGCATCCACCTGCTTTATTCAATTTGCCTAATTGCCACAAAAGGAAGTTAAGTTTTAGGACCTTTTCATTCTCTGCCAGGTGCAACTTAGTTAGATCGTCACACTTTGGTCCTTTATTTGAAACATGCTGTAACACAAGAGATTAAGTCTGTTTCTTCGTCACGTTTTTGCTGAAAAGGAAATAAAACTTTGCATATATTATTAATTTATTTTATTGTATGTCTTATTGGGCATATCTTACTGCACAGTTTATTTATTTTTGTAAGATGCCGGACATCCGTCTCTGATGCTTAAACAAACTTCAGCAATCCTCTAAAGCGAGCCTGCACAACTCAAAATAGGGTGAGGGCCATATTCCTTTTTGGAAAGATGCTGCAGGCCGGAAGAAAATAGGACAGATTGGAAAGCAAAAAATATTTTATCTAACAAGAAATATATTACTGATTATTTTAAAAATTATATAAATATTAATATTCTTTGCTTATATATTCCTTTCGTAATATTATAAATCTAAGAATAATACTCCGTATTTTTTAGATTTATAATATTATAGGTCTTCATAAAAGGCTTCGGTGGCCACAAAGTGAGTGCTGGAGGGCCGCATGTGGTCCGTGGGCCGTATGTTGTGCAGGTCTGTTCTAAAGGAACTCCCAAGAAAAAAAATATTCTTTGCACGTCATCGGTCATCATTTCAGTTTTCTTTATTATACTTGCAGAAATCGAGGCTAGATTTTTTTTATTTTACTTTTCAGGAAAAGGATTGAAAATCGATCTGAGACTTCTTGGGTTGTTTTCCTCTTCTTCGGGATTGTATTTGCGTATTTATTCTTTTATTTATTTCTTCAGTGATTCTTATATTATTTCCTTCACATTAACTGCTTTATCCATTAAAATGTCGTATTTATTTTGCCGTGTGCACTGAAATAAATCAAACCTTATCTGATTGATGACAGTTGATTGTAAGGGATTTTTCTTTTTTAAACTGATTTCTCTATTTTATCACTTGCAGCTGTTTTATTTTATGCCCGGAACACTAACTAATTAATCAACCGAACGTACAATTAATTATTCCTCAATTATGACTAAATGGACTAAGTAACCAAAAATGTGTAAAAATCATTGTTGCAAAACTAAGAAACTGAAGAATAGTATTTCAAGAATACAAAAGTAAACAACCAACAGATGTGGCCCTTTACGAAATGTTTAAGTTCTATTTCATGCGGTCTTGGTTGAAGAGAAGGTTTGAGGGTGAATAAAAATGTTAAAAAACACTGCGATAGAGAATTTCCGGAGGAGTGAAAGCAAGACATTTTTTATGTAACCTTTTGCTGTCCGTTCGATAAGTTTCCGTGTATTTAAGAAATTTTAATGCCTTTTTCATAGAGAAAAAAATTCTTTTCTCCTCTACATGGGATATATGATCTTTTTAGTCAAGAGATTTTCGATAGACCTTGTACACCGCCATTCATCCACAATAAAGAATATAATCGAACTGAACACTTATCTCATACATTGCAGTTGAAACTCCCAGTATACCCATAAATATGTCCTTACGTTACAATTATAACTTCATTAGCCATTTTTATTGCTGTCATGTGGATATTTTTTTCCAGTTTTGGAAGGAAGTCTTGGCTCTAGTAATGTTCTGCATTTGTCTTTCTTTGACTAATTAGTTTTTGCCCTTGAATTCGATATACAGTGGAATGACCGCTTATAATAAAAGAAAGGCTCCGCATTTTTTTCCCAAGGGCAACCAGTTACTTCAGTATAGTGTATTTCTGAGCCTTTCATCGCGGATGAGCACGAAACTGTCAGACTTATTCAATCAGAAAGCGGTTTATCAAGTTTAAATCAACACCGTGCTAAATGTTCAAACAAAGCCGTTACAGTGTAATACCATGGGCTACAGAAACAAAAGCAATTAGTATCTACAAGAAACGAGATGAAATGGACAATGAATCGGAGATAGTAGGTAACGGAAGCCCTTTTCTGGACTGTACCATCAGAGAATTGTAGGAAAATTCGAAATTATATTATAAAGCCGTTTTTAAGCAACATTTTGTCCTGTTTTGCATGGGCGTTTTAGGCAGATGACCGTTGCAAAAATTTTGGGATAAGCAATGTTTAAAAAAAAAAAAAATGAGTGATCGTAATGATTTTGTCACTGAGAATTTTAATTCAAATAACGTCAAATCTGAGATTACAACTATTGATTTAGGCATCTTTTCATTCCAGAGAAAGTTCGACCTGAATTACAGTAAAAGCTCGTTTATCCGGATCTCTGGATAATTCGGATCAAACTTGTAGACTTTTTAAAAAAAATTTAATGTTCACATTAGATAATAATTTCTAACTATGATGGTAAGAACGTAACTATAAGTACGCCAAATATTCGCTTTTTAGTTTGATTCAATGTATAATAGTTCCTGCATAGATTGTACAATAAATTATGGTAATAAAATGGTTTTTGTTGCTTTTAAGAAAGCTTTACTAGAGTGTCACAGGGCGTTTACGTGGATGGACCCAGAAAAATTGTTTTTTACTTTAATAAACGGTAAGTCTGCTTAGTTAAGGATTTTGTTTTGCTTATTACCCATATTACCCAGATTATCCGGATTGGCTATGGTCCCAGTTAGTCCGGATAAACGAAGTTTTACTGTATCCTAAACTTTCTCTGGAAACCGAGGAAAAACTTGCCTTCGGAGGCATTTCGATGCCGAAGATAAAATAGAACCAAACATCCTAACGTGCCTTTCACCAAATTCTCGCTTTTTCCGTTCATGATGCGGAAATTTGGCGCCGGAACAGAACAGGTGTAATGTTTCCAAATCTTGCTCAAGGTGATTAATTAGCTGAGTATTTTATACAGTTTTTATCACCTGATATTGCAAGTCATTTGATGTCATCTCTCTCACTTTCTCTCTTTCTCTCTCTTCCTGTTTTATTTTCATTTTTCTTATTCTAACTTTCGTATTCTATCATAACTAAAGGTTCAAAGAGTCGTTCTTTAAAAAACAAACACAAAAAAAACCTTCTTTAAAAGATGTATGCTCAGAATATTTATGATACAAAAATAATATTGGGACGCCTAATTTTCGAGTCAAGTTTTCTTCTCCCTCGGACATCTTGCGGTTTGAAAAAAAAAACCTTTGTTCAAAAATGAAAGGAACATAAATCATCTGGGAGCAATGGGGACGAGGCTATTGTGTGTCTGATAGAGCGATAATCGAGTTTTCAAACGAAGTGCCTTTAAAGAAGAAAAGAAAGACTCTTGAATAAAACAGCTATTTATTTAATTATTTTCAATGAAAAACTTTCGAGAGAAAAAGGTTACTTTTTCAGTGCCAATTTACATTGTTTTAATGTTTGATATTCAGATTTTCATGCTCAAAATATGTTGGTTAGTACAACTGCTAGTTTTATGCCCTACTCCACAATAAAATTGGATCATTTTCAGATCATACCCAATTTCTCTCTCTCTTTCTTTTTGTTTGTTTGTTTGTTTGTTTGTGTGTGTGTGTGTGTGTGTGTGTATGTGCGCGTTCCATCCAGGGCCGGATTTAGACTTGATAAGGCCCGAAGCTATTTGAGATATGGGGCCCTTTATAAGTCCAGATATTCTATGTCAGTGTCAAATATGATTTTCGGATACCTAGAGGGTTAAACTGAAATACAATTAAGAAGTATATAGATAGTCTATATATATAAAAGAGCTTGTCTGTTTGTTTGTCCGCTATAGAATCATAGACTGTTTCACCCACCGGGACCAAATTCGGCACAGTTAATGTTTTGGACCCGAGAAACTTAAATCAGGAAAAACGAAATTTGGGGCTCAATTAGTTTTTTTAAAATTAATTTTTTAATGTTTTTTGTGCCCGATAGAGGTGCGTCTACCCCCTGTGGATTCCCCTCGACCAGCTGCGTTAAGAGGGGTGGTTTGAGGATGACGGAGGGGGGGGGGTCAAATTCCAATGCGCGGGAGAAAGATGGTTGGGAATGACCTTAAAATCAGACGAAGGTCCGCAGGCTCAAAGTTTCTTTCATTCTTATTGTTTGTATATCATTTCAGTCGAAACGTGCTAAGCGTATTCTGTCTGGCCAGATGAACATGAAGAGCGGGAGTGCAGCCCAGTATTTTTTTGATGGAATGCATGAAATATTTTATATCTATATATCTACCCGGGCAACGCCGGGCAATAATGCTAGTGAAATAATAAATCTTTAATTTAAAATAATTTTTATTCAATGCTGCAGTATATTTAAGTATATATGATAATTGCTCACTCGGACAATTTTTTTTGAGGGCCCCCACTTTCTTGGAAGCCCTAAGCTATAGCTTGTGTAGCTTATACGTAAATCCTGCACTGGCTCCATCCCCACTGGTTACATATTCTTAAATTATTTTCATATATAACAAAAAGGATAACGGATTTAAAAATAAAATCTAAATCCGTTTTCAGGGAAAACACGAAACATAATTATATATTAAGAAAATAATATGTTGATTTTCTTTTTCTTAATTAAGGGGACAAGGGACCTTTAACCTAGTTTTTTTTAATATTCAATATTTTACTGTACATACAAAAGGAGAATATATTGAATATTCTTTTCTAGTACATTGAGGACACTTAGAATTCACAAATAAGCATTTTGTAAGAATAAGACTTCTTTTTCAAAAAGTTCTTCAAAACGTTCTTCGCCTGACGTTTTCATGTGATGTAATCCCCCCCCCCCTCCAATTCATCGACCCGGGCCATAAGTATGACAGAAACTAGGTGACGATGTTATTTCTCTTTTTGTTATGTCCAATACCTTTTAGCTATCCCGAGAGTTCGGACAAGACTGATACGAAAGCAAAATTTAATTTCAAAATTATTCTCTGAAGGTGTGCGGATGCTATATGGATATTCCAGACGCCTCATCTGACATCCTTAGGGCCTGTTCACATAGAATCCGTTAGTCGTATTGATATATATTTAACCAATTACAAACCTCCAAACGATTAGCCACGAAATTGTCATAGTCTGTGATTGGTTTAAAATATGTCAATACGAGTAACGCTGACGATGACAGATTCTGTGAACAGGCCCTTAGAGTAGTTAGTTTAATAATGTCCTGATACATAATCGGAAATTCCTTCGGAATTCATTGGCTGGAAAAAAGTTTAAAAGGAGAAATACAATTCTTAAATATTTAAATATAATTTTCAGTTTGAAATTTTTTTAATTTTCATGTTACGTTTCCCCGAGAATATCCTGTAACGAGCCGAATACATTGCGGCCGAATTGAATGTTTATTTACAAATATAAACACAACCGTGGAAGTCGTTTTCAAATAATGATATACAAAATAATGATATACAAGTATTTCTATTATTTATGATTTCGTATTTCTCTGTAAACAGTTAGCTGCGTATATTTGAAATCGTTTACATAAGTGTCTAAAATTATACCCAAATTTATTTATTGGTTGTAATATTATATTCATATTCTGCTTATCGTGTAGCAAAAGAGGAACCCCCCCCCCCCCCAACCACCACCACCACAAAAGATTTGCTTAGAAAGTCGAGAAGGAGCAAATCAGAAAACTTATTAAAAAATAAAAAAGGCGCTTGACAGAGCTAACTGTACCAATAGGTACAGTTTCCGTTCTTGGAAATTCTTGGGTGCAAGCCTGCTTTTGGCGATAAACGTATTTACTTAGGTTAAAATCAGATCCAGCTGTTCCGCTGAGGCATCCTTAACTTGAGAAAATTTAAACAAGTGATTTTTTCCCGAGCTTCGAATTCCCCCTTGTAAACTTTCCAAATATCGTCTGCAGAGGTATCACGAAATCGGATGGTCGTTAAACTCGGAACTACGTTCGGGACCTTTTCGGAATCGAATGCTTTCGGGATAAAAAGCTTCCGTTTTCGCCTATGATGTGAGGCGAGAAGAGGATAAAAAGAGAGGACAGTTTGAGGGACGCTGGAGGTCACAGAATAAAGGGGTGGAGGGGGTTGAGCTTCAAATTGATTCTGAACGCCATCGTCCCGCGAAGAATTAATACTCGGCGTGCAACTCGGTTAAGTTCGTCTGGCCGGGTGTCTGGATTTTCGAGACAGTGCGCGATCTTTCCCGCCATGGCTACCATGGCAACGAATGGGGGAGCGGTCACAAATAAAAAAATGTTTTAAACATAGATGGAAAGTCGAAATGATATGAAGCCAGACCCCTTTATTGAAAAGAGAAAACATGCATGCGTCAGAGTAAGAAACTCTTTTCAGATTTATCGAGTCCCTTAAAATCTATCTACGTTCAACAGCATTTTTAAATAGTGGGACTGATTAAAATAAATGAAGCAGTTTAAAATATAAAACATATAAATGAAATAATTCAAAAAGTTTTAATACAAATATCACGCCTTTTTTTTATATAAAGAGTCCATGAGTCACTAAGCATTCATAAGTTTCTCCTGAAAAGGGTTGCAACCGTTTGTTAAAAGAAGATCGTAGAGCTGAAAAACTTTTCTCTTATAAATGAAAGATCCATTACCAGCACAGCCGATGTTTAGATTTTCGCGATCTTTTGAAAACTCTAAACAACGTATCACCGTGGATACGCTGTTATACGTTGCACCGTCATACATAAACAAAATATTTCTAAACATGCATATAGAAATTTTATCATTACACCAAAACACGGGTGTCAGTACCTTCCACCATACTAAAATACCTAAAATTGTATATTTAAAGTTTCTTCCCCAAAGTCGACTGGAGGCACGTCCTATTTGGACGCATTTGCCTACTTGATAGCTAAAATGAACCTTTTCCATTTATAAAGCAGTTATTTACTCACCTGAACCTAACTTTCTCGTCGATGTGAGTAACTATTATTTATTTATTTTCGACGACACTGATTTTCTTTCCCATGATCCATTGTTGTCGTGACTAATTATCATAATCAATTTTTCGGAACGAAAATAATGAAAGGAAATTACACCAAAGCAATGATCACTTGATTAAGGGGACGTTCGAACTCTCGTCTCCAACACTCGAGCACGGTATTCTACCACCTGAACAGAGAATAAAAGATATTACCAATGGCTTTCCCTCACACACAGGGTTGCCAAATAAAAACACCGAAAATAAGGAACAAGTTGAATAAAAACATCGAAAATAAGGGACGGGTTTTGATAACTGTACTACTGGGGAGTATGGAATACCCCCAGGGAAAGGGGGTCCAGGGGTACTCCCCTTGAAATTTTTAAAATTTTAACCTTTCAAATAGCCATTTTCAATTCCTTTTTTCGTTCAGTTTTGCAACTTACATAGAGTTTATGTTAAGTAAACAATAATGTAATTACATAGAAAATTTGCAAATCAAAAACAATTTAAAGTTGGTTTAGGCATATAGTACAAAACTGATTTTTATTTTATTAGTTTACTACAACTAAGTGCCCTTATAAAGTGTTAGGGACGTGTATGTAAAATTTGTAATTTTATTATTGTACAATGTACATAATATAATGTGCGCAGGAAATCTTGGGGGCGACTTTTGAGTCATGAAAAAGTTTTCGAATGAGCGTGTTCCCACAGTCCATTTAATTGTATGATACAGTGATTTCCGCTTCTAAGAATCACGTTTGTTATTACTGTTTTTGATTCTTATAAGCGGTTAATTCTTATAGCCGAAATTTCGGTTTTATGACAGGCACACACATACCTATATATATATATATATATATATATATATATATTAGATAATATACCATAAAATACTCTTTAATTTACGTTAATTATCTTTTATTAAAATTACTTTTTATAAATTTAGAAATACAACTTAATTTCTAGACCTAAAAGTAGATACACATGATTATAGTAAGAGAAGAAAAAATCTAATATTTGTTACAACATAACTGCTTAACAGTTTTAACATTTCAACTACAGGAAGGGAGCAAGAAAAAGTTTTCTATGGTAGTTTGACGTATTGAAGTTTTCAGGAGGCTGTTTATACCTCTTTCAATACCAATAGCCTCAGACGAAGATTCACCTTCTAGCTTACGTTTCACGGTTTGATAACGTGCTGAATCTACTAATGTCACGTTTGCTTAAGTTATAGTGGACACTTCCCCGAAGATTTATGCTTTTCAGGGTCCAGGAATCCGCAACCAGGATGTGGGAGGTGGGAAAAAAGAGTCCCTGTCTGTGTTTGTCACTGGAGAAAAGTGAAATCGGACCCGGAATGGGTAAAGATGCCCCCGGGTCAAGCTAATAGGACAGTGTTGTGCTGAAGCGTTTAAGGGGAAACTATTATGTTATGTCTCACAAAGAAAGAGATGCATTTTACGAATGTATTCCATCCCATCGTATCACTCTTTCTTTAAAAAAAAAATAAAGAAAGAACTTCGTGCCTTTTGAGAGTTTAAGTGGCTTTTTTGGAAAAATGAAAGGAAAGCAAAGAGTGCAAGCTGATTCTTAAAACCGGTGGATTCTTTAAAGCGAAAATTTTAACATGGAAATAATACATTTGTTTTTGTTTTTGCGATATTGATTCTTATAAACGGTTGATTCTTATAACCACTGATCACTATAAGCGGTGGTTACTGTATATTGTGCTTTACTGTGTTAAATACATTCGGATGTGAACAGGCTCTTGTATGCTCTCAACTCGTATACAATAAATTTCTCATTTCGGCGAAAAACGGGACTTTTGCCGTCCCGTATCAAAGTTCCCCGGGACGCGGGACAAAATTTACAAATAAAGGACTGTCCCTTAAAATCCGGGACATTTGGCAACCTTGCTCACACATTTGTGGCTTATAAAAACGTTACATTTATTTGCAATAGTATTTTCTAAACTACTAATTGTAAATTTCAGATCTTTGTTAACATGTATGTGACTTGAAAAGTTACTGTTAATTTTAACTAGCATTAGTTGTTTAAATTCCGGTTATAACATGCTCATTTAACGGAAGAAGAGGAAATATTTCCCGCACCCTTGAGTTTTCTGTGGCCGGCGGGAAAATGCGGAGCCTAATAGGAAACTTTTTCCCACAGCCATGAGCTCTCAACATACCTGGCTCATTCTCCTATTCCTTTTAAAAATTCTGCTTTTGGCACACAGACTCTTTCATTTAATTTTTGATTAACAGTCCAATTATCTGACTTTTTTAAGCAACTTGCGTTGCAAGATTTCCCTACATATCTGTTTATCGATTTTTTTTTCTCATCAAACAACCTATATGACTCTTTCACACGAAAAATAATTCTTACACACTTGACATTGAAACAGATTACCTCTAACGATAGTATTCGTATTGGAGAGCTAAATGTAACTTGTCCCTGACTTCAGTGAAACACCCTGGAGAAGAATTATATTACTTAAAAGTTTTGATATCCTCTAAGGGGAAAAATGGGGAACACAAATTACCACCGTGACAGATAATCGCAGATGGAACTATGACATTTTAGAATGGGATATAAACCTTGTAATGCTGCCCAGTAAATTATGAGCAATACAGGGTTATCAGGAAAGAATCATATATTTTACACAGTTAGAAACAGAAAATTATAATTACTATATCATTGTAAAGGGAAAATATTAAATTTTTTTTCACAGGCGTTCACAGGCGATATGTCAAGTCACCCCTTTGACATATCCCCAAAGGAAGAAGTCACATGGGGATTAAATACCATCGATTTCTTCGGACTGCGTGAAAAAGTCTCTCGCCCTCTTTCAACATTCTCTGCTGAAACACCTGGTTGCCCTGGACTTTTGCCTTTACACAGGCATCCAGTTTCCTGGAACTGGTTGTACCACCTTCTGAGACTCTGAGATGTCGGGCTTTACAAACAGTTAATAGTGATGCTTTACAAACAGTTAATAGTAAAACTTTACAACGTGTTTGGTAAGAAATGACATATCGCAAAATTATACGGTTGACTAAAGGAAACCATATCGAACACCTGTGAAAAAAAATTAACATTTTTCCTTTACAATGACATATTAATTATAATTTTCTGTTTGTAATTATGGAAAATATTAAATTTTGTAATAGGATGATCCTTTCCTGATAATCCTGTATTTTAGACAATCAAGCAAAACAAAAGTCATTCCTTTGAAAAATGCACCTGAAAGGTTGGTTGGCTGGTTGATCTAGAGCAGTGGTCCTCAACCCCCGGGCCGCGGACCGGTACCGGTCCGTGGATCAAATAGTACCGGGCCGCCCAAGGAACATTAAATTATTGCCATTTTATTTAGTGTGTTGTATTTCTCTCGGGTTTGTGCTAATTTATACCTTTGTAACAAAAGAAATCTTGTAACTATTTTAAATTTGTTTATTGTTTATTAAACATTTCAAGATTATGAATTAAAATTGCAGTCATATGAATTAAAATTGCAGTCTCAGCGGGCCGCGGTAAAATTATCAAACGTTGTGCGGTCCGCGGTGATTAAAAGGTTGGGGAGTACTGATCTTTTGCTACTCATAGGCTAATTAGTCATGCAGTGGTGGATTTAGGGCTAGGCTAACTAAGCCTAGGGTCCGCAGGCCTGTAAATTAAAAGAAAAATATTTTACCTTGTGATTTTCTTAACTTATCTAAAACATTTGACTTTGTTGTAAAATAAAAAAAGTGAAAATTGTTTTAATAAATAATGATAGTAGTATTTGTTATGGACTTTGATTACAACATAACAAGGTGAAGTTCGGATCAACGTATATTCTTATTAACTTATAAACTAAATGAAACAGAAAATTTCCTCAACTTTTCTAAAACTATACGTAAAGAACTATACGTAAAACTATACGTATTTCTAAAACGATACGTTTTCATGTTGGGATTGACGATAATGAAAGGGCCGACTTTTTAGCCAGGACTGCTGCTGAGGAGTACGTGAGCCCCTGTGGGGCTCTTACTTTTAGAGAGATTTACTCCCTTAAGAAGATAGAACAAACCAATCTTTGGAGAACTCCTCCTTGCCACCCATGGTACTTTGGAAGAAGTCCGGGTAGGTCTTTCCAGCTCAAGCCCAGAAAATATCAAACAGCCTTCTCGCTCTCCATGAGTAGTCATATTAGAGCACTCACTTTTCGTCAGGGCCAGAAGATTTTCCCGGAGTGCCACTGGTGCTCTGCCGACATGGCCTCCCCTGCCCATCTTTTGGCTTGTTTGGGTTTTACAAAGGACGAGGTCCTTCGGAACCCTCTACTGTTTTTAGACTTTTTGGATATTTTTGGTTTCACGGAGATAGTCTAAGCCTTGCTAGACAATCTGGGATTAGTTTAAAAAAAATTACGCATATTATTTTAAAATAAATTGAAGTATACTATCATACTATTTCAACAAGAAGTGTTTTCAGGTAAACGGTAAACGTACGTGATTAATGGGTTATCAAATAGATCAGGGATATTCAAACTGCGGCCCGCGGGAATCATGCAGTCCACCAAGCTTTTGCGTGCGGCCCGACACACTCACTCTCAATATCAGGCTTTTGCAAACACAACTTTGAAAATGTGTGCCTGTGTAATACAAAACTGAGCCTGTAAATACAATAATATGCCTCCTACTGTTCAAAGGGTCAGGTACCTTTTAAAAGCTAAGAGACTGGACAAAGATATCCCTATTTTAAATCATCAGTAGTTATGAAAATCTTTTATTGAAGAATATGAAAATTTTACTCGGAGTTACACACTCTTTCTTCTTTATAAATATGGCTCTTAATTTTTTCTAGCTTGAAGATAATTTTTAAAATTTTTTAAAATTTCAACCATTGTTTTCAACCATTGTTGCGTCCGAATATTAAGGAATATATATATTTTAATTTTAAAATTAAAAAAAATTAAATTTTTAAAAGTAAAAAAATTAAAGTAAAATTAAAAATAAAAATTTTAAATTTTAAATTTAAATTAAATTTTAAAATTAAAAAATATTTATTAAGTTGTATAATATATCTTTAGAATGACGAACGTTGAAATCAAAATGCTTAGTTCTTCATAGAAAAAGAAGTTTTTTAATTTTTTTAAAATTTCAGAAATTTTTTTGATAAATTTTACTGTAATTCAAATTTTTATGGTAGGAATGAGATAATTGTTCGTGATTTTAATGATACATGTTTATATTGAACGTGTATAAAATTTCATGGTATTCTAGCCAACTGTTCTGGTGATACTGTTGCGTACGAAAAATTTTGTTGATAGTGTGGGGTAAATAAATCTATTTAATAATTAAGGTTTAGATAAATCTTAACCATCATTTACATTTAAATTACATTTAACTTTTAGTGCAGATATGATTAAAGTTCATTTGCATTTTTAAATCTTATCATTAGAAAATGTGGTTAGCACATTTAAGGATATTGTAAAAAGGTTGCGTTGTGTGTTTTTTTTTTAAATGCAATAACCCATAAGAAATATTATTAACCCTGGTTCGACTTACTGCTGCATCACTGTGGTGATTTATGAGCCTTGGAGAAAAATTAAATTAAATCAAAGAAACGTGCTTCTAATTACTTGACTAATTACTTCCCTATTATGGAAGCACACCTAAAAAATAAAATTATTTCTCCTAAAAGAAAACTCAAAGAAATCAACTCTACTGAAATAAAAAAACCTAAAGCTGAAAATTAGAAAATTAACTCAAAAGCAAAGACCGACATGACACAACTTTACAGTAAAAAATTAACAAATTTATTAACAATTTTACTAACATTATAACAATCATCCTCATAATCTCAAGTTTTTCTCTGTATTATTCCGACAAAACAAATTCAATTAATTAAAATTACAATTCCGATAAACATTATAACAATCATCCTTATAAACTCAAGTTCTTCTCAGTATTATTCCTACAACTCAAATTCAATTACTTAAAATACATTTGTGGTAAAACCAAATATAATCTCACTACAACAAAAACAATTAAGTAAAAATTCAATGAATTAAAGTGAAGTGGCTGGTGAGTCAAAACTTAACTACTCTATTTGTAATTGCTAATAATAAAAAATTAAAAATAAAATGAGTCTTAAGTACCCTGCTGCAGAGTTCAAAAAAAAAAAAAAAATTAAAGCTAGGAATTTAAGAACAGAAAAGAAAGGAAAAGAAGGATATCACCCATGGCCAATTCAACGTTCTCCGGGATCGGGCAACTTGCATCATCCCGAGGCCGGGAGCCGGACGCAAATTTTGAAAGACTAGCGATCCCGGCACTCGCTTGCCGGTTTGACGAAAGCATGAGTTTCGCCATCTGCTGACATATATAGGAATCTTTTTATTATAAGTTTTTTTTTCCTTCTACGTAATTTAGTATGTTTTAAAATCTGAATTACATATATAACACAGAATTTAAAGAGATTTTAACAAAATAAATAAATGAATAAATTGAAATAAGTATATTATTGAATTTTAGATTTACTTTCTTCAAATATCCACAATAATTTTTACTTATTTATTAATTAATAATTTGAAAAGGCTAAATTTGTTACTTCATATTTTGCAAAGCCAACGAAAAAAGGAAAGATGATTCAATTATAAACCTATGTTATTAGTTTATTTTTCCAGTAGATAGCGTTACTAAAATTAAAGAAAATCAGATTAAAAAATCATACAAATTACTCAAGTGCAAAAAATGTTTGCAGTCTATTTCAATAAATAAGAATAAATTCAAATTTAACAATCAAATTCAATCTATTTCAATTTAATATAAATATATTATATATTCATGTATTACGCTATATACATGTATAAATATGCTATGTATAAATATATTTACATCCAAATATAATCATTCAGACATTACGAAATGACATTACGAAATCAAATACATTCAGAAGTGAAAGAATGTTTTCACTGCTTCGTTACCGCACTCCTTGTGTTTTAATTCAATTATCCAAAAAAATTTCAACAATAAAAGCTAGAGAGCTAAGATTGGTGGCATTTTAAAGCAATTTTCAAGACCTTTTTCAATGATATATAACACAATTAGGGCTTAGAAAAATTTATTTTATTTGAATTTAAAATTTGAATTTTTCAAAATGTGCCTCTTCAAAAATTTTGAAATTTTTTTGAATAATACTTTATATAGTACTGAAATGATTGTATAAGTTTGAAAGTGGGATCTGTATGGGTTCATGTTAAAGCATGCATTGAATACAGTATTCCTTATTTGAAAACACGAAATTACTTAATACAATATGTTTTAAAGCCTAGAAAATTAGAAAAAAAAATTTAAGATATGTAAGTAATCGTACTGGTTTTGTATAATTGAAAGTAATCATATTTGTTTTGAAAAAGATTTAGAACCATTTTTATCAGATTGCATATACTTCAGCATATACAGTACTAGACTTTCATTCACTTTCTTGCTTTCAGTGCAAGATTTTCAAATGCTCTTATTTTCAATTAAATTCTGAAAATAAAACAAAAAAAAATCTACAGCAAAGAAAGATCAAAAGATCAAAAACACTAAATACAAAGTTGGTGAGTAGGTGATGATAAATTATGATAAAACACTGTATTCTGGAGAGATCCTATTAGTAGACATTGAACATTTCACTATAAATGTAATGGTTTTAACAGGAAACTACAGATATGCATGACCCTCAACAAAGGACATTCATGCTTACAGCTTGATAGATATATAATATGAACTGCCCCTACCTACACCTTGTAATAGCAGAGAAAGCCAATATAAATTTCTTGATAAATAACTTTACATGTGCTTATTTATGGATAAAATTTTTACTATAATTAAATAAACCATTATTAAAATAATGTATTATTCTTGCCTACTAATAATTACATCAAAACTAGTTTGTTATATGAAAATAGTCAACTTTAATAGTGATTTGTCATTCCTTCATACTCAGCATCATTCCCTCATTTATTCAATAATTTAGCATAAAAATGTAACTAAATTAAAATAAATTTTTATATTTTAAAAATTTGATTAATTTAAAATTTGATTAATTTAAAATTTGATTAATTTAAAATTTGATTAATTTAAAATTTGATTTTTTAAAAATTATATATTAAAATAAATTTAAATTGTTGGAATTTAAAACTTTAAATTTTTTAATTTATGCAACTTAATTTTTTTAATTAAAGCTTATTAAATACATTTATTTTCTAATTAACATTAAAGTTTTAAAAATTAAAATTATTGTGGATATTTGAAGAAACTAAATTTAAAATTCAATAATATACTTATTTTAATTTATTCATTTATTTATTTTGTTAAAATCTCTTTAAATCCTGTGTTATATATGTAATTCAGATTTTAAAACATACTAAATTACGTAGAAGTAAAAAAAAACTTATAATAAAAAGATTCCTATATAATTCAACAGATGGCGAAACTGATGCTTTCGTCAAACCGGCAAGCGAGTGCCGAGATCGCTAGTCTTTCAAAATATGCTAGCCGGACGGCCCCAAGGTTAGGTCTTACACCCCCTCGCTCCAGTCCAGAATCTCTTTTCAAACTCTCCTGCGCTTCCCGAGTCACCGTTCCACTCCTTGTAGTCGAGCTCAGAGTGCTGTATGATTGCAAAGAGTCAGATGGGGCGCCATCGATTTGGGGCATAAACTTCGAGGAAAAAGGTTGCAGGCCACAAATTCTACCTTCTGGATCTGTAGTCCAATTTTTTTTTGAACTCGTTCTAACGCTCTATTAAAATTACTCCGCGACACAACCATCCACAAGATGATGTATTCTTACGCACATTCCAATGTCCTGCTATTCTGATCTTTTCTCCTCCCTGGCTCGGGGGCTTGGTTGTGCACCACGAAGAAATGGCGAAGACCGGGTATATCAAATTACTAAGGACAGCGACCAGCAAAAGATAGCGATAAGAGCTTGTTACAAAGCACAGATTCAGTTTTTTGGAAAGAAAGAAAAACAAGGAATATATCAAAAGACTTTTACTATTTATCTAAATTTCTCGAAACTTTGAAGTAAAATTCACCAGCCAACAAAGAATAACTTCACCCCAGCCACTTACAAAGTTTATAAATGAGATTTAATTATCTAATATTTTAATAATAAGATATAACATGTGATGATCTCCTTCAATTTAATCTTCATAATGTCAAAACATTTCGAGAAACTTGCGCACGCTTCTCCAAATGCGATGACATTAACCAAATAAATGAATATTTATTTGATCACCACATGTTCAAACAGAAGAAATATTTTGTAAAGGTTTAATAAATTTATTTATGCAAAGCATTATTTTACTTAAGCTTAATTACTTAAAAACCCGAGATTAAAATAAACGTTAATTATTTATAAAACTATTAATTATCATCACAACAATATCATGCGTGCAATGACATAACAATGAAAAAAACAACGGTTCAAATTTTAAACAATTAAAAAATATTCTCTTCAAGCTAGAGAGAATTAAGAGCCATATTTATAAAGGAGAAAGAGTGTTTAACTCACAATAAAAATTTCATATTTCTTAATAAATTATTTTAGTAACTACTGATGATTGAAAATAGGGATATGTTTGTCGAGTCTCTTGGTCTGTAAAAGGAAAAAGTACCTGACCGCTTAAGTTGTTTACATCAAAATACCTGTGTAAATCATTCAATTTCAAAATGCCATACGCGAAGAATGTATATAGAAATCGGCTTACTGATTCTTACCTTGATGATGTATCGAGAGTAGTATGTAGCAGATAGAAACTTTATTTATTTAAAAAAGTCGAAAGTTTGTCTCGACATAAAACTGGGGAAATCCCAATTATTTTTAAATAAACGTTTGTATGCATTTGGGGTTTTAGTTTTATTTTTTAGATTATTATATCGGCTATGCTTGGGCCCGCGAGCCAGTCTGGAATTGAATTCTAACGGAACAGCATTAATCAAATACCCAAATCGAATCACTTGACACTCGAATCCCAATTCACTTCGATTAAATTTTTTTTCACTTTTAATTGCCAAAAAATCCCCAAAAAATCCGTACATCTGCAAATGATCAATTTATGATTAAAAAATTTGAATTAAAAGTATGAAAAATAGAAAAAGGATTAACAATTAGACACACGATGAAAAAGGTTGAATATGGCTGACATAGATTTTAATAATTTATAATTTTTTATTGCGTTTGAAGGAATCAAGAGGGAGACATTAGCGGTTCCAAGGGGGGTACAATAGGGCAATTGCTCCCCCCCCCCACAAAAAAATGGCCGGCGTATTTTTTTTCCGTAGCCTAAAATTATATTATCGTAGACCTAATACTAAATGAGTTTAAATTTAAAATGAGATGATGTTTATTTCTTATATATATATATATATATATATATAACCCTAAGAAGCGACGTTGCCCCTCCCCCCCCAAAAAAAAATCTCTGGACTGGAGCCGCCCCTGAGGGGAGGGAGGGGAGATATTTGGCTTTGGCCTGAAAACTTCCAAATTCGCCACTGCCTACATGTACGTGGAAAGATCCCTCAGGAGATATTTCATTAATGGTGGTTTTTGCTATCTGGTTTTAGGTAAGAAGGGGGGGGGGGCAGAGAACTCTGTGGAAATTGTCTACTCCAGAAACAGCTAGTCATGTTTCTCCTAGTTAATAATTTAAGTGGGAATTAGACCAAACCACGAAACATTGACTGCAAAATTTATTAATATATGAAAATAAGTAGTAATTCCGGATGCCGTTTATGGGGTTGAAAAATTGCGTCCTATCTGGGGAGGTTCTTACCTGGAGGTTTCCTTAAAGACCATTTTCTGCAGTTGGTTAAAAGTATAGATTATTCGTATGCTTCGACAGGTATGGCTCGTCATTCATCATGTAAAGCTGTTGCCGTTGAGAGGAGAACAAAGGCGGTCATTTCTCCCGATATAATTTAACTTCCTCTGGCTCAAAAGTCCCTAAACTTATTTGGCTTACCACCCCCTTTTCAGAAAAAAATTACGTAGCCCCCCCCCCCTTCCCATAGTGATAGAACATAGTAAAAAAAGATGCTGTAAATAAAATACCTTGAAGATTGAAATTATAAGAGTATTTATCAAAATCAACTATAATAACATTCAAATTACATACAGAAAATTTAGATAACGAAGGATAATATTAAAGTAAAAATGACCAAGTTGTTTTCCTGTGTCCTCGGTATGTTTCAGAATTTTCTCGTATTTTTATGCTACCACCGCTCTCTTAATGTCCTTTAACGGCCCCCATTGCATCTCAGGCTACTACCATCCCCCTGGATCGTGCTAGCCCCCCCCCCCCCCACGGGGGGCGGTATCGCCCACTTTGGGAAACCCCACTCTAGCATATCTTGCAGCGATGTTCTGTTAGATTAAGGGACACTTAGCGCTCTAGTCGAAAAACTCCTGCCCATTTTTAAGAAGGCATGCCTAACTGTTTTTTCTACTACAGAGCCGCATTTTTGGAAGGGTCAAATTGTCCAAAACTTCAAGGCCCAAGTTTGGTGGAGCCTCCACCAAACATAACGTTTGGGAACAAACGATCCGGTTAAAAAAAATATAAAAAAAAAGTAGTTCACAGGGCTGTTGCCAAATTTAAGTATATCCATCATAATCAATGAGTGAAAAGTATTACTTAAGAATCCAAAGAAAATTTTCTTGTCGTCTTAAATCCTGTAAAGTCGTGGAGGATATGTTATTGTTTCTAATGCCGCCTGGTCGGAATTTATTCCAGACCAGGTCCATATAGGCTACCGGGCTGAGGGGTGCGGCTCCTTTTTATAATGGCACCCCAAGGGTTGGAGTCCAACTTAGCCAGGTGCCACCTCAATTTTGACCGACATCTGGGAGGATGTCGTACCCTCTCCTACCCTCTCTGACCCCATAGAGGGACTATTCGGTCTACGGATTTAACGTGCCCATATCACGGAGGTATTTAATGGCGCTTGTTGGGATTCTATCCGAGCACCCTGAGCAAAGAAAGCCGACGCGCTACTACTGGGCTACATGGAGCCTTGTGGAGGATATGAATCCAAACGGCGTTTCGCATTATGGGTAGTGACATGTGGCTTTCAGGGCTCCCAGCGACAAAAATGTTATAAACCCAGATGGCATCTATAAAAAAAAATTGTAATAAAAAAGGCCAGCGATTTTCAGAAATATGTTTTTTATTATTAAAAATTATTAAAAAATACAAATAAGAAAATACACACCCCATTTTCTGAGGTTACTTGAAGTTAAATTAAAGTTATTTTATTAAATTGTCACCATTGAATTCATTTCATCATTCAGCTCGAAATTAATTTGCTGAAGATCTTTATTTTATTTTATTTAATTTATTCCCCCCCCCCTTTTATTGCGTGCTCCTTATCGTGTAGAACATGCTCCTTCCATTACGCCTCTTATCAGTTCTCCTTTAGGTATCTAGGAACGACAATTTTGATGCCAACTCTCTATTTATTCTGTCATCATACGATCGTTTACAGTTTCAGTTTTCAGAGAATGTGTATGTTTTTTTGTGACTCTATTAACTTATGAAAAAAAAACCTCTCTCTATTTTACAGAAGAGTGAGGTAAAATTGTCAAATGGAGCATGAAGTGTGATAAGATTCCATATTTGGAATTATTGAATCCAGCTTTGATATTACGTAACAAAAATCAAAATTCCGGGATTATGGCTTCGTAAAAGATATGTACAGTCGATTCCGGTTAAACGGACCACACCGGGATGCGATCATTTTGGTCCTAATAACCGGCTGATTCGATTACACGAACATGCCCTATGTTACCAGACGGGATTCGGTCCGAATAAGCAGGTGGTCCGATTAACCAGTGGTCCAATTAACCGGATTCGACTATATATTACGATTCAATAAATACCCCCTCTTGTATCATTTTACATTCATTAATTTACCTAATTACATAATTAAATTACATGATTACATTTCCATAAGTAATTATGCTTACAATGATAACTAAAGTTTTTTTTTTTTTGGTGCTATATTTTTGATTTACAAGGCCCCGGATTAAAAAATCCAGATTTTGAGATTTAAAAAAAAAATAAAAAAAACCTCCTATAAATCCCTTATGGAATAAACAGAAAATCAAACGTAAACAAAGCACAAATAGCAGTAAGATGCAATTATTTTGCATACGGCCGTTTCGAAGCTACAAAGGAGCTTCTTCATCAGTGCAAAGAACTTAGTGGCAGCTCAAAAAAGCCGAAAACTAAGCGACTAGACACGTGAGCATGCGCGGATTTCCTGTTTATTCCTCGAGCACAAATGTTTTATCTTTTCTTTTCAAATCCCCTATGGTCATTGAAAAACTCAGGTCTGGATGCCCTGGAGGTTTTCGCGAGGCTGCTTTACTGTAAAAGTGCAAACTGTGCAAAGCATCTCCGCGGATAGATATGATACTAAAAGGGCCATCCATCACAAGCATTTCCTGTTTCAGTAGCAGTGAAACTATAATAGAAGAACGGGATTTATTTAATAATTCTTACAGGACGCTGCCGCCTCTTTATGATACCCCTAACATTCGATTGTGGCACGTATAATTCTGTACCTTGGAACGAAAAGGGCCAAAGTCCATTTTAATCAAATGTCAGAGAACATCGTTTCATTTTACAAATCTTACTAACGGTTTGTGAATAAATATTTTTCCAAGCTTTATTTTTCAGTTTTAGTCATAGTTTTTGCCTACATTCTAGTATTATATTTATTTTGATTTCTTTTTCATTTAACACTCAAATTTCAAAGTTTTGGACATTGGCCCTCTTTGTTCCAAGGTACAGAATTAAGCTGCAATATTCTGTGTGTCTCGAAATTAATTCTACGGTCAGTCCCATTATTTCCAGGAACTAATTAAACCCTTTTTAAGAGCATAATGGAAATATCAAACATCTATTACATCCATAGGCGTAGCGTGTTTCTAACTTTTTATTTTTTTTTTGGAGGGGGGGGGGGACGAACTGAATTCAATTAGGGCCCTCCTCCGCGCACTGACTGCCGGGCGGTCCTTAAAATATGAAATATTATGATTTTTTTAATTGCATAACAATAGAATTGATGTTTGAGTAGTATTCAAAAGTTATACAGTGAGAAAAATAAATATAATATACATAAAATGAAAAAAAATATATAGCATCGAATTTTTGCTATGGATCATATTATTATTAAAAACTATGTTAAGGTTAAAGACATAATCCGAATCTTCAATTTCACAGTTTGAAAAAGAGGGAAAAACCAACTTTCATAAAAGTTTTCAACAATTTACCGATTTTAACTGAACTTCTATTAACTTGGGTTAAGTTGGGGGGGGGGCGCACCCCCCGACGCTACGCCTATGATTAAATCTTTATATTAAGTACATAAAATTTTTGTTTCTCAGTTTGAATAGGCTGCATCACTTTTTTCTTTAATAAATTTTCCTGTTTTCTTTTCGAAGACCAAACTAAACGTATGGACGAGTCACAAAAATATAGACTATCGTTAAAAAAAAAAAAGAAAAAAAATATATCCAGAATTTATTTGGACATAAAAAAAATATTTCTTTCACGAGAGCGATGTTAAATATGTAAATCGAAACGTTTCTTTTGGAAAAAAAAAGGATACGAAACGAACTAACGACCTACACGGAGAAACCATTTGAATGCGGGAAGCTCGCAAACCACTGAGTTCAGATTTTTGAAGAGAGTCAATTGCTACTATGTTGCAAGTCATTTTCCGAGGGGTCGTTCCGTATATTTCGACTGTTGCGTAGCAAACGGATGCTGCCGGCTTGTTAATGTTCGACGCACCCCCTCTGTGTTTGTCCGATGATCGAATGAAAAATGATGCTTCTTTTCGCTTGGACTGAACAAGGCGTTTAACCGCGGCTCTTTAGTTACATAAGGCCAACAAATCGTTTGTGCCGTCACAAGAAGAAAAGTGAAGATAGCTACTGCTAAAACTTCAACTTTGTGGGAGACTTCTTTTCTGCTTTTTTTTTTTCACTTGAGCCCACTTTTTTATAGTATTAATACAATATAATCGAGGGTGTGTATCTTTGGAATCAGTGGCTGAATATTCCGTTTCAAAGATGGAGTTAGGTGTAGGTTTATTTGATAATATTGTTATTTATTAGGCGTAGCTGTAACTTTCGCTGCTTTTCTTTTTCATAAAAAAAATTAATTTCTACTATATCCATCAAAATTTTAAACTGAGAAATGTTTGTAACAATGACAAACTACAGTTTTAGGGCCAGGGACATAACTAGGCTGGGGCAACCAGGGTCATGCCCCGGGGCCCCCGAGATAGGAGGTCCCTGGGCTCCAGAAAATGTGTCATTATTTACCCAGGGCCCCCAATTTGTGTCCTTGCCCAGGGGCCCCTAAATGCCCCTGGTTAGGGTCTATTTACATAGAATCCGTTAGCATTAGCGTTACTCGTATTGACATTTGAGGCGGTGAAAGGCAAAGTGGTGTAAGTCAGTAAGTCAAGTGGTGTAAGTCCAAAGTGTTTTACAGCAAAAACTACAAAATTTCCATTATAAATTGAACAAATTATAATTCATAATAATTATTATAATATTGCAAATAATAATTATTTACAATTCCACTATAAATTGAACATGGAGATTGCATTTTTGCCCACAAATAAAAGAAGTTGAAAATGTGACTTACACCACTTTGTTCTTCACTGCCTCATATTTCAAACCAATCACAGGCCTTAACAATTTCGTGGCTAATCGTTTGTAGGTTTGTGATTGGTTAAATATATTCCAATACGAGTAACGCTGACGCTGACGTTGACGGATTCTATGTGAACAGGCCTTTAGAGTGTGTGCATACGTATGGGGGGGGGGGGGAGGCCACCAATCCCATTAAAATATCTACCGAAGAAAGGTAAATTTAGTGTTGAAATTCTGTTACTCCTTCTTTCGTACTAGAAACAGATTAAGGTTTCTTCTATGGTTGCTAGAGTATTAATATCACAAATCTTTAATTCTAATGCTGAGGAATGGATTTCCCGTAGTATTTTTCTAATCACAGACTTGCAATGCATAATTTTGAATTCTGTTTACTGCATCTGAAAATAGATATTTAATGCTTTGCATGTGTTTTTCAAGGATCTCTTTATTTTACCATAATTTTTTTGAACAACAAAATTAATTTTGTATCGACAGATCTCTTAATTTGATGCCTTCAAAAAATATATTAATGTTAATAAAACTAATACAGTCGAACCCCAAGTGAAGTAACGAACTTCAAGGGACCAAATGTTTTGTTCGCTATATCAGGTGGTTCGCTATATCCGAACCATTAAGAAAAATGTTAGAGTTCACAAAATGTATAACTCATTAGTTGCTATGTATATTCAATAATGATGTATTGAAAGAATGATAAAATCTATTAAAAATGATAATGAATTAAATGACTAAAATCGATTGCATTTAACTGACACAATACTAATTAAATTAACTAAAAATGAAGACAAATGGAAATAAATTGATTTTATCTTTAATTGTTGCTCAGTGTTTTGATACAGAAATAATCGGTAATCTTCTGCTGACGTAATGCCGATTTCAAAAGCATTTTATGAATTTCTTTGTCCAATACATCAGATGACTCCAACACTCATTCTTCCACTGTTTGTGTAGAAAAAACTTATTAACTACACTCATAGCTGTAGCATCTGAGATGGTGGAGATTTCGTCATTTATGTGCTCCTCTTCATCAGCATCAGAAGCAGAATCTTCGATTTCAGAATGATTCATTTTAATTTCTTCCACAATATCTTCATCAGCCGGATTTTTACATGTAATGACTTCATCATTACATGTTTCGAACAATTGCACACCACAACCTGAGAATGATGAAATTTTGTGCTTTTCTATCCACATCGCGATAGATAAATCTTCATCATCATCATCTTCAACATTCTTAAAAAGTTTTTAAAAAATCGTAACTAACTAACACACACACACACACACACACACACACACACACACACACACACATATATATATATATATATATAATAACTAAAATCTCCTCTAACGAAAATGAGACTCACCTCTGTCTGATGACTTGTTTAGCATCCGCGGTGACTCGTAGTGGATTCCTTCACACACTGTCGTTTGCACTCAACACAAATGTTCTTTCATACCATAGTCGTTTGCATTCAACACCAATGTTCTTTCACACACTAGCTGTTATTAACGAGATGTGGGCTGCTACTGTTTTCTGGAGTAGCAGGATAATTCCGGAGCTGCCACCAAATACTAGATTGTAATGAATTCGCCGAATGGTAGAGTGAAAGACGACGATACAAGCTAGTAATATATTAAATGAAATGATTTATTTACAAATGAGTAGACGTTGATGAATTAGGATGACGAATACATTAGATGATATCCTCGAGATGACGGGCGGGAAACTAAGCTGCAAACCATCAGTACATATCAGAAGTCATGATGTCTCGGATTCTACCCTCTAAAGTTCTCTGGCTTCTTACACGGGAAATTAGGACGCGCAACAATCACTTCTGCAGGAATCACATACTCGGCCGATAATCAGTTGTACAGATCCTTCTGGGATCTAAAGAACGAGCTATCTCTAATAACTATACTGTTTCTTCTCGAAACAAATCGACAGGGAGTAAGGATGCTCTGCCTCTCACGAGGACTTATGAAGATATCGTAATTTACGGCTGCAATGCCGGAGAAGTGACCTTCTAGATGGAGGTCTAGGAGCTATCTCTAATATCTAGAACTGTTTCTTCTCGAAACAAGACGACAGGGAGTCGGGATGCTCTGTCTCGCGCGAGGACTTGAAATCGTAATTTATGGTTGCAGTGCCGGAGTAGCGAGCTTCTAGATGCAGGTCTAGGGGCTAACTGAATTTTTTTATTCCGCAGCGACGCAACTCGCAATTCTGGCGCTGCGAACATCCGAAATTTAAAAGGGTTTTAAGTGGCGCTTTTATAGTGACATCACTTTTCGGAGGTCCGATTGGTGAGCCACTTCCCTCGTCATCAGATCAGCTGATCGCTTAAGCCGATTAATTTTCCCCGATCATCATCGATCAAAGGGCGGACCGGAACTAATGTCCTTTCAACTTTACGTCTGAAATCTCAGACATACGGACGCCTCGCGTCCAGGTTTGCATTGTCGGGAGCACCTTTATCTCGCCGCTTCAGTTGTTCGGCTGTTTCGCCTCGGGAACCCTTTGTTGAGCCTTCTGTTGGATCGTCAATTGAATGAGAGGGTTTTGATCTAAATTGGGAGAATCAGTGGATTCTTCACAATTCATATATATATATATATATATATATATATATATATATATATATATATATATATATATATATATATATATATATATATATATGTATGTATATATATATATATATATATATATATATATATATATATACATATATATATATATATATATATATATATATATATATATATATATATATATATATATACATATATATATATATATATATATATATATATATATATATACATATATATATATATATATATATATATATATATATATATATATATATATGTGCACACACACACTTGATATTTAAAGGCAGCAGAAAACTTAAAAACAGCAGATAATGCACTATGGTGACGCCGAAAAGTAAATGGGATGAGCCATGAGGAGGGGGGGGGGGGAGTTCTCGTTTTATTGGAAGCCTATATTTTCCACTTCCATTAAATCGAACGTTTAGGTTAAAGAGAGGTACTATGCAGAATTTAACTCTGATCTGAGAAATCCACACGGATTGTTACAGATACACAGGCAGTTTTAATTGTATATAAATAGACTAATATGACATTCGATCAAAACGAATCTCATAAACTGAACCAAAAGTTAACCAAAGTTAAAGTAAACTTGAACAGACCAGTCCTATATATATATATATATATATACTAGTTATCAAAAATTAAGGCAAAATCACAAAAAGAGGGATAACATGTTCAAAACTAGGCCAATCTGTTTAAAATTTGAATATGTTGTTAAGTAAAAGGTGCTGAACAATACTACATTATGTAAAATAGTGGCGCTGCAGTTGGAATACTTCATTTGCGAGGAGTATAAAAGTGCATGTCTCAGAGAAAGGCGTCAATTGTCGCTGCGAGGCTGAGATTAGACATCTGGCATAGCCAAATTGTAGCAATGACCTCCATACATCATTTGACCGAAGAACTGCGATGGCGAGTTATTGGGAGACTAGAGGCAGGACAAAGTCAGACAGAAGTGGCCAGATGGCTAAATGTGAGTCCGTCTGTGGTTCATAGACTTTGGCAACAATTTCTAACCACGGATTCGGTATCCAGGAAGTTCAGCCAAGGACTTCCGCTACGACGAATGCCGATGACCGATATTTGTCATTATGCGCACGAAGGAATAGAACTGCAACTCAGTCTGAACAGATCCTCCCTCGCTGCAAGCTCCGGAAGGTTGGCATCAATGTCAACAATGCGTAGAAGGTTTCATGAAGGGGGTCTTTTTGCGAGGCGACCAGCCATTTGCGTACCGCTCACGTCACGCCATAGGTGGGAATGTTTGCAGTTGGCACGTCAACATGTCCACTGGACGCGTGATCAATGGAGGGCTGTTCTCTTTACGGGTGAGTCCAGGTTTAGCCTCCAAAGCGATAGTAGGCGTATTTTGATTTGGAAAGAACCTGGAATTCGTTTTCATCCATCTCACATCCGTGAAAGAGATGCATACGGATCAGGCAGTGTCTGTGTTTGGGGTGGTATCTATTTGGGTGGACGCACAGACCTCCTTGTCTTTCCCCATGGAAATGTAAATGCTCACACCTATTTATAGAGATGACATCCTTGATGCTTATGTGCGCCCTTATGCCGGTGCAATAGGTGATGCTTTCGTGCTACAGGACGATAACACGAGACAGCACAGGGCTCGTATCGTGGATGCTTATCTTGAGCAGGAAACAATTCAGCGCATGGAGTGGCCAGCTCGATCAACGGACCTGAACCCTATCGAGCATGTTTGGGACGCTTTAGGGCGACGTATAGCTGCTCTCAATCCTCGTCCTAGAACCCTAGCCACGCTTTCAACTGCTTTGCAAGAGCAATGCTCTAACTTCCTACTGAACTCATAGACCACGTAATTGACTGCATCACACATCGCTGTATGTGCTGTATTGCTTCTCGGGGGGATCATACGCCATATTAAAGGTACTTTTCCTATACCAAACTGACACATCCGATTTATTCATTGAATACATATGCTAGTTTCTATAACACCAAAATTGTCTGGCAATTTCTTTTTAGGCTATTTTATATCTGCCTATATGTTGTATAATGTGTATAAGTTTCATTAAATTCTACGCGTAACTTTTTGAGTAATCGCTATTTTTGTGACTTTTCCTTAATTTTTTATAACTAGTGTATATATATATATAATATATATAATACATATATATATATATATATATATATATATAATATATATAATACATATATATAATATATATATATGTATATATATATATATATTATATATATATATATATAATATATATAATACATATATATAATATATATATATATATGTATATATATATATATATATATATATATATATATATATATATATATATACACACACTGAAGTGCCACTGAATTAGGGATAGCAAAGCCTATGCAAATTGTGTAGCGCTGCGCATCATGTATGCGCAAGTGAGTTCGCTGTGGTAACTGCATATATAGAGCGTACTGTGGTTGTTCTGAATTAGTTGTTGGAATTGCCAGTATGGGTAAACTGCCTGATTTAGACGCCTTCGATCGCGGACAAATCGTAGGTGCGCGACGCATGGGCCATTCAATTTCCGAAATCGTCAGACAGCTAGGATTTTCAAGGTCGACATTGTCAAGAGTATAACAAGAATATATGTAGGAAAAAAGGATGGAGGAAAAAAAAACTAGCGATCGGACAAACTGCAAAGGACAATTAGCCTTAACAGTGCGTGGTGAGAGACGGCTCAGGCGTATTGTACGTAGCCAGCGAAGCCAAACATTAGCTCAAATTACCACCCAGTTTAATGACGGTGCCAGTCGTACAGTCAGTAAACGGACTGTGCAACGCTCGCTTCACCGTATGGGTTTCGGGAGCCGTCGACCTACGAGAGTACCATTGCTCTATACTCGCCATCGGACTGCACGTCTTGCCTGGGCAAGAGAGCACAGAGACTGGAGTGTAGAGGACTGGAAACGAGTAGCATGGAGGGATGAGTCTCGTTTCCGAGTACTTAACGTCGACGGGAGGCTGAGAATATGGCGTCAGGCTCATGAAGCCATGGATCCTGCATGCCTGGCTGGAACTGTACAAGGGCATGGTGGCTCAATCATGGTCTGGAGTGTTTTTTCGTAGCACAGTTTGGGATCTTTGGTGCGTGTACCGACCTCCCTCAATGCAATTCGGTACGTAGAGTTGCTGGGTGATCACCTCCATCCGTTTATGCTGTTCTGTTATCCGCACGGTAATGGAGTTTTCCAGCAAGACAACTGTACCTCTCACAAGTCCCGGTTGGCTACTGGCTGGTTGGATGAGCATTCCTCTGACTTCTCTGTCATGAATTGGCCACCTAGAAGCCCAGACTTAAATCCTATTCAGCATCTTTGGGATGTTTTGGAACAAGGCATGAAAGGCCATCACACAGCACCAAAGAACCTTACTGAATTATGGACAGCTTTAGCCAATATTTGGCAAGCCATTCCCGTGGAACGTTTCCAGAAACTTGTTGAATCTATGCCTCGTCGTGTGGCAGCCGTTATCAAGGCCAGAGGAGGCCCAACTCGTTACTAGGTAGATATCCCTAATTCAGTGGCACTTCAGTGTATATATATACACACACACGAGTATATTTGTTTTTTTAAGAGTGTCTATATTTTCTATCAATTTTCTGGTGGTTGGAATTCTGATAAAGACAGGTATACAGAGATGAATGTCTTTACTCCTTTTACCTGTCATAAATACCACCGCTCCGTATACCTGTCCCTATACCTTTTTGACAGTGGCTGAAACAAATGAAATATTACGAGTCGAAATTCATAAAATTCATTTTATAGACAATCCTACAGTAAAATTCATTTTATAGGCAGTTTTATAATCTTCAGGAAATTTCCAGATTCCATGCTAATTATAGTGCTATTTATTGTAGATGTCTGTTATGTCTGTTATAGTTGTAGATGTCTGTTATAGATCGGTTTTTAATTGACGTTACGATATGCAAACTATGAGCATCTATCCGCAGTGTTGGTATTATACAACTTTTTTAAATCCCCTATATAATTAAAAGGATTGCTACACGTTTCGATCTAATTTGTAGTTCATCGTCAGGCCGAGGAGCATTAGATGTGATTGCCCCTATGAACAGTTCCTGAATTGTTCATACCAACAATCACATTTAATGCTCTTCGACCTGACGGTGAACAATTCATCAGTTCGAAACATGTAGCCACCCTTTAATTATATAGGGAATTTTAAGAATTTTTTTTTGTTCCCGTTTGCATTTCCCGCAAGTTTCCATTAAGTCGTAATCTTTGGTATTGTTTGGAGCCCCTGCTCTTAAAATTTCACTTTCAGCAACGAACTGCAAATCCTCAGATTATATAAAAAATAAAATGAATATTCCTATTTAATTTTGTTTTCTTTAGGTCAAACTAGGGTAATAAATGTAAATTCCAAATACTCCCGAGGCATAAGAAATTTGATAATATGGCTGAATTTTCATCTCGAACGGAGCCAACTAAAATCTAATATATATATATATATATATATATATATATAAAAGTTGTAAAAGTTTAGCCTCTATAGAGATGAATAATGATTATTTCCCGAGACATCTATGTTGAAACTGTGCCAAGTATGCAGCTAATTTGATCAGTATATATACTATTTCTCTACTTAGCTCAGGGGTTAGAAAACTTTAAAGGGACTCGTTCGTAATAAAGGTAGCATTTAGGACGGATTATCTAAATTTCAGTTGAAAAATAATCGTTACGCGAGACAGTAAGGCTCAGTGCACACGAGTGATCCGGTGTCGTTGCGGCACCGCAGTTGCGATCAAGCAGTACATAGAGTTGAACTAACCGACTCACATAGACTACGTCGTAGTCCGTGTGAGTCGATTAATTCAACTCTATGTACTGCTTGATCGGAACTGCGGTGCCGCAACGACAGTCCGTGTGAGTCGGTTAGTTCAACTCTATGTACTGCTTGATCGCAACTGCGGTGCCGCAACGACACCGGATCGCTCGTGTGCACCCAGCCTAATGGTTCAGTAGGTTATTTTTAGCTTCACAGTCGCGAAGAAGTGTCATTTTAAAGTAGTGGTTCTCAACCTTTATGTCTACGTCTCCCCTTTGGATGATCTTCTTACACTAACCCCCCCCCCCCCCGATTCCTGTCTCTCTCTCTCTCTCTCTCTCTCTCTCTCTCTATATATATATATATATATATATATATATATGTGTGTGTGTGTGTGTGTGTATCAGTGGTTCTTAACCTTTTTAATAGTCAACACCCCCCTTGAATCTGAAAACAAGCTCTCGCTCCCCCTTGAAAAAGAATATTTCTATTTTTTCAAACGAGGCTCTTTTTCTGAAAGAGCCACGCGTAAGTCATCAGATGCATTGAAGCGATTTCTGACTTTGTTCTGATGTGCAAAAGTGATGAAAAACTCATTTCACAAAGGTATGTGGTGGCAAATGGTAAAATTATCTCTAATGCTGCTTTTGCCAATTCTGGATAAAGTTCTAACTGCGTACACCAGAGTAATGTTTTCTCCCCCAATAAAGTGCTATTTATAATGCAGACATTTTAACGATAAAAGTAATGAATTTCAATAAAGATAGTTACCCGTAGAGAACTAATACAAACTGTCACCACTAATCACTATGATAAATATTCCGTTTACTTACACACACACACACACACACACACACACACACATATATATATATATATATATATATATATATACACTCAAGAGCCACTGCCTCGCGGAAAACACTGATTTGATAAATCTTATGTTATTATCTTAACATTTATTACACACAAACATATATCTATATCTATATCTATCTATCTATCTATCTATCTATATATATATATATATATATATATATATATATATATACACACTCAAGAGCCAAAACATTATGACCACCTGTCAATAACGAGTTGGCCCACCTTTGGCGCGCAACACAGCTCCAACCCGCCTTGCCATGGATGCCACAAGTTCTTGGTAGATGACCGGAGACAGATTGTACCAGATGTTTAAGCAACGGTCACGCAAATCCGAGATATTGCGAATTGGTGGTCTTTGAATTCTGAGCTGCCGTCCCATGACATCCCAAATGTGTTCTATCGGATTGAGATCCGGTGAGTTAGGCGGCCAGGACATTAACTGGAATTCAGCATCATGTTCCTGGAACCACTCCAACACAATTTTAGCCTTGTGACACGGGGCGTTGTCCTGTTGGAACATTCCATTTCCATATGGAAAAACAGAGGCCATGTAAGGGTGCAACTGGTCCGCAATGATGTTCAGATACCCTGTAGCATTCATGGTCTGCTCTACCACAACCACGGGTCCCAGAGACGCCCAAGAGAACGTCCCCCAAAGCATAATACCGCCTCCACCGACCTGTGTATGACCTACTGTACATTGAGGGAGCAACAGTTCGCCTGGAAAACGGCGTATCCTGACACGGCCATCGACGTGATGAATGACAAACCATGATTCATCTGATCAGGCAACTCTCTCCCAGTGATCCATGGACGAGTCGCGATGTTCCCGGGCCCAGCGCAGGCGCAGTTGGCTATGACGCTTGGTCACCAAAGGCACACGAGTGGGACATTTGCTGCGTAGCCCCATATCCAACAGTGTCCGCTGAACAGTGTGCTGCGATACTATTCTACTTGGCCCTGCATTGTATTGGGCTGTCAGCTGAGCCACTGTCTGGCTCCGGTTTTGCTTCACCATGCGAGACAGTCTCCGACGACCTTTTTCTTTGATAGCGTGTGGACGTCCAACACCATGTCGTCTACTCCTGGTTTCACCGTCATTCATCCACTTTGCATAAGTACTAACAACTGTAGGTCGCGAACAACCCACGAGTCGTGCAGGTTCGGAAATACTTGTTCCGAGCCTTCGAGCCATTACAATCTGCCCTCTATGAAAGTCGCTTAGATCCGCAGCCTTTCCCATCAGACACAGAAGTAAGTGAAAGAATGATTCTTCAGACTCTCTAGCAGCAGTTAAATACCACTTCCACCTGATCACGTGCCTTCCACGTCATCCAGGCGAATTCATTGCAAAATGTAGGGGTGGTCATAATGTTTTGGCACTTCAGTGTATATATATATATATATATATATATATATATATACACTGAAGTGCCACTGAATTAGGGATAGCAAAGCCTATGCAAATTGTGTAGCGCTGCGCATCATGTATGCGCAAGTGAGGGCGCTGTGGTAACTGCATATATAGCGCGTACTGTGGTTGTTCTGAATTAGTTGTTGGAATTGCCAGTATGGGTAAACTGCCTGATTTAGACGCCTTCGATCGCGGACAAATCGTAGGTGCGCGAAGCATGGGCCATTCAATTTCCGAAATCGTCAGACAGCTAGGATTTTCAAGGTCGACATTGTCAAGAGTATAACAAGAATATATGTAGGAAAAAAGGATGGAGGAAAAAAAAACTAGCGATCGGGCAAACTGCAAAGGACAATTAGCCTTGACAGTGCGTGGTGAGAGACGGTTCAGGCGTATTGTACGTAGCTAGCGAAGCCAAACATTAGCTCAAATTACCACCCAGTTTAATGACGGTGCCAGTCGTACAGTCAGTAAACGGACTGTGCAACGCTCGCTTCACCGTATGGGTTTCGGGAGCCGTCGACCTACGAGAGTACCATTGCTCTATACTCGCCATCGGACTGCACGTCTTGCCTGGGCAAGAGAGCACAGAGACTGGAGTGTAGAGGACTGGAAACGAGTAGCATGGAGGGATGAGTCTCGTTTCCGAGTACTTAACGTCGACGGGAGGCTGAGAATATGGCGTCAGGCTCATGAAGCCATGGATCCTGCATGCCTGGCTGGAACTGTACAAGGGCATGGTGGCTCAATCATGGTCTGGAGTGTTTTTTCGTAGCACAGTTTGGGATCTTTGGTGCGTGTACCGACCTCCCTCAATGCAATTCGGTACGTAGAGTTGCTGGGTGATCACCTCCATCCGTTTATGCTGTTCTGTTATCCGCACGGTAATGGAGTTTTCCAGCAAGACAACTGTACCTCTCACAAGTCCCGGTTGGCTACTGGCTGGTTGGATGAGCATTCCTCTGACTTCTCTGTCATGAATTGGCCACCTAGAAGCCCAGACTTAAATCCTATTCAGCATCTTTGGGATGTTTTGGAACAAGGCATGAAAGGCCATCACACAGCACCAAAGAACCTTACTGAATTATGGACAGCTTTAGCCAATATTTGGCAAGCCATTCCCGTGGAACGTTTCCAGAAACTTGTTGAATCTATGCCTCGTCGTGTGGCAGCCGTTATCAAGGCCAGAGGAGGCCCAACTCGTTACTAGGTAGATATCCCTAATTCAGTGGCACTTCAGTGTATATATATACACACACACGAGTATATTTGTTTTTTTAAGAGTGTCTATATTTTCTATCAATTTTCTGGTGGTTGGAATTCTGATAAAGACAGGTATACAGAGATGAATGTCTTTACTCCTTTTACCTGTCATAAATACCACCGCTCCGTATACCTGTCCCTATACCTTTTTGACAGTGGCTGAAACAAATGAAATATTACGAGTCGAAATTCATAAAATTCATTTTATAGACAATCCTACAGTAAAATTCATTTTATAGGCAGTTTTATAATCTTCAGGAAATTTCCAGATTCCATGCTAATTATAGTGCTATTTATTGTAGATGTCTGTTATGTCTGTTATAGTTGTAGATGTCTGTTATAGATCGGTTTTTAATTGACGTTACGATATGCAAACTATGAGCATCTATCCGCAGTGTTGGTATTATACAACTTTTTTAAATCCCCTATATAATTAAAAGGATTGCTACACGTTTCGATCTAATTTGTAGTTCATCGTCAGGCCGAGGAGCATTAGATGTGATTGCCCCTATGAACAGTTCCTGAATTGTTCATACCAACAATCACATTTAATGCTCTTCGACCTGACGGTGAACAATTCATCAGTTCGAAACATGTAGCCACCCTTTAATTATATAGGGAATTTTAAGAATTTTTTTTTGTTCCCGTTTGCATTTCCCGCAAGTTTCCATTAAGTCGTAATCTTTGGTATTGTTTGGAGCCCCTGCTCTTAAAATTTCACTTTCAGCAACGAACTGCAAATCCTCAGATTATATAAAAAATAAAATGAATATTCCTATTTAATTTTGTTTTCTTTAGGTCAAACTAGGGTAATAAATGTAAATTCCAAATACTCCCGAGGCATAAGAAATTTGATAATATGGCTGAATTTTCATCTCGAACGGAGCCAACTAAAATCTAATATATATATATATATATATATATATATATATAAAAGTTGTAAAAGTTTAGCCTCTATAGAGATGAATAATGATTATTTCCCGAGACATCTATGTTGAAACTGTGCCAAGTATGCAGCTAATTTGATCAGTATATATACTATTTCTCTACTTAGCTCAGGGGTTAGAAAACTTTAAAGGGACTCGTTCGTAATAAAGGTAGCATTTAGGACGGATTATCTAAATTTCAGTTGAAAAATAATCGTTACGCGAGACAGTAAGGCTCAGTGCACACGAGTGATCCGGTGTCGTTGCGGCACCGCAGTTGCGATCAAGCAGTACATAGAGTTGAATTAATCGACTCACACGGACGACGACGTAGTCTATGTGAGTCGATTAATTCAACTCTATGTACTGCTTGATCGGAACTGCGGTGCCGCAACGACAGTCCGTGTGAGTCGGTTAGTTCAACTCTATGTACTGCTTGATCGCAACTGCGGTGCCGCAACGACACCGGATCGCTCGTGTGCACCCAGCCTAATGGTTCAGTAGGTTATTTTTAGCTTCACAGTCGCGAAGAAGTGTCATTTTAAAGTAGTGGTTCTCAACCTTTATGTCTACGTCTCCCCTTTGGATGATCTTCTTACACTAACCCCCCCCCCCCCGATTCCTGTCTCTCTCTCTCTCTCTCTCTCTCTATATATATATATATATATATATATATATATATATATATGTGTGTGTGTGTGTGTGTGTATCAGTGGTTCTTAACCTTTTTAATAGTCAACACCCCCCTTGAATCTGAAAACAAGCTCTCGCTCCCCCTTGAAAAAGAATATTTCTATTTTTTCAAAACGAGGCTCTTTTTCTGAAAGAGCCACGCGTAAGTCATCAGATGCATTGAAGCGATTTCTGACTTTGTTCTGATGTGCAAAAGTGATGAAAAACTCATTTCACAAAGGTATGTGGTGGCAAATGGTAAAATTATCTCTAATGCTGCTTTTGCCAATTCTGGATAAAGTTCTAACTGCGTACACCAGAGTAATGTTTTCTCCCCCAATAAAGTGCTATTTATAATGCAGACATTTTAACGATAAAAGTAATGAATTTCAATAAAGATAGTTACCCGTAGAGAACTAATACAAACTGTCACCACTAATCACTATGATAAATATTCCGTTTACTTACACACACACACACACACACACACACACACATATATATATATATATATATATATATATATATACACTCAAGAGCCACTGCCTCGCGGAAAACACTGATTTGATAAATCTTATGTTATTATCTTAACATTTATTACACACAAACATATATCTATATCTATATCTATCTATCTATCTATCTATCTATATATATATATATATATATATATATATATATATACACACTCAAGAGCCAAAACATTATGACCACCTGTCAATAACGAGTTGGCCCACCTTTGGCGCGCAACACAGCTCCAACCCGCCTTGCCATGGATGCCACAAGTTCTTGGTAGATGACCGGAGACAGATTGTACCAGATGTTTAAGCAACGGTCACGCAAATCCGAGATATTGCGAATTGGTGGTCTTTGAATTCTGAGCTGCCGTCCCATGACATCCCAAATGTGTTCTATCGGATTGAGATCCGGTGAGTTAGGCGGCCAGGACATTAACTGGAATTCAGCATCATGTTCCTGGAACCACTCCAACACAATTTTAGCCTTGTGACACGGGGCGTTGTCCTGTTGGAACATTCCATTTCCATATGGAAAAACAGAGGCCATGTAAGGGTGCAACTGGTCCGCAATGATGTTCAGATACCCTGTAGCATTCATGGTCTGCTCTACCACAACCACGGGTCCCAGAGACGCCCAAGAGAACGTCCCCCAAAGCATAATACCGCCTCCACCGACCTGTGTATGACCTACTGTACATTGAGGGAGCAACAGTTCGCCTGGAAAACGGCGTATCCTGACACGGCCATCGACGTGATGAATGACAAACCATGATTCATCTGATCAGGCAACTCTCTCCCAGTGATCCATGGACGAGTCGCGATGTTCCCGGGCCCAGCGCAGGCGCAGTTGGCTATGACGCTTGGTCACCAAAGGCACACGAGTGGGACATTTGCTGCGTAGCCCCATATCCAACAGTGTCCGCTGAACAGTGTGCTGCGATACTATTCTACTTGGCCCTGCATTGTATTGGGCTGTCAGCTGAGCCACTGTCTGGCTCCGGTTTTGCTTCACCATGCGAGACAGTCTCCGACGACCTTTTTCTTTGATAGCGTGTGGACGTCCAACACCATGTCGTCTACTCCTGGTTTCACCGTCATTCATCCACTTTGCATAAGTACTAACAACTGTAGGTCGCGAACAACCCACGAGTCGTGCAGGTTCGGAAATACTTGTTCCGAGCCTTCGAGCCATTACAATCTGCCCTCTATGAAAGTCGCTTAGATCCGCAGCCTTTCCCATCAGACACAGAAGTAAGTGAAAGAATGATTCTTCAGACTCTCTAGCAGCAGTTAAATACCACTTCCACCTGATCACGTGCCTTCCACGTCATCCAGGCGAATTCATTGCAAAATGTAGGGGTGGTCATAATGTTTTGGCTCTTGAGTGTATATATATATATATATATATATATATATATATACACTGAAGTGCCACTGAATTAGGGATAGCAAAGCCTATGGAAATTGTGTAGCGCTGCGCATCATGTATGCGCAAGTGAGGGCGCTGTGGTAACTGCATATATAGCGCGTACTGTGGTTGTTCTGAATTAGTTGTTGGAATTGCCAGTATGGGTAAACTGCCTGATTTAGACGCCTTCGATCGCGGACAAATCGTAGGTGCGCGAAGCATGGGCCATTCAATTTCCGAAATCGTCAGACAGCTAGGATTTTCAAGGTCGACATTGTCAAGAGTATAACAAGAATATATGTAGGAAAAAAGGATGGAGGAAAAAAAAACTAGCGATCGGGCAAACTGCAAAGGACAATTAGCCTTGACAGTGCGTGGTGAGAGACGGTTCAGGCGTATTGTACGTAGCTAGCGAAGCCAAACATTAGCTCAAATTACCACCCAGTTTAATGACGGTGCCAGTCGTACAGTCAGTAAACGGACTGTGCAACGCTCGCTTCACCGTATGGGTTTCGGGAACCGTCCACCTACGAGAGTACCATTGCTCTATACTCGCCCTCGGGCTGCACGTCTTGCCTGGGCAAGAGAGCACAGAGACTGGAACTTGAAAATTGTCTCTATTTTTAGTTATAGACTTGAAAAATAGTCTGAAAAATAGTCTGTTGGGACTTGACAGTCTCAACAGAAGTTTGCCCCAGGCCCCGTAAAGTCTCTGGGCGTCCCTGCCCAGGACTGTCTGAAATAAGGATGAAAGCTGCTAGGGAGCTTACCTCCACTAGCCCACGTCTCTAATTACAGCGTGATAACGATTCTCCTCTGTTTTTACTGGAATCATATCTTATTTCTTTCCTATTGAGTTTTATCGACCTATATTCCACCTATCGATCTGATATGAGCATAAATTACAATATGAAGCTATAAGAACTTTGGCATTTACTTGCAGAATAAACTTTGACATTTCAGGGAAAAAAATACAAGTACAGAAAAAATTATGCAACGTAAGCAGTAAATCCCATACAGCACAGTACTGTAAGCAAGATAAAATTCTATCAACTGTGCATGGACAAATTTTCTTCTAAATTTAATTGTTGTGTACGCAAAACAGAAATTCGACGGCTATGGGTAAGCACTTTTGCATCCTTAGTTATATCATATTTAATAGGAAGGGGAGGTAAGATATGCCCCATATGTTACAAGAATGGCTCAAATAAAAATTCAGTCGAACCCCCGTTATAACGAACTTCAAGGGACCAAAGGTTTTGTTCGCTTTATCCGGTGGTTCGCTATATCCGAAAGATTAAGAAAAATGCTAGATTTCACAAAATGTATAACTAATTAGTTGCAATGTGTATTCTATAATGATGTATTAAAAAATGATAAAAAATATTGAAAATGATCATCAAGGAATTAAATCGACTAAAATTGATTTCATTAAACTGACATAATACTAATTAAATTACGTACAATAGGGAAATGGAGGGACCAAAATTTTCGTTCGTTATATACCGGGTTCGTTATAACGGGGTTCGACTGCATAGTTAAAATATAGATAAAATATTAATTTATAAATATAAATTTGAAGACCCTGGATCAAAGTTTTACAAACCCTTGAATTATTCTTGAATAGACATACTTTATATTTTGATGAACAACACAGGCTGTTTAACGAATGTGAACAATAGAGATTTTTTTAAAATTTTGATAACATGCTCAAGGAAAATTATTCCTAGTGACCTTGACCTAGAGAATTAACTGCGATGCAATCTTCGACATCCACATAGTGACAATTTTAACGCTCACATAAATAGCTTACGCAAACCTAAATCTAATGCGTTACAAAAAAAGCGATGAATCTCTCTTAAAGAAACGTTATTTTTACGTATTCACACAAGCTCGAATTCCGGAGCAGAAGCCCCTAGAATGCGGCTTTACAGCTTCCTGCTTTTGACGGTGACATAACTTTCGGAAGAGATGTGTAGCGAAGATTGCATAATCTCTCTCTCTCTCCGTTTAAGATCCCGTGGAAGAGAAGAGAAAAGGGGAAAAAAAATACGACACCTAGACCCAGTGAGTCAACCTTGCTGGCGAAATATTCGCTCTTTTTGGCGTCTCCAAGCAAAATCAGACAATCACGTGATTGGGGTATAAACAAAGTATCTTTTTTGTGTTAGGGAGAGTCTCGCCGAAGCTTTTGACCAGACTGTCTGATTTTCCCCCCTGCTGTCTGGTTTTTCACCGGGTTGCTACATCTGGCAACTTATCGCGCTTTGCAGCCGTTTGAATGTTTCCGTCCATGATAATCCGGGAATTATTAATTTGACGTATCTGTTCCGATTGATATTTTTCTTTTTTTTGTTTAACGTATGCCCACCTATTCGTTTCAAGTAACAGTTATTTAAAATGTTACATTGTACATGCGAAACGGTGTACGCCCAGACTGAATGAGTAAGGCTTTCGTTGATTTCAATATCGAGTCTGAGCGTTAAAAAGGAGATACAGTTTTACTTTATTAATGCTACATTAAGTATGTAAGAACATTCTAAAAATTTGTTTTATAGTAGTTGAAATTTTGACTTTATATCTAAAATTAGAATAAAACAAGGCGTACATTAAAAAAAAATTAGTAAGAAAAATAGTTAAAAAAGAGTTTTAGAGGAAACATCGAAAACGGAAAGAGAGGAAGAAATGGACTTTTTTTGCAACACAGGATAACGCAAAAGGAGCAAATATTTTAGTATTTTATTTTGTTCATGTCAATGAAAATGACTTCCTCAGCCATGACCTATATCTATGATAATAACTCCCTCGATAAGACAATGTAGCTGTTTTAGTCAGAACGAATCAAGTTGAATAACAAATATGTACCTATAACGAAGTCAGGTGTTCATAACTAACATTAAATATCCTTAAATGCGTCACATTCAGAAGCTCGTAATAACGGTTTTCGAGTAGTAAATTTCTGATGGTTAGATTCCAATATGAGAAATTACCTTACTCATACTGGAGTCAGGAGAGCGAAAATTTATTATAAACAGTATCCGAATGTAGAGGTATGCCAACCCCTTCAAATATACATATACATTAAGATATTCTACGTCCTTGTTGATTTTACGCAGTTTTGTACAAATGGTGTCATTCGTCGCATGAAATTCTTTTCTTATGCTAGTAAAATTCTGAAAAGAGGTAAATTTATTAACTTGAAATATACTGAAATGTTGTTAAGATAGCTGAAACAGAGGCGAATTTCGTTGAGTTAGCCATTGGCGCTGTAGAGATCAACTTTGTTTATTTCTGTCTAGGTTTTAGAGTATATGGTACACACTTTATTTTTAACGGATTAAAATCGTAAATAATTAAGTTAATGTTAAACATCGTAGGAAACAATAAAAATAGTTCTCTAGCACTTTTGCAGTATTTTGTTACATTAGTTTACGTTTGTAGAATGTAATGAAATTCTCTTCTAGTTTTTCGGAGAAATTTTATATATTAGGGCTATGAAATAGTCGAACTGTTATTTTATCATTTTATTTATTATCGACAAATGAAAAGCTGAAATGGAAGCGGTTGGGAGTATTGGAATTTGCAACATTTTATTCAATACAGGAATGTGAAAAGGATGCAGAAATGATTTAATATGTAGGTTGTTTGATCGAATTAATATTCTAGCATCATATTTTTTAGATAGCGCTGTACAGGTATTTAATAATATATAACAATCGGGATTAGTTTTTGAACCTTTAGTGTGTATGAATTATTGAGATAATGTCACTGAAATATTATATTTAGATGTTGTTGTTTCTAATTCCCCCCATGGCCATCATTTATTCCAGATCAGGTTCATATAGACTAGCAGGCTGCGGCTCCGGTTTATAATGGCACCACAATTGTCGCAGCCCGATTTAGCCAGGTGCCACCACAATTCAAGGGCGGCTCCTTGGGGAGGATCGTACCCTCTCCCAACCTCTCTGACCTCACAGAGGGACTTTCCGGTCCACGGATTTAACGTGCCCAAACCCGGTTTAGATACGGGATTCTGTATTTAGGATCTACGTAATGTGCTTCCAGGAATGGAAGTGTTTAAGAGGAGTATTCATAAGTCTCGTCTCCTACTGTTTGAATCTGATAAAATGCTGTAACGTCACATTTTTCCTTTCTCAGAAGCTGAGGACTTCTCCATAGGGGGGGAGGGGGAGCTTATGACCCCCTTGAACACCTTCATCCTATCTCCTAGACCCCACGGGGAATTCCAGTGTGAATGATGAACGATAAGCCGAGGGATGAGCTAAAGGGTAGCAAGAAGATAGGCGGTTAAATTATGTGACCAATGTTGGGCATGAGGGAAATTATCGGATAAAAATGAAAGCAGATGAAGTAATTAAGGTAGGATTACAGGGTGCTTGTGAATGTGGTGAAGAGATTGCAATATGTAGCAAACCGTATATCCATCAAAAAAAGTTGATCTTCCAGAAATTAAGCCTTACGTAGTGGAATATCAATTAGAACATGGACATTGTTGTAAGTGTGGAAAGAGAAAGACGGGTAAGCTACAGGAGGGAGTAACATCAGGAGAGATTGAAAACTAACTCTCGGCCAGAGAGGTTGGTACGAGTACAACTCTGCTCGGGGTGTTCATTTCAGTGGCGCACCCAGGATTTTTTCTTTGGGGGGTGGCCGAGATGAACGGATAAAAATATTTATAATGCATGGGAGGGGCCGAGATGAACGAATAAAAATATTTATAATGCAAAATCAATATTTCTACTACTTTGGGGGGGGGGGCCTCCCCCCCCAGGGCCCTCCCTGAGTGCGCCACTGGTTCATTTTACGATTTTTCGGAGGGCGACTCCGTTGTGCGACAGAGCAGGCTGCCCAGGTGATAGTTGGAGAAAATCCAACATATTCTTTCGAGTTAAGACTGGAAAAGGGTTTTTTAAACATGTGTGTAGAAATGTATAAATTGTATTATCTCTATATATAAAAGAGCTCGTCTGTTTGTTTGTCCGGAATAGAATCATAGACTGTTTCACCCACCGGGACCAAATTCGGCACAATTAATGTTTAGGACCCGAGAAACTTAAATCAGGAAAAAGGAAATTTGGGGCTCAATTAGTTTTTTTTTAAATTAATTTTTTAACGATTTTTCACCACAACCAGCTGCGTTAAGAGTGATAGTTTGGGGGGTTGACGGGGGGGGGTCAAATTCCAATGCGCGGGGGGAAGAGGGTTGGGAATGACCTTTGACCCTGGCTCCCCAAATAAACACAACTGGCCAGATGAACATGAAGAGCGGGGGTGCAGCCCAGTATTTTTTTGATGGAATGCATGAAAATTTTTATATCTATATATCTACCCGGGCAACGCCGGGCAATAATGCTAGTAATCTATATATATAAAACAGTTCTGTAACTGACTGACTCACTGACTGACATACAACGCTCAGACCAAACCGCTGGACCTAAAAGGGCTGATTCTTCTTATAGTGTAGGGGTGCACTAAAAAAGATTTTTGAAAAATTCTTCTTAGATTTTTTAAAATAAAATTTTTAAGCTGTTTTTGTAACTTTTTTTAAAGTTTGCATTTAAAATAATAAATTGAGGCTTATAAAATTTATATCACGAGAAAGATCATAAAAATTCCTTTAAAATGAGATCTTTTTCGAATCTTTACCTCCATTTTCTAATTTTTGGTGAATTTTTAAAGATTAACTTTTAGAATTGAATTTATTAAATGCCGATCACGTGATTTCTTTTTCTGGTACTTTAAATAAATTTATCGTGACGTGCATAACAACTAAATATACAAAAAAAATATTTTTTTTCTTGCTAATGCGGCAGACGATTGGACATTATCCAAAATATATTAAAATACAATAAACGATATTATGTTCCTCAAACTGTACTATATTAACTGTACTATATTCTTTAGTATGTCCTATTAGATTTAATTTGAATATTTTCTTCTACATTATTTTGTCTATAAAAATACCCCTTACGATTTTTTATAAATATGTTTTTTTGTTATTTTTACATCAATTGTATACATTGATCGTCGTATTTAGTATAAATATATATATACATACATATATATATATATATATATATATTTTGCATTAATTGCATACATTGACCGTTGTATTTAATTTGAATGTACTCCGTAGCGAAGTGCGGGTTTTCAGCTAGTTTGTACATAAAGTCTTTACATATTATTTACATGTTTTCTCGTGGGCTCATTGGACAAGCTTCTTACAACGCATCAAATTGTAAAATAGCCAAGTATATTAAGTATTTCACTTCCTCGTCCGAAGCTCTCTCTCTCTTTGTACTTAAACGGTTCAGCTTGATCAATAGTCCGATAGATCGGTTTGTGGGAAACCTGTGAAAACCAAATCGCTTATTTTAGATCAAACAAAGATTGTTATCATAATCGATTTGCTTCACTTCTGCCAGTTTCGATTGTCGTATTTCACACGCGAATACATCAAAATCGCTGATTGTGTTGAAAGCTAACGTAATCACACATAATATCTCTTACCAGACTATAAATCTGCCCTTGAAGCCATTTTAGGATAAATACAAAATTGACAAAAGACATTTGTTCGGGAATATAAAATAGAAAATAAATATTTTTCCTCTCATAAATCCCCCTACTACCGTGTTTGCCCGAAAATAAGTCCTAATCGGAAAATAATCCCTAGCATGATTTGTCAGGATACTCGTAATATAAGCCCTACCCCAAAAATAAGTTAAAATAGGACGCCAGACTTATTGCCGAATGACCAATCGGAGTACAGTCACACACACGTGCTCACAGACGTGGTTGTGACTTATTAGAATCTTCGTAATTCAATACGTCAAATGTTGTAACTCATGTATAAAATGCACTGTTGTGGAATAAAGAAATGTTTTCTGAATTTTGTACCTGCAATTTTTCATGGCATTTGTGTAGTTCATCATTCTTAACAGTATTTGTAAGACTATAATAAACGTTTGTCTTAATAATAGATTTAAAGGGAATAATATTTCGATCCCCGAACAAGATCATTGCAAAAAGAATGAGCTATTTGGTCGAGTACAATAAGGCTCGGTGCACACGAGCGATCCGGTGTCGTTGCGGCACCGCAGTTGCGATCAGGCAGTACATAGAGTTGAAATAACCGACTCACACGGACGACGGGCGTCGTTCGTATGAGTCGGTTAGTCTACGTACTGCTATGTACTGCCTGATCGCAACTGCGGTGCCGCAACGGCACCGGATCGCTCGTGGGCACCGAGCCTTAAGGAATCATAGAGGACTCTCGGAAAAAGAATCTTACAGTTTTCTGCAAAGAAAAGAGGTTGCATCTCCGAATGATCCGAAAATGGTTTCAGAGTACGATAACTTCTGTCAACGGGTGAACTCGGGAAATGCTAAGAAGCTCAAGTGTGGATCAGGTCGGCAACCATTGTCTCCTAAGTTGACTTCAGTTGACTTCAGTTAGTTGACTTGAGTTAAGACTTCATCTGCGAATGGATTCCTGACAGAAGAGTGAAGGCTTTGATTGTTCGTAAGTCTGATATTCAAGCATTTGCCCTTGCAATGTTGATGTTCCAGAAGAGGATGACATGACTGTACTTGAATAAATGTAAATTTTTGTACATGAATGTATGAATAAATGTAGATTGTTGTAAATGGATAAATGAAAGTTGTTGTGCATGAAAAAATAAGACATCCCCGGAAAATAAGCCCTAATGTGCAAAAATTAATATAAGACCCTGCCTTATTTTCGGGGAAACACGGTATTTAACTGTTCAAAGAGTATAAAACATGTCATCATATCAGCAGAAAACAACATATCTGCAGATAATTGATGACATCAACCAAAATAACTCAATCAGCATACCATGACAGCATATGCTTGAGAAAACCAAAGCCCGAAATCAGCAAGGTACAACATAATAAAAAGCATAAATTCCGAAAAATGATTGATCTATCTCCAAGATATTTTATTCTACAGCTTAGGAGATATGTCATACGATTTGCAGCAAACGGACGACTACGCGTGTGTCGTCAGCTATAGGAAACAAACTCGGCAGAGAGTTTATTTTTTACGGGGCAAGCGTTTGGTGGCTCAGCACTGGTTTAGGGCGCATTCACATCGCACTGCTTGGGTGTACTTGTCGTACCAGAAATGACAAGTACACCCAAGCTGTACTGTAGATTATTTGTGAAACATAAGTGATCGTCTTCAGATTACATTGGCAGAATTTTTTTTCTTGCACAACCAGCCACGTTCAAACGTGATGGTTGTTCTATTCGTAATGGAAATCAGGTAGACAGCCCCCCCCCCCCCACGGATCATGACAATGCACATCTGCTATGTCCATACAATTTGCAAGATGGTTCATTAATTGACCTGAGGGATATTCTCTCCCAGGTTAAACTATGAGGAATTTCCACCCTGGTATTTTTCTAATTACAGATCATCGATTGCATATTTTTGAATCCTGTTATCTACACTTGAAAATAATATATTTTAATGCAATGCCCTTATTTTTCAAAAATTTCTTTATTTTCATTTAATATTAAGAAAAACTATTGTAATTCCGTAGCGACAAACACCAATAGTTAAATGCCTTGCAAAAATTACTGAAATATTAAAACGTTTGAAGGCTTCGCACTTTTTATTTAAACGTCTGTCTTTAAGAGAAAAAAACATTATTAAAAAATATGCATTTGACAATCTGTAAAAAAATACCGAAAGGAAAAGGCCTTGTAGCTTAAGGCCGTCTGCACACGAAGCAACTCAAAAGAAAATGATAACTGACTCAAATCACAAACCAGTCCGTGATGAGTCGCAACCTATGTAATTGAATGGAGCCACGCACACGGCGCAACTGGTTACAAACCCGTCCGACGGGTTTGTAACCAGTTGCGCCGTGTGCGTGGCTCCATTCAATTACATAGGTTGCGACTCATCACGGACTGGTTTGTGATTTGAGTCAGTTATCATTTTCTTTTGAGTTGCTCCGTGTGCAGACGGGCTAACTCAAGGGTTGAGGATTGCGATGTCAGCGGAGGTGCTACCTTAAATTCAGTTAGATATTTATCTGACATTTTAGAGAGATATCGGGCAACGTTTACCATGTCCAAAGAAAAAAAGGTGAAATGACCCAATTTCTGACGGACGAATAGTGAAAAATTCCTCCGGTGGAGATCTAAGTGAGAACAAGCTCTCCCCAATCAAAACAGCAGTCTGAACAAGAAATCCACGGTTGACCAGTGTTGTACCAATGAAAATTGCTACAGTGTTGTACTAACCAATGTAGTAACCAGTATGAGCACATTTCGTTCCGAAGCATTATTAATCTAAAAGGACACAAAACAAAAATCACGGTTTCTTTAGAACCTTGAGTCGGACTACAGTAACACGCTGCCAGAGATGAGAATTTTTCAACTGATTATCTGTCTCCAGAAATCGAAGATATTGATAAGAATGCTCCGTTTATTCTCAACCCAGTGAGAGAAGTAGAAATGGATTTAAGTCGAAATAATCTGAAAATGTCTAAATTTAGTCAGGATGTCATACATTGACCTGATCATGGGGATAAAATAAAATTTTTGCTAGACCGGTACCTACAGTTGAAAGCCGATTCTGAACGGCTATAACCATCCATGCCAGCAGTGGGAATCGAACCCACAGGATCTAAACCAGCCACTAGCCATTCGGCCATCACCTGGCAAATGAATGTAATACAACTCGCTTTAAATTTATGCTTAGAAATTCAGTATTAAGGTTCGGTTTGGAGCGCTACGGTAATTTGTTTTGCTACACGAAGGCTATTTCGACCGGGATCTACAGCTTAAGCCTATTCCGAATGGCTACAAACATCTATGCCAAGAGTGGGACTCGAACCCACAGACTCTGGTACCAAATGCGAGCACCCAAGCTATTCGGCCATCGTCCGGCCACAGTATTAAGACCGAGTATTCTTTTCCAACGGTCTTAACCCTTCTATATGTTGTTTGAGCTAGAGCGATGAAGTTTTGAAATCAGTATGAAGGGAGGGTTTGAATTTACCTACCCAGTAGATGGGAGTTTTCCTCACCCCTCTTTAAAGTTCTGAAGACGCTAACAGAAACTGAATTTTGTGAGACGTACTTTTTAACAAATATATCTTCGGCTGCACCGGCCAATTATACCTCCATTTAAGCATTTATACATATGCTAATAGCATCGCTTCTATTCATTGATGTAATTGTGTTTGCATTAGGGGACTTTAAGTATAATAGAATCCACTACAGTCTAGCATCAAAACAAGTAGAGGTCATCATTTCTCCCGTTGAATAATGCTAAATTACTTGTAAGATTGTTTTGAAAGTCATTGAAAATAACAATATCCTTTATTCCCAGAATAGTTTACTACAGAACAACGGCCTCGACGTTTGGAGAGGAGTTCAAATTCCTCTGCAGGTAAACGGTCGATATAGCCGCTCCCGTCCGTTTGGGTAGTTGGTTGAAATCGATATGGTCGTCTTTTGCACGAGGACTTATTTGAACAAAACCTGCAGTTTGAAGCCCATTCCGAACGGCTACAAACAGCAGTGCCGATTCTCGAACCTACTGAATGTCGACGCCTTAGACATTTGGCTATTTTCATTCCCCACTTCTCCCGAGACGTTTGGAAACGTGTGACAAATACTCATAGATGAAGAAATATCATCGTCGAGCAGTTAAATATAAGATCATGAAATGTTAATGATAGACTCGTTATCGATAGTGTTTAGCTACAGTACCTGGAAGAAAATTGCGTTAATGAACAGAATTTTGTCATAAACACCCGTTTCTTTTTCTGCTGGTTAATGTGGCAGTCCGCTCTTCAGCCTTTGAAACGCCAGGCATTTTGTAGCCGTCACGTTCTGTGTATTGTTTCAGAAATAGTTTAATTTACGGATAAAGTACAACCCCCCCCCCCCCATGTAAACATCGCTTAGCAGAAGAGTGCAACGACTCAGTGAGTAGACACTTACGAAATATTTTTGGAAACATTTTTCTTTTGTTTCAATGTTCGATGGGGCAATACGTTTCAACCAAATCCATCTATTTTATTCATACATGCATATCGCGCATATATGAATAAAATGGGCGTAAATAGATCCATTTTATTCAAATTGAGCGCGCCATACAGCCTTACTGATAATCTGATGTTTTTGCATTCCAGTGCCCACACCAGAATATTGAACAGTCTGTAACAGTTATTTATTCTTTCTAACTCAGCGTTTTAACTAAGTTGAAAGTTTTACTTGATAGTGCATTGTCGAGAAACATGTCTGGACCTGCTCATTTTTTCTTTGTTATTTTGAATATTTTCATCGATACGAATCATTTACATTTTATGTGTCAATCATTCAGTACAGCAGGATATCTCGCCGTCTACAAGATTTCTACAAATCTCGGTAGCATTTGGCGCAGAAACGTCCCTCTATTAGCCCTGCCAAGATCTGAATAATGCATTTTTTAATGGAGTTGTTGAACTAATGGCCTCCGAAATCCGATCCCCGAAGACATATATTTCCGCATCGTTAGAGGAACTGTTCGAGGAAGGGATTTGTACATGAAAAAAGAATTCATTTTTTTGTTGTTGTCCCCCTTTCCAGTTTACATCATTAAGGTCTCCGGACAAGCGCTCCTGAAAAGGGGTTTTGTTTTTATTTGCGTTTACCTGCACTTGGCAAACTCTTAACGCGAATATAGCACATACAAGGAAATCCCTCTGGCAGATCCTTATAACGATACTTGGAAATACAGGTAACCCTCCTATAACACGGTAGATAAGTTCCTAGAAAATGCCGTGCTGTGTGAAACCGTGTTATATGAGACCCAGGGACAGTTCAAAAAAGGAAGGTTACGTTCCGAAGACCTATTAAAAACAATTTTTTTTTAAATTCCATATAAGCAACTTAATTTTTAATAAAAATATAAAAGTATGTATAACACAAAACGATAAGGAACAAAAAAAATATTTTCATTTAATGCGACCTTAATTTAATAAATATCTTCCTCATCACTGCTCAGTACAATCATACGAGAACGTTTTTTTGATTGAACGATATCACCTTCACTTTCAGAACCTTTTTTTCTTCATTTAGATTTTATGCACCTTCTATCCTCTTTAAAAAATCTGTAATTTTGGTTTATTTGCTGGTTCTTACAAGGTCATTGTAGATTCACGGTATAGAGATAAAGAATTTTGCAGCTCCCTTTTGAATTTTCGGCTTCTTTCAGCGGAAGGGTCTACATTCAAGAAAAATGATTCAAGATTTTCAGCTAAGCTTAGGCCTTCTTGTAATTTCATAGAGTTATAAATGAATAAATTATAATTTGTTTATAGATTTTCATGTAAATCCACTATATTTCATTATTCCTTCCCATCATTCTTTTAAGGTAATTTAGTTTTTAAATGTGTTAAACAAAAATCATGTTATCTAGTGCTGTAGAAGTACAGTGTTGTACAAAGGTTTTCGCAATTTTTTTATTGTGTCAGAGCGAAACCGTGTTACAGGTTGCATTGTTATACCAGGGTTCCCGCAATTTATCTTAACGTGTTAGAGAGAAACCGTGTTGTAAGATACCGTGCTGTAGGAGGGCTATCTGTAGTTGAACAGGCCTTAAACGGCTTTCGGTGGTTTCTTGGGTAAAATTTTCTAATCAGGATCAAGCAGCATGAAATCTAATCACAAAATCCAATTGATGGGTATAATACATTTATTAACTGTACACATTATGGTTATTTAGTTATTTAATAGGTTAACATCTTATACGAAATATAAAGAAGTAGAAGCTATTTACATATTTACAAAGAACGGAGAGAATGGATAATGGTGACAGTTCAATCCATGATCGAATCCCTAACTAGGCAGTTCGATACTCCCACCAGCACAAGGAAATTTAGTTTCGTATGCCCATGGGATTTGTGGTGCAATCTTCCGAGCGACAGCTAGACACCACGCAGAAAAACGCGAAAGAGTTGTTCACATTAAATTCGGAGCGTTAACGTGGCGTCAGCTGAAAATTTTTAACCAATCATATAGCTGAGCGCTATGACATCATCCGCGGTCACTAATGACTATCAAAGGATATGGTACCCCATACCATAACGCCCTGTTGTGGCCCTGTGTGGCGTGCGATAGAAAGGGCGGGATTCCCACGCCGCCTTGGACGTTTCCATTACACGTCTTCGGTGGTCTTCAGGGCGCAAGTTGGATACGGGACTCGTCACTAAAGACTACAGTCCTCAGTCAGCGCATTTCTCTAGTTGATCGCGTTAAGTATCACTGTAATGGAACTTGACATTGTGCATGCGTGAGGGATAAGCGGTAGTAACGGTCGGTAGATTACGATCTTTCAGTCGTCTGTCAATTGACCTGTTGTACACTTGTGTGTTGGTCACATGTCGGATGGTTGATAACGTCGAATCCAGTGCTGTGACAGCTGATCTGACAATCGTTCTGTCTTCCCGTTCCGTTGTGGTCCTAGGTCGACCACTACCGTCATGAGGCTTAAATCTACCGTTGTTGACCCACTCTTGCCAGCATCGTCGAAAGATCGCTGAGACCTAGACGAAGAGCGATTCTCCCATTTGCCCAAACAGCTTCTTTCAATGCGATGACACAACCTCTTTCAAACTATGAAATATGCTCGAATCCTTCGGAGAGGCATTGTTACAGTCGACGTTAGATATCCGCAGTCGAAATGCAACAAAAATTTTGTACATCAGATCGAGAATAGCTCCTTATATACACCTGCTGGATGCGCAGTTCTGATGCGCTTGGGCTCCCGTTATTCATTCGTTGGACACCAAATTTTAATCATTCGCAGGTTCGATGAAAATATCTTTGTATACGAAATTTCATTACAATCGGACATCTCCTTCTTAGTGCGTCGATTTTTTTTGTTATAGAATGTATATAAATTTTACAATGCAAACGTAGCTTTTATTCAAAAAATTCTCCTCTGTTTTTCTAATTGTATAGCCAGTCAAACACAGTTAACTTTTTTGATGATAAAATTATCAGCATGAAATTCCCCTTGGACAGAATAATCGTATGTCACACAGGCAATTTATTTAATTTTTACAAAGGAAATATGCTCCATCTTAATAAAGGAGATTATTTGGGTAGAATGTTTAAACAGCTGTTGGTGCCAGTAACTAATATTAACTTATAATAGTTTAGTTTAAAACGGTTTCAAATTTGAACAAACAGATATAAAGAGCATATATAATAAGCCTATTATCTAGCATTGTAATACCGTAGTTTCCTGCTTAGAATCGACGGATTATACTTTAAAAAGCTTGTGAATTTCTTCATGCCGATCAAAGGCAGCTGCGTATTATTCACAGTTTTTTTCAAGACTAATTGATTTAGTGTATAGTTCTGAAAAGAGCTTTTAAAATATTTATTAGCTATGACGTCATAACAGGGAGAATATTGGCGTTTCGTCACAGGCAATTATGGAGGCGTGTTGTCTCGTTATATACCCTGGCAGTTTACTGCATGTCCATTTCAGTTGCTGTGATCCAAATTGCATTTTGACCATACATTTCTAAGAGTATCGAAGGAAGGGTGTAAAAATCAGGCACATGCGAAGGACTTAGATTTACCCACCAGGAGCTTCTATATTACCATTTGAATTTTTTTGCTATCGGAAAAATCTTCACTTTTGACACTGCTATATTCCCAACTGAAGGTGATTGAATTGAGGTGGGTGAAGGTACAAGCCCAGCAGATGTCGCCCCGGGGGAGGTTGATCGGTCTAAATTGTGGTGGCAGCCTATTCACCGGTAGGGATTCAAACCTGGACGGCCTTAATTGCTATGCCGGGACCTGTCTAGTGCACTGGACATTGGAAGTTTAAAGAAAGCAGCTTTTGGAGGGTTACAATGCTATGCAAATAATAGGACGCGGCGAACAGACGGAAAAATATCGGTGAAAATTGCATTTGCCGAAAAGTGGTCTGAAACTACAGTACATAATATTAAGGATATATATATATATATATATATATATATATATATATATATATATATATATATATAGGCTCCAGTCCAGACATTTGGGGGGGGGGAACTCCAGCTCTTAGGGTTAGATATATATATATAAGAAATAAACATCCTCTCATTTTAAATTTAAACTCATTTAGTATTAGGTCTAGGAATATATAATATTAGGCTATGAACAAAAAAAAATCCGCCGGGCATATATACGTTGTGGCAGTTTTACGGGTTGGACACATGTTACTTCCCGGACGACAACGCCAGCTGTCATATTGCGAGGTCCACCATGGATTGGTATGGTGACAATGGGGCTAACCGAATGGACTCGCCTGCCCAGAGCCCTGACCTGAACCTTATCGAGAACCTCTCGGACGAGTTCGATCGTCGAATTAAGGGGTGCAACAACCGTCCAAAATCGGTGAAGGAACTTACATGTCTTCTCCAGGCCGAGTGGAAGAAAATACCACTAGCCGTCATACAAGGACTTGTGCAAAGCATGCCCTGGAGGGTTGAGGCTGTAATTGCCTCTCGTGGAGGCTCTACCAACTATTGAATATGAATAAATTTTGTTTTTCTTTTCTATCACAGGTGTCCAAATACTTATTGGTAGATAGTATATATATATATATATATATGTCATATAAATCACTGTATATATTTACTTACAATTTTAAGTAAATATATATATATACTTAAAAAAATATATATATATATATATATATATATTTGGGGGGGGGTAGTAGATGCACTTTGGCAGAAACACTTATCTTGAATACATTTGCCCTTATACACACCGCAATATGCTTGCTTCTTCTTTATGTGAGTATCCGAAGGTGACTTAACCTTGCTTCCGATAAATGGACCACACTGAAACATCCATACATCCATGTCTCGATCTAGATTTCACCCCAGACTCAAGTTGTAGAAGCTGACCACCATACAAGGTGGAATGCAAACATATTGAAACAGTTTCATTAACATTTTGTCGCCGAGAAGTCGCGAGAATCTACTTTTGTCCTTTTCGAAACATACACTCTTAGACAAAGAAAACGACGCACCAAGAAGTTGTTATCCGACAGGGACGGAAATTGGCAGATGTGATGTACATGTACAGAAAAACAAATGATTACAATCTGAGGAAAATTGGATGATTTATTCAAAAGAAAGAGCTTAACAAAGGGAAAAAGTCAGTAACGTGTTGGTTCACCTCTGGCCCTTATGCAGGCAGTTATTCTTCTTGGCATTGGTTGACAGAGGTTGCGGATGTCCTGCTGCGGGATATCGTGCCAAATTCTGTACAATTGGAGCGTTATATCGTCAAAATCCCGAGCTGGTTGAAGGGCCCTGCCCATAATGCTCCAAACGTGCTCAATGTGGGAGAAATTCGGCGACCTTGCTGGCCAAGGTAGCATTGGGCAAGCACGAAGGCAATCAGAAAAATCTTTCGCCGTGTGCGAGTGGGCATTATCTTGCTGAAATGAAAGCCCAGGATGACGTGATATGAAGGGGAGCACAACGGGGTGTAGAATATCATCGACGTATAGCTGCGCTGTAAGGATGCCACGGATGACAACCAAAGGGGTCCTGCTATGAAATGAAATGGCACCCCAGACCATCACTTCTGGTTTTCGTCCCGTATGGCGGAAGACAGTCAGGTTGGTATCCCACCGCTGTCCGGGACGTCTCCAGACACGTATCCGCTGGTCATCGGGGCTCAATTCGAAGCGGGACTCATCACTGAAGACAATTCTACTCCAGTCAATGACATTTCAGGTCAAATGTGCTCGACACCACTGCAAACGGGTTTGTCGGTGTACAGATGTCAATGGTAGTCGGCGAAGGGGCGCCGTGAGCTCAGCCCCCTTTTTCTGAGCCGCCTACGAATGACCCTTGCGGTCACTGAAGCAGCAGTTGCACATACAATCGATGATAATGATGAATCTGGGGCTGTCAGTGCCGCTCTGACGATTGCTCGGTCATCACGTTCTGTCGTTTCTCTAGGCCGATGGATTCCTTCCTGACGCTGTGTTCGGCCATGGTTAACCCATTCCTGCCAACATCGTCTAATAGTGGCATTGCTCCTATCCAAATGTCGAGTGATTCGCCGATTAGACCAACCGACTTCTTATAGCCCAACTACATGTCCTCCCTCAAATGCTGACATCTGCGCATATTGCTCGCGCACCTGTATGCAAGGCATAGTTACTGTCTACCTGAGTACACGGAATGAAATTTGCAAAGAATTTATGACCTGGAATCGAAATTTCTCCTCTTTAATATCCTGCCAGTTGCGCAGTTAAGATGCGCTGCAGCGTCATATGTTCATTCATTGGACGCCAAACTTTAAAATTTTGCATTTTCCGTTGAAACCTGTATGCATATCAGTTTGTGTCCAATTTTCATAACCCTTTCTTGGTGCGACTATTTTGCTTTTGTTGTTTGTTTGTGTAAGAGTGTATTATACGAAATCGGTTACGGACGGTTTATCCGCTCGTCTATTTACACGGGCCATCATTCCATCGTTCTTATCTGTATAATGCATAAAAAAGAGACATTCTATCCTACTCAGAGTTTCTGTAAAGTGATGTTGAATGACGAACACAATTATTGTGAAGTGGTGAAGTATGCATCTCTGTACCTGTGAGCAGTGATATTCTTGCAGTAAAATGGCTTGCGTGATTATACCTGTCTTCACTTGACGGATCCATTTATTTTTCGGGAAATCTTTTATTCGCTTTTATTTTTGACACACGCATTCAACTGTTCACTTTTACCCTCTAGATGCATTCATTTTATTTCTATTTTCGTCCATGAATGTGAGGAAACCAATCATTATTTCAATTTCCCATCTTAAAAAATTCATCTTGGTGTGCTGTCTTTCGGGAAAGAAACGTCAGAGGGTGGAAGAAATAAAAAAAAAATGATTGTAATGATCCAAAATCAATGGACTAAAGAAATGCATAATATTTCATAAATATGTTTATGTATATGCATAGAGAGATTGTTCCCATACGCTTAAATGTTAGCGATAAAGTATTACACGAATTTAGTGTTTGTTAGTAATGTAATCGCCCAATTTTTAACTCCATGAGTGGCTTTTAATACACTGCTTGACAATTGCTAAGGAACAGTCACATTTTTCGGAATATTTCATAATATACATTGATTGAAGAAATGACACTTCGAACATATTTAGTAGAGATACTGTGCATTATTTATTACGCAAAATGGTACAGATTACGCCACATGGAAAAAGAAGAAAACGAAAAACAAAAAAGATGCTTTTTGGAGCATTTCCAAACAGCCACGAAAAATGGGTCTTCCTGCCAGAATGAAACAGTTATGAGTACCTTAGTAAGGTGTATGACCTCATCGGACTCTAGTGCACATTTTGCATCTGTTTTTTATGCTGTCTACTAAAGTATTGAGGAGTCCTTGGTTGACATTGTCCCACTCCTCTCTCAAGGCGATTTTCAATTCTTGCAAGGTTCGGTGAGGGCGAGTTCTTTGAGAAACACGTCTGCCCAGAGCATCCAGGCATGCTCTATAGGATTTAGGCCAGGAGGGTAAGCAGGCCATGTCATACGCTCAATATTTTCACTTTCTAGTGTGTCCGATACTTCAGCGGTCCTGTGTGGACGCGCATTGTCGTTCATAAACAGAACATCTGGACCTACCGCATCCCTAAAAAGACGAACATGATCCAGAATAATCTCTCTGCAATACCGCTGCGATGTAACGGTACCTCGCTCAAAGATGGGAAGCGGTGTTTTACCATTGTGCATAATGCCTGCCCACACCATCACGTCTTGGCCATACCGATGACGTTCCTGAACATTCTGTGGTGCGTCAGTGTAGGCAAAATTAATTACCTTAAAACAATGGATGCATGCATGGGTTGGAACAAACAATGAAGACAAAGCATTGGCCTTAAACATACATTTATTTGATAACGCACAAATTTCAATTAAATTGTAATAGCTAGAAGTACAATAATCTCTTTCATATTAACATTTTTAAATATGAGAACTCAGAAGCAGAGGCAAACTATATTGTCAAAGATGATTTTTAGAGTCTATTGGGGAGGCACTTACTATAGCTGATGTATGCAGCGATGATGGTGGCATCGACGACAGGGACCCAGAATCATCTCAAGTATAGGAACATCTTAGCGGGATATTGGCACTTCTCCAAGACTCTGAGGCAAACGAGAGTCTCTATCATCTAACTTTGAGGAACCAAGTCTGAGAGCGATCTGCTTCTTCTCCAATTCCTTTCGTCCTTGGCGGGGCTGTTGTCCGTTTACAGGGGGACCATTCTGGCCCGCCCCTCATTTTCATTGGGCAGTGGGCTGTTTTTCTTTCAGTGGTTCTTGCGCCAATTGGTTCTTTATTAAACAGCCTCTGTCGCCTCTGTCCATAGTCTACGAAGTACCTCCCCCACCACAATTTTATTTTGCAAAACAACTTTGACCCTTCTCATCTGACGTTTTTACTGTGGGCCATAAAATAACGACCATCCATCTTGTAAAATTTAGACTTTAGATCGCTATCACTGGCCACACCGACAGTTATTCTTCTATTATCTATTGGTTTACAAGCCTCTATTTACCCCTGCCTCTGCAGTCTTTATAATAGATTCGTTATTGGCCACACACCGTGGGGAATTATACCATTCCACTTCTACAGTCAGAGAATATCACTCTGGACCACTCTTGCTGACCACAACCAATATGTTCCTTACACCAACGTAATCTTTCTCGTCGATGGCGTGGTTGAAGTGGGTTGAAGTGGGAAGAATTATTTTCTTCATCGACTTCCTCACATTTTTCTCTATAATATACAGCATAAAACATAATTATAATACTAATAATTGCAAATAAAACACTTAAAGATAACAATTTGAGTAAGACTATGAACAAGGGGAATTGTACAAAGCTTTATCTATTAGAAAACAAAAGCAGAATTGTTGGGAGATTATAAGAAATTATTTGATATAAAAAAATAATGTTTTATGAATAATGAATCTTAGGTCAATGCATTGTGCGCAGACTTTTTTAAACACTATAAGAGATATATATTAAATTATATATATATATATATATATATATATATATATATATATATATATATATATATATATATATATATATATATATATATATATATATATATATATATATATGTGGTATTGGAAGAACGGCGAGTGACGAATCAGAAGCAACGACTGTGGCAACGGCGAGTGACGAATCAGAAGCGTTCCCGCCTGACGGAGATCTTCGGCGATCGACGAGGAAAACAGGACGACGGAGAGTAAAAGACGCCGCGAAAGAAAGAGGTTATCAATAATAACGTGGTGGCAGACGGCTATCGTAAAGACGTAAAATTGTGTATAGTTTTTGTTAATTGTAACTGTTTTTGTCCTGTGACAGTCAACAAATAAATTGGTGTTAGTGTGAACCGGTGTGTTCAATTTAGAACGACGGACACCAATTTACATGTGGACTCGGCCGCTGCATTTTTCTCAAAGTGCGTTCTGGGCTTCCATTCCCTATCCCCTAGCAAGCCATCCTACGACGTTCCTACCGGACTGGATTACTTTTACTCCTATACGACGAACCGGTGAGTTTAATTTAATTTGTCAAATGAGGATATTTTTATGATCTTCTATTTGTTGTTACTGAGGATGAACAATTGAAATTAAATCTCCCAGAAGTGTTTTGATTTTGTTTTTGAAGATATATGAACATATTTAAGAAATATTTAAGAAAAGAAATTATATTTTTCTAACAAATGTGTGCATTTTTAATTCCAATACAAGAAGTGTTTTGATTTTGTTTTTGAAGATTTATGAGCATATTTAAGAAATATTTAAGAAAAGAAAGTATATTTTTCTGATGAATGTGTACATTTTCAATTCCGATACAAGAAGTGTTTTGTTTTTGTTTATGAAGACATATTAGCATATTTATATTTTGTGCTGTTTACTTTCAATATGAGTACTCTAAATGATATTCCGCATATTTCAAAAGCCCTTAAATCAGGGTCAACAAAAGCAATCAGATTATTACATCAGTTTATATTTGAAAATGATGCTGGGAGGAACAATCGTAAAGAACTCCGCATTTTTTTCTGGTTTCCTTAAACCTTTTCATGTCAATGACGAACGCGATAAAAGACTTAAAACATTTTCCAGCACCGATTTAACTTGTATTGCGAATTTGCTACATCTTGATTGTTCAACAGACCCAGCTCAGAGCTGTGAAACTATATTCAATGCTTTAAATAACTTTGCATTATTTCCCCCCCCCCCGCTCTGTGCTCTCGGATACGAGTGAAACCGAAAATGATTCACAAGATGCCAACAGAAGCTCTACGGTTTTGGCGACTAGCCAGGTGCCGGTTCAAAGTTCATTTCCAACCGCAGCTTCACATTCTAACATAAACAACTCTTTCGGGCACAGGCAGATAAATCCTTTTTTGTGTGATGTTGATTCGCAGTGTTTTCCAGCTTCTAACAGTGGAATACATTTATCGTTACGTGACCTTGCAGAGTGCATTAAGAATTTTAACGGTTCGTCCGATTCTTACAGAGTTAAAATTTTCATACAGGATTTAGAAGAACTTTTTGATCTTAATGGCATCACAAATGATGTCCACAAAATTGCCTTTGCGAAAAAATGTTTAGTTGGTTCCGCAAAAACATTTATTAATTCTCTTCATGGCATAACCACTTGGAATTCGCTAAAAGAAAACTTACTAGAAGAATTTTCCTCCAAATTAAATTGCGCCGATCTTCATACGATGTTGCTGCAAAGACGGTTAAAACCCAATGGATCCTTACACGACTACTTCATAGCTATGCGAGAAATCGGTTCAAGAGGTCAAATTGACATTTCTTCAATTTTTAATTATGTTATCAACGGTATTCCCGATTCTACATCTAATAAAATTTTGTTATATGGTGCTAAATCTGTTCCAGAATTCAAAGAAAAATTAACAGTTTATCAGAAATTTCTTTCAACGTCCAAATTAAGTAAACCTCCTAATGATATTAAATTCGCATATGATAATCGTCAACGAAATTACACCTTCGACAGAAAACTCCCTAATAATTCTCCAAAACTCCCCGTTTGCTACAATTGTGGTTCCAAGGGCCACAAAAGTTCCAGTTGCCAGCATACGACTCCAAAATGTTTTACGTGCAATTCTTTTGGACATTTATCTTCAACTTGCTCGCAGCACGTTGGCCAGACAATCCCAGAAAATTTTTCGGAAACTACTCCACCTAATGACGCCTTACATGTTCCTACACCAACCAATTATTTGTCTTATCCAATAATGATAAACAATGTTGATCTTCATGAGCTTCACGATTCAGGTAGCGAAGCTACAATGATTACTGACCAAACCCACCAACTCGAAACATTGCAGAGTCAGGTGAAAGATTTTCAGCGAGAAGTGGAAGAATCTCGGTTAGTTAAAGATGAACTGAATGCTCAAGCCAAAGAAGCTAAAAAGAAACAAAAAGCTTTGGAATCTGAACTGATTCACTTAAAAGAAGTTTTAGCAATGTCTGAAAAGCAGAAAAGAAACTTAAATGAGAAGTTAGAAGATTTGAGGAATAAACTTCTTGATTCTATGGATTCAACAGCTACACAACAAGCCTTGCGATCTAAAATGGGGGAAGAACTCAATATTTTAAAGAGAAACCTGGAAGATGAAACTGCTGCACACAAAAGCCAGATTCGTAATTTGAAGCAGAAACATACAATTGCCGCTGAAAAATTAAATGAACAGTTAGATTCAGTGCAAAAAGCTAAAGTTGCTGTTGAGAAGACTAAGCGCAATCTTGAACGTGAACGTGAAAGTTTACAAGAGCAAGTATTTGAAGAAGTAGAAGCAAGGAAGAACATTGAGAAAAAGTTAGATATTGCCAAAATCCAGATTGCAGAATATAAAAAGAAAGCTGACGAGGAAGCAGATGCTTCTGCTCTGTTAGAAGAACAAAAGAAGACGATGCTGCCAGATATTGGTATACTGCACCACAAATTAGATGATTTGCAAATGGTTCATGAAAAGCTGAATAAATCAAAGAACAAATTACAATCAAAGTTTGAAGACCTTAACATCGAATTAGACAACCAAATTGAAGAACTTGAAGATGAATTACAGTTAACTGACGATTCCAAATTACGTTTAGAAGTGAATATGCAAAAACTAAAGACTCAGTTAGAAAAAAACTTGCCAGCTCGAGATGAACAATATTAAGAAAAACGACTAGCTTTGATAAAGCAGGTTTCTGACCTAGAAAATGAGTTTATCAAAATGACATTTCAAGCCACAAATCGCCTTCGCAATGACGCTAAAAACAACATTTTGAAATTTCAAGAGTTAAAAAAGAAACAGTATAACAAACGTCGAAAACGAGCAACTACCTATAATGAAGCAATTCAACGTAACCAATTTGGTTCTTACGAAATCATAAAGATTCGACCACATAAAAGATATGACGTCCGAAAAGTTGGTCTGCACGATGGTCCCAACTTGACAACTACAGCCGCTGATCAACTCAAAAGTTGGTCAAACACCTAGTGACTATACCTCCAGCTCCTTTACGATGACGACTTGGACTTGAAGAATGGACATTCTATCATGATCCTGAACTATTGTTAATGACTTTCTTTTTTTTTTCTTTTGATTTTTCTTTGTTTTGTATAATGTTTCAGTGACGACAAACACTATGGCACCAATGACGAACAATTGCTATACAACGACGATGATGTAGCTTTAAGACGACCATGCCATGTTTTTGTTTTGTTTGTTTTCTCCCCTTTCTTGTCTTTTTTTTTAGGTTTGGTTCCTTAGGTTTTCTTGGGCGACAGGAGGAACTGTCGAGCCAGGATGCCCGAGTGTGATATTGGAAGAAAGCTGTGGCAACGGCGAGTGACGAATCAGAAGCGTTCCCGCCTGACGGAGATCTTCGGCGATCGACGAGGAAACAAGGACGACGGAGAGTAAAAGACCCCGCGAAAGAAAGAGGTCATCAATAATAACGTGGTGGCAGACGGCTACCTTAAAGACGTGAAATTGTGTATAGTTTTTGTTAATTGTAACTGTTTTTGTCCTGTGACTGTCAAGAAATAAATTGGTGTTAGAGTGAACCGGTGTGTTCAATTTAGAACGACGGACACCAATTTACATATATATATATATATATATATATAAATACTATATATATATATATATAATATATATATATATATATAAATATATATATATATATATATATATATATATATATATATATATAAATATATATATAATATATATATATATATATATATATATATATATATATATATATATATATATATATATATACAGTGGAATTTCGATCAATCGTTCCCCGAATCATCGTTTTCCCGTATATGTCGTTTATTTAACGAAGTCCCGACGATCATATTGCTTTGTTATGTTCCCTCATCTATCGTTTTCCCGCTTTTATCGTTCAATTCAGTCGGTCCCTTGAAAAACGATAGATCGAGATTCCACTGTGTATATATATATATATATATATATATATATATATATATATATATATATATATATATATATACATGTAATAATAACGCCCCACTAATATTAATTGTCCTATATCTAACGTGTATCTTAATTTTTCCTCAATAAAGCCCAGCCCTATTTTAAAAACGAAATCGAAAATCGAAATAATCTAATATTCTCTTTAACGCATAAGCGGGAAAGTTATATTTAGACGTGATCTCGACCCCCTTCGAGGAAATACCACGTGATCGGGGTCAACCAATTAAAAGAATTCTAAGCCTAGCTGCAAAATCAGAAGTTACTCGGCATAAAAGGCGAGACGGAGCGATTTCGCGCTATCTTCTTACTTGGTGCTGTTCCAGTACGTCCTTGCTCGCTTTCCGCGTACTGTTCCAAAATATATTAGAATGTAATCATATTCGATAATCCAGCTGGACAGCTATGGGCTGCCCGTTGACGTTATTGTCAAACATCATGTCGTCAGCGTGTGCGAAGTCATTCAACTATGTATAACAGTTTATCTTCTCTGATGTCTTGAAGTTTGGTTCCATGGAATAAAATATTTCAAGTGTTCATCGTGTTCCTGTTCTTTCCTGAAGTGTTTAAGTGTGAATCTATCTCCTGTACCGGTCTACTAGAAGTAATTAGCACTCTGGCTATGTCTACATTGTCGTGTTTCGTGTACTCTACAAAGTTAAAGTTATTCGTGTTGTAATATTAACGAAATAAAGTGATGGCTAGGTGAATTTAGGACTTTAATGAATAGAAAGTAGGAAGAGAAACACAGTACGTCTTACTGTTTACATAAAATTACAATGGAATACAAAAAAGGCGATGCCAGATGCATAACACATAATAACACAAAATAAGAGATGCCACTCAATGGCACGTAATATTAATTGAAGGCTCGATTCTCAACAGCCTCCTTCGAGCATGAAAATAGTCATTGTTAATATGGGTTAAATGGGTTAAACTGTCACTTATACATATTGACTGCTTTCACACCGAGCAACTTCTTTTGAGAATGAAACTGAGCTGCTGGAAGAGCCTTTGTCAGAATGTCTGTTCGCTGCTCATCACTTCTGACATAGCCTAATTCAAAGTGTCCCTTTGAGAACTCATCTTGGACAAACTTGTATCTTTGGCCGATATGCTTTGTGCGTGCGTGGAACATCGGATTTTTGACGTATTTGATAGCACTTTGATTATCAATCTGCAGGATTGGTAATGAGACATTGTTAGCTATCTCGTTAAACAAGCGCTTCAACCATATCAGGTCTTTTGTGAAATCAGCTGCTGCCATGAACTCTGCCTCTGCCGTTGAATTGGACATGGCCTCCTGTAGCTTGCTTCGCCACGTAATTGCACCTCCACTATAGAAAGAAACTACACCTGTGCGAGACCTGCGTGTTTCTGCACAGCTGTTGTTATCTGCATCACTAAATAACATCAGGCTTTTGTCATCTTCATTATTGTACACAATGCCGTGTCCAGTGGTATTGTAAAGGTATCTTAATGTTGTCTGCACGATTTCCCAATCAGTCTCTGTGGGGTTGTCCAACTTACGAGACACCAAACTCACTTCGTAAGCAATATCTGGTTGAGTCCCCATCGTCAAATAGAGCAAACTGCCAACTTCTGATCGGTATGGAATTTCACTGCTGAGAGGCTTCGCCTCCTTGATCTTGATCATGCCATCGTCATTTGGCTGACCATAGTCGACCTTGAGACTCGACTTCTTTACCGGGATGCGTGATGTCTTGGCATCTCCAAATCGCTCTAACATCTTTCTTGTAAATGCTTCTTGGTGCAAGAAGAGTGAGCCGTCTTTCAACCATTCAACTTGCAGACCAAGAAAACAATTCAACGTCGTCACTTTAATGTTGAAATGTTGCTTAAGTTCGTCCGTAAATGTGAAGAATGTCGCTTCGTCCTGAACAGCGACAATGCCATCATCAACATAAATCGCCATCAACATCTTGTGTCCATAATCATTGCGTATGAATAGGCAGTGGTCGGATTTACTGTGGGTCATGCCATGTTTCTTTAGCAGGTCAGTAAACTCGGCATTCCAACATCGTCCAGCTTGTTTCAAGCCGTATAATGGTCAGAGCATCTTGCATATGCGCCCACTTCCGTCATCGTATCCGCCAGGTTGATGCATGTAGATCTCCTCAGTCAGGTCGCCATAAAGGAATGCCGTCTCCACGTCAATTTGAAATAACTTTAGATTCTCCTTGACTGCCGTTGCAATTACAGCTCGAATAGTGTCGTAACGGCACACCGGGCTAAATGTTTCTCTGTAGTCGATATCCACCGTCTGCGTATATCCCTTTGCTACTAGCCGAGCTTTGAATCTCTCGATTGAACCATCAGGATTTGTCTTTACCCTGTAAACCCAGCGATTGTCGAGGATTTTCCGTCCTCTAGGTGGCTCAACAAGCTGCCACGTCCCGTGCTTGGCATGCGAAGCCATTTCGTCATCCATGGCTCGTTTCCAGTCGGCATATTCAGGAGACTTTGTTGCTTCGTCATATGTTTTGGACTCATTCAACTTCAGAATGCTGCTGTACACGTCGTAATCGTTAAATCGGACAGGACGTTGGATAGTCGAACGGTCTCGCAATTCATGCGCCGTCAGCTGTGTTGGTTCGTCTTCATCAGTACAAAGATCACCAGCCTCCTGCGTATCTGCATCATCGGGAGTATCCAAAATTTCATACTCCATACCGCTTGATGGACCGGCATTAGATGTCGCTTGTAAAGGCTGGAAAGTAGGACCGATTTGCTGTTCATTGAACACTACGTTGGCACTCTTTATCGTATCATTCTTTGATGGTATGAAAACACAATAACCAACCAAATAGCCCTTTATAGCCTTGTTGTCAAGTTTATTTCTGTTGACATCTGGTACATGTACAAATGCAGATGATCCAAAAACTCGAATCCTATTGATTGCTGGCTTGCGTCCAAACCATTAATCAAATGGAGATTTTCCTGTGGTCTTACTTGGCCCAGTTCGATTCAGAATGTAAACAGCTGTAGATGCTGCTTCTGCCCATAGGAACTGTGGTAGACCTGTATCCTTGAGCATAGTGCGAAGTGCATCCATTATTGTACGATTCTCTCTTTCAACCAAACAGTTTTGCTCTGGCGTATACGGCATAATGATTCGCAACTTGATGCCTGCATCATCAGTCAGTTTTACCAATTTAGTATTGTCGAACTCACGACCACCGTCTGTGACCAGTTCTTTTATATTTATACCATCCTTGTTGGCCCGAGCAAGGAACTGCCTGATTTTACCCACAGCCTCGTCTTTATGCCTGAGAAATTCTACACTTCGAAACTTTGAATAATCGTCCTTAAGCACTAACATGTACTTCTTTCCACCTCTTGACAAGACTGGCGATTCGAGCAAGTCTGCATGTATGATTTCACCAGACTTTTTTGTCTTGAATCGTTTTGATTTGAATGTTCGTCGACTTTGTTTACCATAAGTACATGGCTCGCAAAATACTCCATTGTCGATGAAATCGATACAATTCTGACGCAGATACTGCTTCACATACTGTATTCCCTGGTGCCCAAGCCGTCGATGCCAAAGTGATAACGGCAACTTTGTCGTCGTCGTCATTGCCGTTTCAGGAAAATGAGTTGTCATTTCTTTGTCAACCAAGTAGGCTGAAGCAGCAAAACCCCCTTGGGGCTTGACCGGTTTTTTGCACGCAGTTCAAAGAGTCCATTTGATGACCATGGAGCCTCTAAAAGTACATTATCTGGGGTCTCCTTACGGAAGAAACGACAAATCATGTCATCTGAATCTCCGAAGTTCGAGATTCCTCGCTTCATTGCCTTTGAAGCTGATAACAAATTTTTGCCGATGTCTGGTGCATACAATACATCACTGATTTCAATAGATTTTTGTATGGTTCCAACCGTCGCGCACATGTCAATGTCCCCGCAGCCATAACCCGGTAATGTCTGCTTGTTACCGACTGTGATTTCTGCTTGTTTGTCAAAATGGCGATACGTCTTGAAGTACTCTGCTGAATTCGCAATGTGTGCTGTAGCTCCGTCGTCCTTAAGCCACACATTTCGGCCACTATCATCCTCTTGAGAAGCAAATGCACTGCATTGAGTATTCGCAAAGGTTTCTGTTCTGCCACCCGTCGTGGTTGGCTTGTCAGGGAAATCTGGACAAAATTTTCCAATGTGCCCAGGTTTATTACAACGAAAACAGATGCCATTGAAACCTTTCACACCATCACTGGTCCTACTAAGTCTATTCATCGTTTTGGCATTATTTGTGGTCAGGGGTTGGGGTTGGTTCACCATCTGGTGCCTTTTCCCACCTTTCTTCCATTTCTTTCCATTATGTTTTGCACCATATTTAGCATTTGCTATGAATGCTGTCGTAGTATCGTCTCTAAGCTCCTAATTTCGTCTTTGCAGTCTCATATTGATCTGTTCGATTAATTTTTCAGATGACTTTTCTGTCCTTGGCGTTGAGTCCCACTGTGACTTGAACTCACGATATTCATCATCAGGAAGAATAGACAAGATGCGTGGTGCTAGCAGGTTTTGCGGCAACTTCCCTTCATCGCTCAACTCTTGCTCACGTTGAAGATCCATCCACAGTGTACGCAAACGTGCGAGTGAATGCATTACATCTTCGTCTTTCTCGATCCGAAAAGTGAAAAATTATTGCAGAAGAGTGTCTAATTTGACGCTTGACACTTTCTCAAAGTTGTTTAACAACTCGGTCCATATCGCTCGTGCAGAATTAGCATGCATGCGAATCCAATTTAACACATTCGCTGATACATTTGTGTGGATGATCACAGCAGCTTTCGCATTCGCCTTTGCATACGCTTTTACCGCTTGGTTATAGTCGCGTATCGTCTTTTCATTTGCGTCTGCTGCCGGTGCTGTTCGTTCTACAAGGGAATCATCGAAGATGCCCGCACAATCGTTGAGCACGAACAAAGAGTTTACTTCAAATTTCCAGTCAGTCCAGTTGGTTGACCCATCCAATTTGATGCACTGAACAAAATTTTTAGCTTCCATATTATTACGTCGTCATTCACCAAAGTGCGTGAAAAAAAAGCTATCGGTGCACAGTCGTCTACCTACACACAGTCATGATATACTTCTGTTTTCTCGTCCGTTATAAATTTGGTTTTGATTTCAGGGTTTTGATTTCAAGTGAAGAATTATAATTTAAGTTTTATGTATTTAAATTTTATTGCAATCCACATGAATATTTAATATATATATAGAAATTATAAGTGTTTTAAGAATTTAAGTATTTTGTTTATTATATTGAAATATTACATTTGGTTTTGAACCCTCGTGAGTATATTTTGATGAAACTTAGTTAAGAAGAAAATAAATAAATAGAAAAGACAATATTATAATGAGGTATATGTTTATAAAATATTGAATACAAATAAGAAAATATAGAAGGTATACAACGGGGATTCATACCAAAATGTTATATAAGAATAGAAAAGATAACTTAGAGTTACTTAATTGATGTTAACATAAGAAACTAAGATGATAGGTATTGATAAAAGAATTGTGGGTATTTGTATTATTTTATAGATTAATATTTTTGTGGATAGTATATTGTTTTGGAAATTGAATTTTGAACATTAACATTAAATTATTGCAATTAATAGGGAATAGTGAATTATTCTTATTACTATTTTAAAATTATTAAATTAGTTGTATTAGAGGTTTTTTTTTTTAAAATTTGAGTTATTCATATTACTTTTTTAGCTACTGTTATATGTGAATTTTTTTCCATGTTATGAAATTTTTAAATAACTTCATGTGTAATATTGATATCACAAGATTTTTTTTTAAAAAGAAAAGAAATTCGCAACAATTTTTCAGTTTGTACAAGGTGTTTTTCAATTAATGTTTATTGTATTTTTAAAATAATATTTCAAGGACAGTTAGTGGATATAGAAAATATTATTTTGACAAAATTATCCTCTTAAAACTTAAATTTTTTCTTTCAAAAAAATCTTTTAGGCTTTTTCCAAATTTCTGTTTACACCCTTTTCCTCATTCTGCCGGGTGAGTCTGCCCCCCATTGCAGGCATTGGTGGTCAGCCTCTTCTCAGACGGGGGGGGGGATATTGTAATAATAACGCCCCACTAATATTAATTGTCCTATATCTGACGTGTATCTTAATTTTTCCTCAATAAAGCCCAGACCTATTTTAAAAACGAAATCGAAAATCGAAATAATCTAATATTCTCTTTAACGCATAAGCGGGAAAGTTATATTTAGACTTAAGTTATATTTAGACTTGATCTCGACCCCCTTCGAGGAAATACCACGTGATCGGGGTCAACCAATTAAAAGAATTCTAAGCCTAGCGGCAAAATCGGAAGTTACTCAGCATAAAAGGCGAGACGGAGCGATTTCGCGCTCTCTTCTTACTTGGCGCTGTTTCAGTACATCCTTGCTCGATGTCCGCGTACTGTTCCAAAATATATTAGAATGTAATCATATTCGATAATCCAGCCTGGGCAGCTATGGGCTGTCCGTTGACGTTATTGTCAAACATCATGTCGTCAGCGTGTGCCAAGTCATTCAACTATGTATAACAGTGTATCTTCTCTGATGTCTTGAAGTTTGGTTCCATGGAATAAAATATTTCAAGTGTTCATCGTGTTCCTGTTCTTTCCTGAAGTGTTTATGTGTGAATCCATCTCCTGTACCGGTCTACTAGAAGTAATTACCACTCTGGCTACGTCTACATTGTCGTGTTTCGTGTACTCTACAAAGTTAAAGTTATTCGTAGGTTTAAGTACCCTTTACGTTTCATATATATATATATATATATATATATATATATATATATATATTTAAACTGATATTATTATCTAATAATTACATTCCTAAAAAGTTAAATTAAATTTTAAAACAGAAAAAATTATCATCGACCCCCAATAGACACCCGGAATACTATAGACCCTTTTTAAACTTCAATCGACCCCCCAAGGGGTCCTCCTGGACCCCGTTGGGAATCTCTGTTCTAGAGATATGGATATCGACGTGAGCTAGAGATGCAGCGTTTTTAAATGTAATGAAGTTATTTGAAGTTACTGAAGCTAATGTTAAATAATAAATGTGTTGTAATTATAAAACGAGTGTTGTTTAAGATAGTAAAGTTACATCCTGACATAGTGAAAGGGGATTTCGCTAATAGTAAAATGTTGGTTAATTCATTAAAATACTCTTAATCTAATAAAAAATAGGCACAAAATAAAATCCTTTTTGACCCTTCAGCGGGCGTGCCCGTTTACAGAGTGCAACATTTTAGTAAATTTTGAATGGTTTGTTTTTACATGTAATGTCTGAATGTTCTAAGCAGTTTCTATTTATAGCTACACCTTTTCTAATGCAGGTCTTATTTTTATGACCCTTCTATTACTCTCCCTTCATTGTTAGTCGTGATTTAACCGTGGTAAACCACGATTATACTGGATTACAATAAGACAGAAGCAGGAGTTGATGTAGTCGATTCAATGTGCAGCTATTACACGGTATACCACTTACCACGAAGATGGACAATCTCATTGTTTTTTAGGTTTTTGGGTATAATAGGAATCCATTCACAAATTGTCCTTAGATCCAATAAACCGGACAGTTTTGAAATAAGGCGATTGTATCTGCAATCTTTGGCCTTTAACTATAAATACATCTCAATATTATCAACATTTTATATCTTGTTTTAAAACGCAGAATTATTATTTTGAATTTGAAAAAAAAGTTTATTATAAAAGGAATAATCAAGGTTGAAAGAGACGTTGCACTTTGTGCCAAGCGCGCCTACTGGTGTTCTAAAAATTGGCACGCTCTCTGAAGGGTTAACTATAAAACGCTATTAAATCTTTTCATAGCAAGAACTCACAATGATTTCAGTTAAAAAACAACAAAAATTTATTTCAGTCTATTTATGTCCAAAGAATATATCAATATACATATAAAGCATACATAAAATTCGGTATATCCACAAATCAATCTATAAATAGCCTCCAAATTATTATACTATTTCATTTTGTCAGCCTAAATTTTTTAAAAAAAATTCATTAAATTTCAGATATAAAACATGTCCCACTGCATTTATTCAGTACATCATTATTTCAACTCCTGTATTATATTCATTTAATAAATGACGTTTATTCTGTCAGGTCTTTTTGTGCAGGAGTTGGACCATCTTACGTATACTAGAACTCTCAATTCGTTGATTTGTCATTCTATAGAGGCAAAACATAGTTCTATAAAAACAAAGGAAACGAAATGCCTGGATCCTTATATATAAGTAGTCTTACATATCAGTAGATCTTATATCTACTTATAAGTAGATAAGAGGAAGAATCTTTTGTTTGCGGTAAAATACTAATTTTTTAAAATAATTAAAAATACTAAATAATTCGATAGTGTGTGTAGTATCAGGTTCCTATAGCTAGAGGCCGTGCCTGATACTAAGGTATAGAAAGAATTTGCAGAACAATGCGGTGTGGGGCCTGGGCAGAAATTCTAGAGCGACAGGGGCGTCCCCAAACGGTCTCCAGACAAGATGGTCAGTTGAGAATTGGGAGAGGCCAAGGAAGCACGATCAGCAAGTTAGGCTTGAGATGTTGCGACGGCCCCCTGAAAAGATTCTCAGTGAGGTAAAATACTCTTAGAGTGTAGGCTATTCTTAAGTAGATAGTCGACATAAGTAGATACTCTTAAGAGTATTACCATAAAGCTTCTGCTGTGTGCTGATTAGTTTGCTTCTTTTTTATGTATATGTTTGTCGGTCAAATTCAATAAACATCTTTTGTCTGAATGGTTCCTCTTCAATGAGCGAAAGAAAAGCAAAGACCACTCGACAACATGATTGTTATTATAATGTGGTTTTAAGTGGCTATGAACAGAGAAGTAGAGGAAAAAAGATAGAGTATTTTGAATAAGGCATCGCTATACGTAGTCATGTGCTCCAGTGCTAAAAAGACGAAAGGCTATCACCCAAACTTCGCTGCTTGCTAGAAGGCACACCGAGAGAGGATTAGCCTTATCGAACGTAAGATAAGTTGAATACGACGACAGGAGGTATGCATTAAGTATTTTTGGCCTTTTCAGTACGTTTATTTCAGTTAGGTGAAGTCAGAAATAGAATTCACGATAGATTTTTGAGAATTCGCTAGGCTGTCCTAACTAGTTTCGAAGATCCGATCTCGACAGAACGGCAGAAGATCGCGACAATTTGGGCTCGATCGTTGAAAAGAAAATTGATGGGCCGTTAGGAAGCATATTAGAACAGATGTTATTAAAGAAAATATATACAATGGTGTTCAAAACTATGATAATTTGCACATTTTACCGAATTTCTGGAAAATCAATGGAAAGATTTTAATGAAATTTGGTACAGATACACAGTTAGATAAGAGAAAAAAATGATACCATACAACAGTCATAGTACGCACTCATGATCGTCAGTTAGGCTCATCAGCGCAGGAATATCCTAAACCCACGTTGCAAGATTGAGCAGAAAATGACTCTAATATGGCGTATGGTCCCCTGTCACAGTCATACAGCTCTCACAGCACGATGCCATAGTGGCACGAGGCAGTCTGATGGGTCACTATGGCTGTCGGTCCCACTCCTGCAACAACACAGTTTTCAGCTCCTGGGTGGTTCTCGGAGGGGGATGGCGAAATGCAATTGCCCTATCAAGAGAATCCCAGACATGTTCAATAGAGTTTAGGTATGGATATCTGGCTGTCCAATCCATCCGGTGAACATGCTCGATTTTAAGATCCCCCGGGGGAGCCTGTCACCCATAGAGGGCGCGTCCCCAGGTGGCGGATAGGGGAATGCCTCTATTGGTTACCCAATAGGTGGTAGAAGGGAAATACCTTCCGCGGACCAACAGCCAACGAGGTCAAGTCAGTCTTCAGCTCTAGTGGTGCCTCGTCTCAAATGAAGCTGCATACTACCCTCCGCATATATTTGATTGGCATCTCTTTGAGACAGTTGTCGGTTGAGCTGAATATTGCCTGTGTTTCTCTTTTGCGGCGGGGTCTCTTGGAATTGATGTAGGCTTTCCTACACTAGGGGGATTGGAAAGAACAAAACTTTTAAGATAATCGTCGACTAGCAATAATGAGCCTCATGTGGACGAGCGTTGTGGTCCACAAAAAGGAACCGTGGGCCAACTGCCTCTCTGAGAAGTCAAACATGGGGCTGTAAGATCTTATTCCTATACCTCTCACCAGTCATGGACCCTCTCTCAAATACATGGAAAAGTGTGCGGTCCTTTAGCAGGGTCCAGACAACTGTCTACGAGAACCACCCAGGAGCTGAAACTGCGATGTTGCAGGAGTCGAAAGGGACGGACGGCCACAGGAACTCATCCAACTGCCTCGTTTCCAGTACGGCATCTCGCTATGAGAGTTGTATGACTGTGAGATGGGGGGGGGGGGGGCATATCACATATTAGAGTCATTTTATGCTCTATCTTGCAACGTGGGATTTGGACATTCCAGCGCTGATGAGCCTAACTGCCGATCAGGAGTGCGTAGCATGGCTGTTGTATGGCATTTTTCTCTGATATAACTGTGTATCCATACAAGATTTCATTAAAATCTGTCCATTAGTTTTGCAGAAATTCTACAAAATGTGCCTATTCTCTTAATTTTGAACACCAGTTTAATTTCTCGAACACACCCACGCACATAAATATATAATACAACAAATGATTAAGAAATCTCTCTCTCTCATATATATATATTTATATATATATATATATTTATATATAATATGTTGCAATTTATTAGTAATAAATTATAATAAGTAATAAAATAAGTTTAATTAGTGAAAATAACAACTAAAAATTATACTCATTAATACTAAATAATACTCATAAATTAATAATAATTATATTCTAAAGTAAAAATAATAATAATAATTAATAATAAATACTAAAATTTTACTTTAAGTAATAATAATAATAATAATGCATATTTAATTTAGGTTTATATGTCCTGTAACACAGTCTCCATAGTAAGTCTGAATCTGTGTATCCATTAACTCCATGGTTGCAAGGTTTGTGACGTCAGTCTTCTTGCGGTTTCCCACTCTTAACTTAAACTTTGTCTAGCGCCAGGCTAGGTGTTCTTTGATTGGGCAACTTTTTACTTAATTTTTCTGTTCCTTATGGATTGTACGGTGTCTAAGCATGTTTATTGGTTAGATCATACTTATCAGAAACAATCCATTGGTTTTTAGACAGTATCGGCACCACTGATGAAGAGATGCTGTCTAAAACCTTTTTAATGCTTATTTTTTCATGTTTTTAGTTCCTGGCTGTAAGTAGAAATAGAGCTTATGCTGGTTTTTCACTTTCAACTTAGACATATATATATATATATATATATATATATATATATATATATATATATATATATATATATATATATATACACTGCTGGCCACTGTAAATGCAACACCCTGAAGGAAACATGCAAATAACATGAAATTTACAACATGCATTAGCAGAGGTGAGATATGCAAATGATTATAATTTCAGTGCAGACGCACATCACGCGCGCATGTGGCGCCACTTCAAAGCGCTATTTAAGGCTTGGAGATTTCGACGATTTCAAGTTCGGCAATTGTGTTTTTCTTGTGGTTTTTAAAAAAAACGATCAATTATGCCTCGTCGAAAACAGCGATCATCTTTTGATCAAGTATCCGAGTTCGACAGAGGACGGATAGTGGCCTACCGAGATTGTGGATTATCTTTCAGGGAAATCGGTAGTCGTGTTGGACGAAACCAAACAACTGTAATGCGGATATGTGATCGTTGGATGCAGGAGGGTACGACGGACCGGCGTGTTCGATCGCATCCACCTCAGCGCACCACTTCACGTGATGACAGGCAAATTGTGCGCATGGTAGAGACGGATCGCTCAGTCACATCACGAACAATAGCACAGCACATTCAGTCTGTAACGCATCATCCAGTGTCTGCGCGTACCATTCGACACCGTTTACAGCAGAGTGGTCTGTCCGCAAGACGTCCATTGCTTTGTCTACCCTTGACGCAGAACCACAGACGTCTCCGCCGCCAATGGTGCGATGACAGAAGGATGTGGACGGCAGAATGGAATGAAATTGTCTTTACTGACGAGTCACGCTTCTGTCTGCAACACCACGATGGTCGGATTCCAGTCTGGAGACACCGTAAAGAGAGGATGCTGAACAGCTGCGTTATGCACCGCCACACTGGTCCTGCACCGGGTATTATGGTATGGGGCGGTATTGGATATCACTCTCGCACACCTCTAGTACGCATTGCCGGTACTTTAAACAGCCAGCGCTACATCTCCGAGGTGTTGGAGCCAGTTGTCCTTCCTTACCTTCAGGGCTTGCCCACAGCCATATTTCAACAGGATAATGCGCGACCACACGTGGCACGCATTGTCCAACGGTTCTTCGTCAATCGCCAGATTGAATTGCTTCCCTGGCCGCCTCGCTCTCCGGATCTTTCGCCGATAGAAAACATGTTGTCCATGGTTGCTCTACGATTGACCCAGATTCCATCCCCAGCAGCCACAGCAGATCAACTTTGGCAACGTGTGGAAGCTGCTTGGTCTGCTGTACCCCAAGAACTCATCCAAAGTCTCTTTGAATCAATGCCGAGGCGTGTGGCAGCGGTGATCTCCAACAAGGGCGGCTACTCTGGCTACTGATTTTGGCAGGAACCACACTTCACAGAAGTCTATAAATTTAATCATTTGATACTTGGTCAACATGTTATCTACAAAATAAATTTTGTTGTGATATCTCTTGTCTTTCTTGGTGTTGCAATTTGGGTGGCCAGCAGTGTATATATATATATATGTATCGTTGGCTCCGAAGTTCAGAGGTGCGCGACTCTCTCGGCAGAAGGTCGTTACGAGGAATCACGTTTAATAATACTTTTAACACGTACTTTGTAAATATGTACAGTAGCAGTACGGTGACCGAGCGGTTCAGACTCTGTATTGGAGTCTGTGAATTCGCTGTTGGCTCGGGTGTTTCCAATCGTTTGTGGTTGGCTGGTCATAGTTTGTTCAGAGCTCGATTAGCTCCAGTGCTCGATTCTTGGTAATGGTGAATTTAAACTTCCCCTTTCATCCTGTGGGAAGAGTATGTATTGAGGCAGCTGTGTACTAAACCTATTGGATTCGCTGACTTCAATTTTAACCTATGGAGAAAATTTGTTTACTATTTACTGTTTCATAAATGCTGATAAACCAATAAAAATGGTATTTTCAGATAGTCTGGACTTTTCTGAACCTTGCAGCAGGATTCATTTTATAAATTTCGTTCACCGAAGGAATTGATGAGCATTTTCAACACACTAGACCAGATTTTTCCCTCCCGAATAGTTTATATTTAAAAATATTATTTGTATTTTTTTTAAAAAAGGAAAAATGTCCCAAGGTGTAAAATTTTTTTCTCTATTACGGAGTACAATAAAAAAAATCTTTAAGTCCAGGTTGGTAATCCTTGGATACATTTTCTCCATAGGTTAACATTGAGGTGAGCGAATCCAATAGGGTTAGTACACAGGAGCCTTAATTAGGGGCATTCACAACGAATATAGCTTAAAATACAGAGACGTCCAAATCTTGCATTTTTGTATATTGCATATGTAGACCCCCGAATTTGCGATCTGAACTGAGACAGACTGTAATCTTCTCGGCCTTCTTTTGTTTTCGTAAGCTGTAACAATTCAGACAGCTCCGTATTTTTCTGACAGGGATAAGTGCGCTTGTTACACTGTATAACAGAAATAGCATTATCGGGGAATCGGTAGATAAGCTTCTCTGGGGTTGCCGGGAAAGCTTCTAGAGCTCGATAAGCGGCTATTTTGCATTTTTTAATCTGTTGGACTTTCCACTCCTCACGAATTCTGATAGAGGGGTTGCCTGTTCGTGGCTACGTTCACCTGTGAATTGAAAACGAATAGATAATGTCTGGTTGCTTTCAACATAATCCATTGAAATGATTTATATTTATAATATTGTACCAGAAAAAACAGTGAAAAGTATACATTTCTCTCTATGTGCGCATATATTTGTATACATAAACGCGCGCGCACACACACCTAATAAACATGAATACTCGTGAATATGTAAATGTAAACTTAATAGTATTATAAAATTCAGTTAGTTCAAACTTGAAGAGAAGATTCCCACTAATCAAAGGTAGAGAAAAACCGAAAAATATTTTTGAAAGAGGATTTCCTTTTTAAGGAAAGTTCATATTTAGCCCATGAAAGATTTAAAGAATAAATATACCTTTTCTTTAAAATATGCCCGAAAGTATACAAGTCTGAATCAAGTCTGTTTGATGTATTTAGTGAACATATATCAGTTAAAAGATGTATGTTCCCTAAATACATCAAACACAATTAATTAAATTATAGTGAGCAGTGGTTTGTTTCGATGTAGGGTAGACCGGTGCTTGTTGGCCCATTTTTCTTCAATATTTAAAAAATAATAATTTATTAAAATTTTTATTTTTTTTAGTTTGTACAATCAGCACATCTTATAGCATAACCACGTATGAGAAAATTTGAAAAATATTAATTAATAGTTTCTATATGAAGCTCAGCAGGACATCAAGTAACTGGGCCAACCTGCCCCAACGAACGGGGCAGGTTGGCCCTCTAAGTTGATTTGATTTTCAGATTACTAACGGAAATAAATATCACATAAAATATCAAATGTAATTTTAATATGGTATATAAAAGATGCAAAGGATAAGAAAAGATATTTTGTCCAACTTAACTACTGCCTTCATCGATCTTTCTCATCATCACAATGAACGCAAACATAAAATATCGTGTTCCCAGTGACACATGATTCATGTGCCCAAGGATTGCACCTGGTACATTGAATCAAGTCTTCTCTTGATGTCTTGGCAATTTTATTGACTTTTATAGGCTTATGAATGTAGAAAACAAACTCTTGAACTGCGGGGCATCTTGGGCCACTGGGCCAACATGTCCCGGAATAAATGTGCCAACTCGCCCCATATCGGCATTTTGGCTTTTGATCGTTGTATCAAATATTCTGTTAATATTTTTTTCAAATCAGTAGGTAGAAAATTAGCTCTGAACAACGATCTTTGAGATTGCTATTCACCTAAGTGAAACTTTAATTTAGAAATAAATCAAAAATGATTATTTATAAGTGCAAAACATAAACTCACTTCAGTGAAAATTTGAAGTGGCTTTCGTTTGATTGATTCTTCGCTGCTGACGGGTGAAAGAAAACGTACTAAGACACACGTCGCTTAGCTAGTAACGCAATCTACCGGATAGTTTGAAAAATATCGCAGATGAGCCAACAGCCCCTATGGCCAACATGCTCCGGTCTACTCTAAGTTTTTCTGGAATTTTTCATCACGAGGATTTCAGTTTTTTTGTCAAACGAAGAAAATAATCGGATAGAAATGTATTCTCGAACAAGTTTCTTTGCATTATAAATCACAAAAAGTCAAACATTTAGGGTAAGGAGTCCATTTTAGTGGCAGCATAACAGTTAAGAGAAGTCCGATATTATCCCCTGACATACAGTTTAATTACCGTCAACTTAACCTTCAGCTAAAGCGACGATTAACAAAATACCTTTATCGAGCACTTCCGGAGTTGTAAATGAAGAAGAGATACTGATGCACTATTTACTCTATTAGCCTGATGTGATGGAAAATTGGTTTAAATTAACGAAATTCTTTTTATTATTAATTCTAGTGCCATTTTATTTAGTCTCGTTTGACTTCGAACGAAACGAGAAGTCGTATTGTCGTGTACATTGTAAATGTATGCACCGTATTTCCAGCGTATAACGCACACTTTTAAAACAAAAAATAAGCTCGAAATTTACGGGTGCGCGTTTTATGTAAAAATGATAGATTTAAAAATAACGAAATGATGAACATAAAAAAATTAGATTTCTACATGTACCTAAATGCTGTTTATTTAAAAGAAATGACATACCATATGAACTTTTAATTAATCGGATAACATGAATAGTTCGTCGTATTCGTCTTCCGTTATATCTTCAGGCACATCATCGAATTCTGTTTCATCTTCACCATCACTGTTACTCTGATCCAAAAATAATTAATCATCCTCCGTTCCATCTAGATTATTAGATATTGTACGATCATTAGAATATTTAAGAATAGAGAAAAATAGATAACTGGAATAAAGAATAGAGAAAAGAACAATACACAAAACTTTCCAATTAGTTAAATAAGATTTATTTTGTTAATGAAATTTATAATAATACAACTGCGATGCAATGGGAATTAATTTTCAATAATAAGCTAAAATTCACTTACCAAAAATGGTGTGGCTGAATAGTTTAAGGAAATCCATTAGTTTTTTGCCATAAAGACATTTTAAATAAAATCAAATAATGAGATTTTACAAAAAATCCTGGATGTTCCGATTTTTAAAAAATAATTGGAATTTCTCAAAAAAGGAAAGAATAGGATAACATAGAATAGTAGCAAAAAGAATTTTCAAGAAAAATTCACCATAATCATAGAACAACTAATCAAAAAACAATCAGCTTGAAAATTACCCAAAATGCATCAGTCTTTTTTTACAATGAAGAGAATAAATAATAAAAGTTCTATTAGGTTTAAAGCAATAAATGTATAAACAAATTATTCCAAAAATTCTTAAAAATCAAGAAAGAAATTTAATTCTAAAAAATAATAAATATAGTTTTTAAAGAAACAAGCAAAACAATTTTACATGTGCTGCCATCTTTTGTTAGAAAGGTGAAGGAATGCTGAACAGATATACTACATTTTTTAAATGACTTTTGAATCATGTCAGGTTTAATTTCATTCCATGCTTTTATTATCCACTCGCACACTATTTCTAGACTGGCATGACGCATTCGGACTCCTGTTGTAAATGTTTTTTCACCTTCAAACATCCACGTGTTCCACTGTCGTTTTAAATTTCATTTGAATGGTTTATTGATACACACATCTAAAGGCTGAACTAATGGCGTTAATCCGCCTGGAATAACTGCCATGTCTGCGTTACACTCTTTCATCAATTTCTTCGTATTGTCCGTTAGATGCGATCTGAACATGTCCCATACTAAAAGACTTTCTGGATTCTTTAAGGCACCAGGAATTATTTAATCCCTCAAGCATTTCCCCCGCACACATATTGTTCCCCTTATCGGTTGTCAATTCAGTATACCATTATTTGAAAGCCTGGGAAAATCCTTCGAATGAATGACTTCAAAAGATAAGAGCATCGCATATGTACATTTCAGGTTTCTTCGTCAAGAAAAGGCTGCGTGTTATACGGAGAATATACCTAAAATTTAAAATATGTAGTTTAAAATTATATGTGTGCCTGTATATGTATGTGTATACATATACTGTCAGTGACCCTATTATTGTCCACCGGGTAAGTATATGTACTGGGGGGGGGGGAGAATTCCCCCTTCCCCTACTGAACCAATGCATACGCGAATCTTGCATATAGTCTAAGTGAGTTTGTTCAGGATGCTCGCCCAAAAGTGAAATGTTGTGGCTCTTCTGTATCCAGATGGTCTGTCATATTCCTCGATTAAGGAGTTATTGAGGCAAGGAAAAGTTTCCCCATACCATTAGCTTACAATTTATTCCATTCGACACGCATAGCCTCTGAGAAGCATCTGTCTGCTGTGGGATGAACCCTGAATATAACTGGGTAGATCTAATCGGTTGAAGAATTTCAAAAACTTCATTGGCAGTTGCTCTAGGCTAGTCAAAAGGCTCATGTCATTAGGCAGTCTGCTTTAAAAGTCGAAAGAACGCGTATGGAATTGTATTTTGCTGCCAGTATTTCTTCCGTGAGCAGTTCAATGTGTACTCCATCTATCACAACGAAGCACATTTTTATACAATCATTCAATTTCGAATGTAAATGTCCGTAATCAGTTAAAGACGACAGGGAACGAGGAAACGTCTTAAACTCTTAGAGGAGGCTGAAAACTAACATTTTTTGTAAATGGAGTTATTAAATCTTCAGAGACAAACAAGAGTTAAAAACTGCCACCGATATGATAGATACAATGTTTAATGAAAATTTAAGGGAATCGATGAAAGCTGAAAAATCAATTCCAAAACACAGATGCAGTTTTCAAGCTGTCGTTTTCTATGCAATAGATACAAAAATGAACTTATTTAAAAAAAAAAAATCAACTAATAAACTGTATGAAGTACGAAACACTGTAAGGCAGCTCGAAAAGAAAAAAAAATAAAAGTACGATAAAAGAAAAGGGTGAAACAACGACAAGTGAAGTCGTAAGATGATAAGATTCCTGCTGCAATCGAGAAAATTGAAAACTTTTAAGGCTTTCTGTGTACTGACCCTATTGGATTAGCTCACCTCACTGTTAAGCTATGGAGCAAAGGTGTCCAGAGATTACCGACTTGGATTTGAAGATTTTTTTTTTAAAAATTGTACTCCGTAATATAGAAAGAAATATTACCCCTTGGGGCATTTTTCGTTTTTTGAAAAAAATGCAAATATTTTTAAATTTAAATTATTTGTTGAAAAGCTGGCATAGTGTGTTTTAAACGCTCATCAATTCCTTTGGTGGACCGAAATTTATAAATTGAATCATGTTGCAAGGTACAGAAAAGTTAAGGCTATCTGAAAATACCCTTTTTATTTGATTATCGGCATTTATGTAGCTGTCAATAGTAGACACATTTTCTCCATAAGTTTACATTGAGGTGAGCGAATCCACTAGGATTAGTACACTTCAGCCTTAAAATGGAGTATTTCTACATTTACCGATAACGATAATACCGATTACCCCGAGTCTGAGTACCGATAATCGGACTCAGGTTCAAAAATGGAGACTCGATGTTTAAGTTGTTCATGAATTGGTACGAAAGATTCAGGGGAATATGAATATTTTAGAGATTATATTTTTAATGATTCAGTTCTTTTTTATGTTCTTTTAAATTTAATTGCAATATGGCTTTCCAACTGTAAAGAGAAATAATTTCAATTTTGTTATAACTTCATAACATTTGCCGAAAACTTGTGAGTATGACACGTAAATGAATAAACAAGTGGAGATTTTAATCCCAAAATAATTCGGAGATCGGTTTCACTTACAGAAGATATCTTAAGGGGACAGTGTACCTTCAAACCTAACTTTTTTTGTTTTGAATGGATTTGCTGGAAATTTGAATATGTGTTTAGTACCATAGATATGTAAAAGTGGTTAAAATTTAAACAATCTAAGAACTAGCATTCATCAGTTCATAAGTGGTTGTGATCCAGTCAAAAGAAAATTTAAGATCAGAATGCTTGCTTGCTAGCAATGAACTTTCCATTAGAAAGAGTGAATACAACCGTAACGGAAAGCTTTCAGTTTATGAATTTTAAAGAGGGTGCGGTAGAATGGGCTACCTTCATTTCAAATGGTAATAAAATACGAACGAAACAATTGACAGAAAAAAGCTTTATTTTTGAAAAGAACTTTTAATTAAATTTTAACGTAGGATTACGTTCCTCCATAACGGTCGTCCGGAAAGCCATATTTCAGACGCTAAAACCACCCGTCGTCGCAAGTTATAATTTTGGCAGCGTGGCGTACCTAGTCTGTATCGCTTGGGCAAACAGTAAACAGTTACACAGAAAAGTACCAAAATGCATAAAAATTTTGACATTATATATATATATATATATATATATATATATACATATATACATAACACATACATACATATATACATACAAAAGAGGTAAGGAACGACAAGTAATCCTACGTTAATAACCCGCGGTAGTTTCGTTAGAAGAGACTACAGTCCACCTCTGGAGAGAAGAGACCTGGGACCGGTTTTAAGGTTGCTGCCTCCGGGAGGTCGATTCTCAAAATGAGGGGTCGGGGATAATCAACACCCCAGTACCATTTCCCGCGGAAAGTATTTATCGCTCTTTAGGCATTAAGAAAATTATGAAGCTTTTAATTATTTAGGCTTTAAGAAAACCATCGCATGTTTTGATTTCCATTTTCATGTAATCAACGTATTTTGGGACTTTTTACCCTGCATCGTATTACTTACTATTTCTCGAAGTAATGTAAGGGAGTTTCAGAAAACCTCAGTAAAATTTAGAGTCATGTTTATTTTTATAAATACTGGATCATACAAAAATTTATGATTATAGATACAGATTTCAAGTATTTTGGTTTTGCAACTGTTATTTTTTCTTTCGCCAAAGGAGACGCGATCTTTTTCGGTAATTTTGTTTTCATTTAAGGGGTCTCCGGAGTCTTACTATTTTACTGAAGGTGCAATTTAGCATCATGTCACATTTAGTTTTATTTCTCATTCCCTACAAAACATAAATACATGAAATTTTTACCACTGAAAGCTTAATATATGTTCTATGTAGAATAATTATTTCAATGTTCTACAACTGGTATTTTAATTAATTTTCCATTTTTAATTTTGATGAAAATTTTAAAATTGTGTTTTGGTTTGCATCCATTGCGCGCAAGACTGTAGCAAAACTATTGGTTCTAGATTCCCAAAAAATATTGATAAAGTTGTAAAACTAATGTATATTTAACGTATACTCCATTTTTAAGCAATTAAAAACTTAAATATTTTAAATTAAAATTAAAATTACAAAACTTTGAAAAATGCATTTTTTTTATTGAAAACATGTTAATTTTAAATAATTAATGCAATTAAAAATACTAAATTTGAAGTATACATTATTCCTTGCATCAAAATAAACGTATTCACCAAGTTTTATAGAAATTGCTTTGTCAGTTTCTTTATCAGTCAAAAAATGACTGCAAAAAAGACACAACTCTAGTATAATTTTACCCCAATTTCCCCCTCCAAATTTCGGAATAGAACTTCACTTTAAAAGCCCCGGCCTTAGTTATTGCTGGGCCCAACTGCAGAAATTGCGATAAAAATATAATGTACAGATATTTTGATAAAAATATCGTTACACGCTGGCCTGTGGCGTCCTTGTGGTACAACGCGCTGGCTTTCGGTGCTGAGGGTGCTCGGATCGAATCCCGGCCTTGCGCCACTGAAAATGTCTCTGTTTATGTAGTCCATTTATAGGGGGTAGTGCTGGTCCGCTTGTATGGCACCCCCATAATAAAATATTTGAAAGTGGTGTATGTCCACTTTAAAAAAATGAGTTAACGGTGATTTTAGTAAGATATACACACCTTTTTTTCGTACGATTTTTTTCATAAAGTAAACAAAAGAATTTTGGCTATAAAAATGTTATCGCAAAAATTTTTTTTTAAAAGTGGAATAAGTCCATTCCTAATATTTATAATAAAAGCAACTTCCTTATTGCAATTATTATTGATTATTACGACTTCAGTGTACACTACGCTTTAGCATATATTACTTAGCTAGTGTCTTAAAAACAACATTGTTAACAAAATAACGGTATTATTGTTCTGATTAAGTGGTCAGAAGTAATTTCACTGATTTTGTTTGGTTTTCTTTCGCAATTCCTACTGTTTGGTTTGTGTTTCTTTATACTAATAGATTGCAGCGTGAGTATTATTTAAATATTTTTATTAAAGCAGGAAATCAAAGTTTTAGATAAATAACATTTAATACAGTTGTTACAATGACTTCACATACCAATAAAAAAGACGATAATATGTCAATTTGGTCTGATAGTGATGTTGGTAAGTAAGAGTTTACATTAAAATATCCATTTCACTGAAACTAATGTATATAAAAATATGGACTTAATTTCCACTTGTTTTTATTTTTTATAATATGTTATTTTTGAAAGTGGTAAGTCCATTTGGAGCTAAAAAAATCGTTTATTTTTTAAATAAATTTAATAATTATTATTTCATAGTAAAACTTAAAAAGGTGTATAGTGTTAAAAACATCACTCGAATTGATTAACGTTTGCAAATATTTTTAAATTCATTCAAATACAAACCTTTAAATATCTCGATACGTGAAAAATGGACTTATGCCACTTTCAAAAATAACAGCTCATATGTTAAAGCCATTTCAGTTTAGACATATTTTTAATTTTCCAGATCAAATAGGTTCAACTGGCAAGGTCGGCCCTGCCCTTTAAAGTGTGCTACCCTAATGACCTCTCCTAATCAAAATTCACAATTAACTTTATCAACACTATAAAATTTTCCCATTTTCCGCAATTTGAATAAGGAAAATTTTCTTCAAACTTTAATTTCCCCCTCTTTGAAATATTTTCTCATAACTTGGTTTTTGTTAACTTTTAAACGGGCCAAAATTATGGCTAATAAAGACGGGAAAGATGTTTTGCTTGGTAGCAAATTTATACCTTGGAAAATAGACTTCAGAAATGAGCATTTAAACATTTCAGATTATACAGCACATCACGGCAGTTAATATTCCAAAAGGTATAATAGTTCCAATAGTGTTTAAAATTTCCTTTCAATTGTAACTGCAGATGTGTATTTCTCCCCATCTGTTTCTGTAAACACTGCGTTTTCTTTAGACTAAACCATTGTCAATTGGCAGAAAACACCTGTTCGACTCTTCCTTCTGACAAATGCCGATATTTGGCGAAAAGTGGGGGATGTTTGGTGACAATTTCTTCCTCTCTCGTTGACCTTCGCTTTAACGTTCCACCCCTCATCGAAAAAGAACTCTCCCCGAGTGACGGGTTTCTCAGGGATCTTCTCTTCAGAGGTGGACTTGTACCTGAAAATTTTTTTCCCCATTAGGCTTTGAAAATAACATCACTCAAATGGCGCTCGTTATTTGCGATGCATTGCCGAAGTCGTTCTCTATAGTTTTCCATTATTTTTTTTAGTCATATTTTGGGAAATGGCGACAACTTCCTCACAAATAACAAGCTCACTGACTCGTTGCACAGTTTTAGGTGTTCTAATATTCCAATTGGTTTCCCTGGTAATGCAAACCTACTTGCTCTCACGTTTGAAGTCCATCGCAGGATTGTTTTTCGATCAGGAATGGCATCACTTGCATAGAGCGTCCTATATGCCATCTGTGTCGCTTTTACAGGATCGTGGATTTTAAAGAATGCCTCGATAACGAAACCGCAATGTTCACCGGACCAACTCATGGTGTCTACTGATAGCTAGAAAATCCGCCCCGAACTGTTGCCACCTCGCGTTTCGGCCTACCCCCACTGCTTCCTTACCAGCGACCTTCAGAAATGTGGGAGTCCATTCTGCCGCAACCTGTATTTTTAACCTTCTAAGAGCTGCATCATGAAATCATGTAGAGGGAATGAGTAACTCCATGGTAAAAAGAAAACTTTAAGAATTCTGTACTCCTCTCCTTCTGGTACCACATAAGCGAAATGACGGTAGAGATATCTAAGTATTAACTTATTAGCATAAAATGACCAAGTTGTAACAATAATAACAGAAACTGAGTTCATGAAGAGGTATATTAGTGAGTATGTCCTTGTGCCAATATATTTCCGTAAAACAATAAGGTGGAGACATTTCAAAACACTGATGAAAGAGATTGAAATTCTCGATTTCTTCATTTCGATCGGTTAAAGGCGCCTGGCGACGATGCACGCTTATGAACAAGATAGCAAAGTGTTGACGCAAACTCTTGTTTAAAAGTGATTTATTTCTTAAAAAAAAGGACAATAGGCAGTTTCCTTTTTTTCTTTTCCAGTTTATTTTGAAATCTGATGTTCATTCCTATTCTGATGGAAAAATAACTATAATTTGCTAAACTAAATGAAAAATTTCGTATTATTTTTCTAAATCGATTCCCTTTCTCTGAAGTGATGAGGTTGCAAGAGAATAGGATGACAGTAGGGAGCAATGAGATTGCAGTGGCTTGGCAGGTAGCACACTAAATAACTATTTTTTGTTATTTATATTTGTGTTAAATAATTTTATTTAATATAACGAGCATCAATTTTGATTCTCGTTTGCTTGCAGAATAGCAACGATATTTAATAAAAAAAGCTGATTGTATTTCTTTTTTGCTGTTCTATAAATTATGTTGTTCTAGCAGGCAGTAATGTAATGGTATTGATAGTAGATGTTGAAAAGGTGTTTGTAAAAATTGAAATAAAAGTAGATTGTTAAGCAGAATAAGTGCGAGTTTTCTGTACGATCATAGTACCCAACAAGATAACACGACAAATCTGAAAGCAATACAGTTGTAAGGAACTCAAATTCAGTCTTCACTTTTTTTGAGCTGGATAAACATGAGGCGATAAAGGTATCGCTGTAGCAACCCCATGTAAAGACGAGTCTGTGGATAATAACTTAGATCAGGGATTCCCAACATTTTTAAAGTTTGCGGCACCCTTGTTAGACTTTTAGCTTTTTTCAATTTCTATTAAGGGGATGATGGACTTTCAAATTACCAAATATCGAACAAAAATTGGAATTTTTTTTGAGAGTATTAATATTTTAAAAATATGTAAATATTGGAATAAAATGCATCTAAAATATGTAGTGAAAATTAAAATGAAAAGTAGGTGGCTTTAGAAGAGTGAATATTAAAGGTAGGTGAAAAAAAAGATTTTTTTTCACCTGAAAATCTTTTTTCACACTGTTAAATGGCTTTTTCACAAAATGCGTAATTTCCAAATTTGCAAGTCTTTGAAATTTTCCAAGCGTCACAATTTTTGACGAAATTTTATAAAATTTATCATAAAGACTCCTCTAGTACATAAAAATAAAGTTATGTATCCATTTCCGGTTTCGACATCATTCAGATTATCAAAATTTAACCTAAATGTAGAAAAGTACAAAAATTTCCTGAAAATTGAGAGTACAAGCATAATTCACAAAATTAATGCCACTGGGTCGTAAGACCATTAGCGCATGAAACTGAAGACGTAGCAAAACCTGTATACGCAGCCGAGGGTTGATTTCTAATGTTCGGTAAACAGTGTCATTATTGAGGGCTTGGGCGCCAGATGGACAGTACGGATCTGCCGACCAAATGGGGCAACCCGGGACCCTAGAGTACAAGCATAAAAATATTTACTAAAAATTAACTATTCAATGAAAGCACAAAGTAATACATAACTCTGTTCAAAATGTATTTATAAGTAATGTAAATACAAAATTAAGGGGGAAAGTTAAAATTTAGATCTCAAGGAGCATTTTAAAAAACGTAATAAAAATTTCAATTTTTAAAATATAAAATTTTTTTTTAAATGTTTATAAAATTTTATAAGGTGTTTGAAATAGTTGTGCTTTGATGAATATATATGCAAAATTTTATATCTCTTAGGTAAAAATTTCAAAAATTCGCTTTGTAATGTCCAATATCCCCTTAAATCAGGGGTACTCAAATTGCGGACCACCAAGCTTTTATGTGCTGCCCGAGACACTCATTATCAGGCAGGTGCTTTTATAAACATAATTTTGGAAATGAGTGCCTGAAAAATGCAAAACTGTACAAAATTGTGCCAGCTGCTGCTCACGTTGTTCGCATAGACGTATCTTTGTGGATCATGCAATTCCAAATTGAAATATGCGAAGAACACATATAAAAATCGGCTTACTGATTTTAACCTTCAGGACGTATTGAGAGTAACTAGGGAACATTGTAGTTAGGAATCCAAAAGAAGAAAGATTCACAAGTGTAAATAGTCGTATTCAGGAAAATCTGGCTTGCTACCAGACAATATACAAGGAAAAGAAGACGCAAACTGCTCCAATTACGTTCGATAACTTTGTTAAAAAAAAAAAAACTTTCAACGTACCTTCTGTCGCAAATTCTGAAGCGATGGATTGTGCTAACATAAAAAGTAGTGATGACGGAGAAACATTTATGTCTTCTAAATACAATGTATTTTAAATTACGAATGAAAGTAAAAAATACACTGCTGGTCACTGTAAATGCAACACCCTGAAGGAAACATGCAAATAACATGAAATTTACAACATGCATTAGCGGAGGTGAGATATGCAAATGATTACAATTTCAGCGCAGACGCATATCACACGCGCATATGGCGCCACTTCAAAGCGCTATTTAAGGCTTGGAGATTTCGACGATTTCAAGTTCGGCAATTGTGTTTTTCTTGTGGTTTTTTCAAAAAACGATCAATTATGCCTCGTCGAAAACAGCGATCATCTTTTGATCAAGTATCCGAGTTCGACAGAGGAAGGATAGTGGCCTACCGAAATTGTGGATTATCTTTCAGGGAAATCGGTAGTCGTGTTGGACGAAACCAAAGAACTGTAATGCGGATATGTGATCGTTGGATGCAGGAGGGTACGATGGACCGGCGTGTTCGATCGCATCCACCTCAGCGCACCACTTCACGTGATGACAGGCAAATTGTGCGCATGGCAGTGACGGATCGCTCAGTACATCACGAACCATAGCACAGCACATGCAGTCTGTAGCGCATCATCCAGTGTCTGCGCGTACCATTCGACGCCGTTTACAGCAGAGTGGTCTGTCCGCAAGACGTCCATTGCTTTGTCTACCCTTGACGCAGAACCACAGACGTCTCCGCCGCCAATGGTGCGATGACAGAAGGATGTGGACGGCAGAATGGAATGAAATTGTCTTTACTGACGAGTCACGCTTCTGTCTGCAACACCACGATGGTCGCATTCGAGTCTGGAGACACCGTGAAGAGAGATGCTGAACAACTGCGTTATGCACCGCCACACTGGTCCTGCACCGGGTATTATGGTATGGGGCGGTATTGGATATCACTCTCGCACACTTCTAGTACACATTGCCGGTACTTTAAACAGCCAGCGCTACATCTCAGAGGTGTTGGAGCCAGTTGTCCTTCCTTACCTTCAGGGCTTGCCCACATCCATATTTCAACAGGATAATGCGCGACCACACGTGGCACGCATTGTCCAACGGTTCTTCGTCAATCGCCAGATTGCATTGCTTCTCTGGCCGCCTCGCTCTCCGAATCTTTCGCCGATAGAAAACATGTGGTCCATGGTTGATCTACGATTGACCCAGATTCCATCCCCAGCTGCCACAGCAGATCAACTTTGGCAACGTGTGGGAGCTGCTTGGTCAGCTGTACCCCAAGAACTCATCCAAAGGCTCTTTGAATCAATGCCGAGGCGTGTGGCAGCGGTGATCTCCAACAATGGCGGCTATTCTGGCTACTGATTTTGGCAGGAACCACACTTCACAGAAGTCCATAAATTTAATCATTTGATACTTGGTCAACATGTTATCTACAAAATAAATTTTGTTGTGATATCTCTTGTCTTTCTTGGTGTTGCAATTTGGGTGGCCAGCAGTGTATATGTATGTGCTAGTCCTTTCAGGCCTTCCAAGTTAATTCTACAAGAGGAGTATATAACGCTTAGAATTTTAGGATTGTAGATGCTGTTTACGAAAATACGCGAAATGTAAGATCAGGTGTGTCAGGTATAATATAGGGTAAAGGTTATCTTTAAGATTGTTTAGGATACAAGAAAATGCCTTTTATACAAGTTTAAAAGATTTTAAAAGGTTAAGTCCGGTTAAGTATAAGTATAGAATTTTTACAGAGATTTAAGTGTAAAAGGAAACGTTAAGAAATAAAAATATACTTATGGTGTAGGAGAAAAATGTTGGAAAAGAAAACGGGAACGAATATTTCTGGTGAAGGAGGGGATGTGTTGAAAAGGCCCGCTCGCATGAACAGTAGTACCGGCGAGATGAAAGACTTTCGTAGACGATACGTCTGTAGAAAAACCCCTTAGAATATGGAATAGTAGCTGAAGTACCCGGCGTTGCCCGGAATTTTAAGAAGGTTTGTTAACCAAAATCAATTTAAAAACTTAACACAGTATAAATTACATAGCCAAAAAAAATGTGAAATGTTATACATATCTCAGTATTTTGGTAGATGCAGTCTTTCATCACTGTACCACTAAAACTGTAAAGAAAAAATGTCAAATTGTGGAATGTTTGTTAACCAAAATCAATTTAAAATCTAAACAATTTAGCAAGATTTAACCTTCAATCTTTGGAGCAAAAGAAGCTGATAAGTAAAACATAAAATATACATACATTTATAATAAACCACTAAAAGCTGAAAAGTAAAAATGTAAATTTGTCGAATGTTTGTTAACCAAAATCAATTTAAAAACTAAATACAGTATAAATAACATAGAAAAATAAGCATGTGAAATGTTATACACCCAAATAATAAAAAAAAATCCAATATAAAAATATATAAATTTTTAATTAACTCCTCAGAATTCATCTAGATTTAACCTTTCATCTTTGGAGCAAAAGAAGCTGAAAAGTAAAACATAAAATATATACATTTATAATAAACCACTAAAAGCTGAAAAGGAAAAAATGTCAAATTGTCTCTTGGAAAGTTAAGAGTTTTAAAAAGTAAAGCTGAAAAGTAAAAATGTCATTTTGTCGAATGTTTGCTAAACAAAATTGATTAAAAAAGTATACACAGCATAAATAACATTTAAAAAAAAAACATGTGAAATGTTATACACATCTCAGAATTTTAGTAGATTCAGCCTTTCATTTTTCAAGTTTAAATTAAAAATGTCAAATTGTCTAATGTTTGTTAACAAAAATTAATTTAAAAACTAAACACAGTATAAATAACATAGATTTAATAACAGTATAAATATCATAAAATATATACATTTATAATAAATCACTAAACGCTTAAAAGTAAAAATGTCTAATTGTCCATATAAATACCTCTATAAATGCAGGATTCTGTAGCCAAAAAAATATATAAATAAAGTATTAAAGTATTGGTTACAGGCACTGACTGATGAAAAAATTAACAGAAATCTGCAATTTGGGCTACACGCACCATAAATGCAAGATTCTGTACAATAATAGAAACATCCTGTCCTTATTAAACTCCATATAAATCTCTGTTCAATTAAACTGATCCAAATATTATCTCAAGTACCTTCATAAACTATGTTTCTCGTTTCTTGATTCGGGGTTCAATATGAATGTTTGTTAACCAAAGTCAACTTAAAAACTAAACACAGTATAAATAACATAGGAAAAATAACATGTGAAATGTTATACACATCTCAGAATTTAGATAGATTCAGCCTTTCATCACTAAAAGCTGAAAAGTAAAAATGTCAAATTGTCTTTTGCCTTGTGAACTCTGCATGAAAAATTAAACACAGTATAAATAACATAGTATAAAAAAAGGGATTGGAAATGTCATACACATCAATACTAAAACACAACGAATAAATTTTGGTTCTAATTTGACTCTTAGTGATAATTTGACTCTCTTTAAAATAGTTGTTTACAGATGTATGTGCTTCCAAACGTTGATGACCAGAATAACGCTTAACTATGCAGTGAAGGATATTTATATCTGGGCAGGTATGATTTATGAGTAAAACAATGAGATTCGATTGAATTTCTCTTTAAGTTAGATGTCAGATTGCAACTCTATGCATTCCATTTGACAATTTGCTAGCATTATATCTATATCGACTGTAAATAGAGTATAAAACATGCAAAAAAAAATTGTTTATTTTCCCCAAAGTCCTGAAATCAATTTTAAATTCGTGTACTAAATCGGAAAGTAGGGCTGCATATTTTGTAAAATTTTTAGAATTGTGCTTGGTCAGTGTCTCGAAACGCAAAAAATTTTTAACATTTAATTTGGCTTGCCATAATTTCAACTTCATGGATTTTGCACTGAAGTAAAATCCATGAAGTGACGGGTGTTTAAGTCATTTAAATGGGCATTCAGATCTATCTAAATCTGCAAGCCAGTTATCAAAAAGTTCTGGCAGAGATTACTTTTCAATGTCATAAACAATTTAATATCATCAAGTAGGCTATAAAACCTTTTTAATATTTTCTCCACTGAGCTACCTTATTTCTTAAAAGTATTGCCATATTCAGCATCCAAGCTTTTAAGAAATTCCTGAAACTGGCTATGAGTCAATCCCCAATCCTTCATAAAATTCACCATTTTGAAGATGATTTGCATAACATGGTCCATTTTTTTTCTTTTCCGCATTATTTTTTATATCAAGGCAGGCTATTAATTTTTTTTTTCACTTTGAGCTCTCTCTCACTAACACTCTGGGCCTCACTAACACTTGCTTTGGGCCGCATGCGGCCCACGGGCTGGACACCCCTGTATTAAAATATAGGTAAAAGACCCTGACAAATGTAAAAATTAATAAAAATCTGTAATTCGGGCTCCACACACCATAAATGCAAGATTCTGTAGCAATAAACATCTCCATAATTAATATCTGCATAATAAATGTCTCCATAAATGCAAGATTTTGTAGCAAAAATATTAAAGTATAGCTAGAAGGCATTGACAAACAAAAAAATTAATAGAAATCTGCAATTAAGAGTTCCACGCACCATAAATGCAAGATACTTTAGAAAAGAAAAAAAAAATAAAGTATAGGTAGAAGCCACTGACAAACGTAAAAATTAATAGAAATCTGCAATTAGGGCTCCACGCACCATAAATGGAAGATCAGTTCTTTTCAAACAACTAATATAACCAAACATGTTATTTTTCACATATTCCTTAATATAATCGTTATGTTCAAAGGGTCAAAATATAGAGATGAAGCTAAACGTAAGAGCAACGTATGGTTAAACATATATAAATATGGTGAGCAAAGTTTTTCAGTTTGTTTATTCTATTCTCCGCTTTTTTGAGGGGAAGATGCATTAATTTTAAATGTATTCAACTTGAATTTAAGTAAATGAAAAGTGAATCTAATAATATAAAAAATTAGACTATATTTAGTTACATTAAAATGAAATATGTTAATCATTTGACAATATTAAACCAGTTAGGTATATTATAATGTAAAAAAAATAGTTATTACATATTAAATATTATTTCCAGGAGGGTGGATATTGTTCCGAGTTCAAGACATTTACTGCAAAAAGCAATAGTACCAATAATGTATAATGGAATCTATAAGTTGGACACATTTCTAAAGAATTGGAACCATGAGGAGAATCTAACTTAAAAGGATTCGAATGTAAACATATTAATATTTTGAAAAATATATTTCCTTTGAAGCATTCAGCTTTTAACATTTTTTTTAACAAAAAGGACTAAAATAATACAATAAATATATTTCTATTTTACGGGGCAAAACATATATCTATCTATATAAATAAAGCACAGTGTCTATGTATGTATGTAACGTATACAAATCTACATTTCTTGACGAATCTGGTTGAAACTTGGTATACTTATGTTTTGAAGCCTTAAGATAATTAATTCTAAGATAAGTTTGGAAGCTTTAAAATAATTCTAAATAAATACAGTTTTTAAATAATATTTCATCTCCAGACGATGGAATCAATCATTCATAAGAACTGCGCATGCACACCCACTATATGTTAATTCTAGATGTCCAAGGTAAGTGAACGCATGGATTTGTTATTTCGTAGTTATTTGGAGGAATTTAAAGTTAATTTTCTAATATTACTCCTTTAGTTTTCTTTTTTTCATTAATCCTTTTCTACCGGGTTAATTCCTAATATACGGATTACTGTTGAAACTCTTTCACTTTTTTTTTTTGTATTGCTAAGGAAATTGTGTTATAATTGGATATTTCTGAAGGGCAGTGAAATATAATTATGTTATATTTACTTTTCTATTTTACATTGAGTTAATTTTCTAATTTTTCATAAATTAATAGTTATTATTCCATTAAATATTATTTCAATGGGATAGTGAAGGGGAATTTGAACTATCTGTCATATTTTGTTTAATTTAGTTACTTTATTTGAATATTCTTTCTTTTTATGCTTCTGTCTACAACTCTTTGAAATATTTCTGTGATATAATTGTAGTTTTTTTTATTTTGGGCTGTTTTTATAAGGAAAGGAATGACGAATTGGGGAAAATTTTCATATTAGAACATAAAATTGCGTGTATTATTTTTGCATTTTAAAATTTTCTCTTAGATTGTAGGCCATTTTGAAGATAACTGTCATATGTATCATGAGTAAGAAGGAAATTAAAATATTAGCATTAGGATTTTGTGGAGAGTGATAGGCGTTTTAGCTAAATTTTAGATTAATATTCTACGTTCGGAGTCAATTTTTCAAAAAAAATCATTTTTTAAAGATTTTTTTGGTCTTTTATGGTAAAATAGCACTACTTTATTTGAATATTCTTTCTTTTTATGTTTCTGTCCACAACTCTTTCCAATATTTCTGTGATATAATTGTAGTTTTTTTTATTTTGTGATATTTTTATAAGGAAAGGAATGACAAATTGGGGAAAATTTTCATATTAGAACATAAAATTGCGTGTATTATTTTTGCATTTTAAAATTTTCTCTTAGATTGCAGGCCATTTTGAAGATAACTGTCATATGTATCATGTCTGAGAAGAAAATTAAAATCTTAGCATTAGGATTTTGTGGAGAGTGATAGACGTTTTAGCTAAATAAAAACCTTTAAATAATCATTTTTTACAACAAACAAATGGAATAGCTAAACACGAACATAGTTAACCGTAAATAAATCGCAAAACTGTGCTTAAGTTTAGACTGATTCTTTTTAGTTAAGTTATACTAATTTTTATGTTTTTAAAAGTACATCGTGAATTATAAAATTAAGAACAATATAAAATACAGTATACTAAACATTCTGAAGTACAAACACAATATGTAAAATACCTAATAACCAAATTTCAGAAAGTAAATAATCGCAAGTTAACAACAATATTCCATGCGTTTATTTACCTTGTAACATCTAGGTGCGCATGCGCAGTTTTTATGAATGATTGATTCCAACGCCTTGAGATGAAATATTATTTAAAAACTGTATTTATATATAAGCATTTTAAAGCTTCCAAACTTATATTAGAATTATCTCCAGGCTTCAAAACATAAGTACACGAAGTTTCAATCAGATTCTTCAAGAAATGTAGATTTGTATACGTTACATACATACATACATACATAGAGACACTCTGCTTTATTTATATAGATAAGAATTGAAAGGATTATATGGAATTTGCGCAACAGTAACAGTATTGTCAGGTCATAGATAGATTTAAAGAAAAGGTCAGTCATGGGGAATAAGTTTCGTACTGATCAGGTGTTAGGGAAATAAAAATGTAAGAAGGGGTGCAAAAAACGTGAGAAAGTAGAGACCCAATGAGGTTTGTGAATTCAATAAAGAATAAGTTTTAGCCATTAGAGTCTGAGTTTTGGAGAAGTGGGACGTTTTTAGAAGTAAGGAAAGTGTTCTCATTGGGGGTTAGATATCTGCATGGAAAGTTGGATTTAGTTGGATAGGGAATAAAAACAGGAGAGAAAAAGGAGAGAGGGGATTTTAGAGATGGCGAATTTTTAAGAAATGGGAAAATTTTCTCCCAGAGTGGGTACCGACAACAGAGGGGCTGTGAAGCCTCTGGTCGGTGGAAGGCTTTCAAGGTATCCTGGCGGTCTTGCACGATGAATGCCGAATTGGGGTAAGTTTCGTGTTATGATTCTAATTTTGTGACTGCAGAGATAAATTATAATTTTAATTTTAATTGGATAATTCTAAGTTGGTGAGGGCCCAAGTTATTACTTAAAGAATGTTAATCATACATGTGGTTATTTAAAGAATATTAATCATTTTAATACTTTATAACTTGACTATATATTTGTGAAAAAAATAAAATGTTGTTAATGTGTGAATATGGTCCTCATAATTTAAAACAGAATAGTGGTGTCTCTTTTTTCTACAGAGTTTAAACGCTGGGTAAAACATTCTTGGGAATTTTAATCTTAAAAATATTTAAAAATTTGTTAAAGAAAATTAAGCGGCATTACCACCCAGCATATGTGCATAAAAAAAAAAGTTTGAAACTCGACTTACGATCAACTCAACTTACGACCAATATCTCGGTCCCTATCTCAAGTCGAGGAATATCTGTACTTTCTCCATTGATGATTTTATTTATTTATTAAAAGATATAAGCAGCAAACACCAGAATAGAATATATTAATACAGTTTCAAAAACAGCTATTGAATTCAATATAGTATTACACTAGAGCAGTAGTGCGTATTCTTTATTCGACCGCAACCCCCTTTCTTTGAATAAAATTTCACTTGACCCCCAATGAAAATATTTTGGAAGTAGCAATTTTTTGTCATCACCTTTACACAAGTAGAAAAAACAGAATTTTTGCTGTTTTTTCGAACTGCTATAACTTTTTTCTTTATTGTCCATTATACATGAAATTTTCGGTATTACTTCTCTAAATCTTATAGACTAGATACTACCCGTCAAAACTTGACGGTAAATGATTGAACAGTTCCAATAAAAAAAAGGGTTCAAAACCTTGTTAAAATATTAGAAATATTCAATTAAACACTTTTAAAAATTTAAGAAAATTTTGCAGTTATGTTACGTATTCGCTTTGAAAAGCACGCTACCATACAGGCAGTTTTGAACATACCACTACGCATGCGTCGAGTTTGCAACTTTCCGAAAATACTAAATTTGACATTATTGTAATATCTGGTTAAAATATATATATTATATGGTTAAAATATAAATATAAATATATATATATATATATATATATATGTAATGAAATAAGATCAGATTACAGAACTATTAGAAAAAGAAATTTATTTCCGAGTGGCTAAACAGACATCTGATCTAATTGAAAGCCAACACCCGAGTGATTCCGGGGGTTTGAGTATAGAGGTATCTGCGGTTGAAGAATTTGCTGACCAAAGATGTTTTTTGCAAGCTGCATCAGTTGTGCAGGACGATTGCCTTATTTGGGCATAGACAGTGTGGCTTGCCCAGGGATTGCTGACGCTATGAAAAATATTCCTGGGTTCTTGAAAACAGAATTTGGTAATGCGATCTTAAGCATGGGAAGGGAAGAGAATTTACAGGGGATCAACTTAAATTTTATATCTTTCATATATATATATGTATATATATATATATATATATATATATATATATATATATATATATATATATATATGTATATATATGCATTAAAAATTAATATAATGAAAAACTGTTTTACTGTGAAGAAGATTTTCTGATTCAATTTTTCTTAAATTAACGACGATGAATGAATCACGGTGAATGAATGACTCACTCGTGTTTACATTTTCAAGTTCTGAGTATATAAAATGAATACTTGTTATTAATTTAATTGAAACACTATGATAACGTGAAATGTGGCGTAAAAGAGATAAATCCCTAATGAATATGAAAATCACAACTAAAATACGTTACAATGAAAGGCTATTTTATGCTGAGAACAGTTTTAAACTGTGGCGAATAGTTTTGAAACTGTCATAACCGTTTATTGCAGTAGTCTAAAAATCAAAATAAGGTTGATTTGTGTCGATATTACGTTGTTTCTAATAAATTATTTGGGTTTAGATAGCAAATAATTTTTTTGGAACTTTACTTTTAACTTGTTAAGCCTAACTCATAAAACAAAATGGATGCCATAGGCTGATATATTTATGAAGCGGCCGCTCCGGAAGAGTTCATGACAGATACATACACAGAACACGGCAACTATTAGGGGAATTATGTTACCGGAATTATGTTACCGGAATTATGTTACTTTTATTAAAAGTAAATAAGAATTTTATTCATGATGTAAGAAGTTTCTAGAAATTTCAAATTTATTTCAATACACTGCGTGCATACTTATAACAACAATAATAAAGTTTCAATAATAATTTTTGCAATTTTGTGATGTAAAAATATTAAGTATAATCCTACACATTTAAAAAAAAAAAAAAAAAACCAAAGCATATTTACTGCAGGACAATCAGATTTTTAAAAAAACTCAAACATCGCATTAAAATTAAAAGTCAAATGCTAGAATTTCTTAGTAAAATAATATTTTAAGAATACAATTAGGTGCCTATTTTAGGTAGCATCATTATACATTTACCCTGAAAATTTGAAAGCAATATCTGCAGTAGTTTCTTTTATACAGTGCGCGCAGGCATGAAAATCATCATTACAATAAAAAGGCTTTTAAAGTTCCCACACTGGTAATGTTTACATAGGAACGACTTATTTCATGTCATAGTTTTGAATGTTCTAATTGGAATATTTTAACGCGGTTTGTTTTCAATGATTCAGAAATGTTCAAATATTCTAAAAATGCAAAAAAATCAAAATTCGAATTTTCGAAGATTTAAAAGTGATGACCTCCCCTTAATTTTGAAAATGCTAACAAAGAAATATCAAAAAGAAATAAACAAATTTTTACAAACTATTTTTAAAATCAATGAATTTATTTGGGGAATCAATGAATATATTTGGGGTAAATATTAACTTTGCATAATAACAATAAAAAAATTGTCTCGCTTGCATTCTGGACTTGTTTTTTGCGTATCTCATGTGGCTGAAAATTCATATTTAAATATTAATATGTATTTGTATTTCATTAAGGTAAAAATTAACAAAAATTAAAATTATAAAAGAGCGTGATAAAAAAATGCAAACTTCATATTAAAACATTAAAAAATATAAACTTAATTTATTTACATTAAAACTAAAATACGTCGATTTTGTAATTAAATGTCTCTTAAAATTCAGATTTAGATTAGATTACTGGGGCCGAATGGGATGTACATTTAGAAACAATATCATGCCATATATTTTTAATACATTGAAAAAAAACTAAAAATTTGTAATTATGGAAAATTTAAAGCATATATTTAATTAAGATGATATAAATTTATTCCAAACCATCACTGACCCCTCCAATGTTTTTGGCAACCCACAGATTAACACCACACTAGAGGATTCCAATGGAAATCCCCACGAATAGTTTTGTTTTATTAATGTGAGACTTACGATTGGTAATTATAACTAGTAAAATGTAAATGATTCAACAGAGAGAGATATTAAATAACATAAATAACAGGAGGAAGAATGCAATGACAGTCAAACGGAAAAAATAGAAATCCTGCACTTTGAGCTAAACGCACCATAAATGCAAGATGCTGTTTCAGTATAAGAACTAAACCATATAACGAGGCAACCGACCGGTCTCTTCATCAGGAGGTCTAACCAAATTAGTTACTCAAGGGGGAACTATGCCTTCTTTATGTATATTAATTTCTTATTTTGAGTTAAATTATTTACAATGTATAAGTTACTTGCGATTGGTACTTATGTTTGATATAGGGGATGCTATGGAGTTTAAGGATGCTATGTACTAAGAAAAAAAAATCGTATTTCTCTTTCACTCTTGTGGTGGGAGGAGTCCAGTTGACAGTTCGAGAATTCCACCCCCCTTAGTTTGACATTTTGAGGGATTGTAATGGCTCTCTCTCTATACGGGGGGGTTAAGCACTGCCCCCAAATTTTTTATTTGAAATATTTTTGTCAACTATTTACAGGTACATAAATGCTGATAATCAAATAAAATTGGTATTTTCAGATAGCCTGAACTTTTTTGCAAAGCGCTACAGGATTCATTTTATAAATTTCGTCCACCGAAGGAATTTATGAGCGTTTAAAACACACTATACCAGATTTTCCCCCGAATAATTTAAATTTAAAAATATTAATTGCATTTTTTTTAAAAAACTAAAAATGGACACAAATGTAAAATTTCTTTTTCTATGACGGAGTACAATTAAAAAAAAAAAATCCTTGAATACAAGTCGGTAATCCGTGGACAAATTTTCTCCATAGGTTAACATTGAGGTGAGCGAATCCAATAGGGTTAGTACATGGCAGCCTTAATATTCTTTTAAAGAGGGCACTACTTATATTTTTTTGTGTATTACCCAAAAAGTCTCGCTGCATCCTGAATCTCGCATACTGTGGATTTTAGGAATAATTACAAAAGACGAAACAAATGCCCTCACAATTCGTTATGGGGGGAGATTTTGCAGTTTTTAAATAATTCTCCATCTTCCAACAAATAGAGCTGAGCAGGGAAAGGAAACCAAAGATTCCTTTCGACTTTTTCTGACAGATGGCGCTGCCCCGGCGGTTTAAATTAAGTTTAAATTAAATCTCTGAAAAGTAAAAGGGATTGTTTTCAAGCGAATTTAATGCGTTGATCGTAAACTTACTCTTTCCCGTCGTTCTGATAATGGAAATGAAATCGTGGGAATACAGAATTACATGGATTGGATTGTTGTTTAAATTTGGATAGGTGAGACGATTGTCAATTAAAACACAGCAGACAGAATGATCGCTCTAGGCCAACGGTGGTATACAAGCTATCCATAAGTGGCACAACTTTCATTTTAGACGTGCGAAAAAACATAAATCTGAAAATCTTAAAATTTGTTGAAATCTACAAGTTACTATAGGTTTTATGTACAAGTTTCTATGGGTTTTCAATGCTGTTCTCCAGTAAATTGGGATACACACGAAACAGTAATTGATTTAGTTTAAAATCAAACATTTCTGATAGACTTTCAGAAGAAATAAAAGTAAATTAATTAAAGACTGGAACCGATAACTAGTGGGTTCGAGGTGGCCTTGTGGTAGCGCGTCGGCTTCCGGTGCTGAGGATGCTCGGATCGAATCCCGACGCTCGCCATTAAAATACCTCCGTGTCTAGGCCGGATATGGTCACTTTAAATACGTATACCGGAAAGTTCCTCTATGAGGTCAGAGAGGGCGAGAGAGGGTACGATCCCTCCAAATGTTGGCCCTGGGTTTGCGCGGTCAAAATTTAGCTGGTAATAGCTAAGGCGGATTCCGACCCTTGTGGTGCTGTATAAACCGGAGCCGCACACTTCAGCCCGAAGCCTGTATGGACCTGGTCTGGAACTTCCAGGTATTAGAAACAACAACAAAAAATAAACTAATTAAAGACTAGAACCGATAACTAGTATATATTTATGTTTACAAAACATTAAATAAATAAATAAAAATATTAGTTCATTGTAAAATTAATAACCATTTTTTTACATTACTTTTTATGCCATTTTTAAAAATTTTCTGCTTAAAATATAATTAAAAAGAATTTTAAACGTTCCCAAGTCATAAGCATTTCCAAATTACTGCAACACTACTGAAACATGGCAAAGATAACTTGCGACGTCCCAGCCGACTAAATATCATCCTGTAACTTAATGCCATTATAACACTATGTAACTTAATGTTACTCTACCTGTGTTTGCAGTGTAAAGAGTGCCAAGTCCAAAGTCGTAGTTTTGAGAAAAACGGGATTGAAAAAAAAACTACTTTCTAAAGTCAGTTTTTTTTAGTTTGATTTTTTATTTTTTTAAAATAAATTTTTCTAATTTCATTTTTGTTGAGTAAAGAGCGTTAAGTCTTTGATTGGGACATAACCCCTTTAACACTAACATGTTTGTGTTTTGTTTTACATATCCCAAATTTTCCCTGGTGAATAAAAATATTTAGAAGCCAAATTGGACTTAGCTCTCTGTACCCTGCAGTAGCCCTTGATTTTTCATGGTTTGAGAACTCATTTTAGCCAATTTTCAACTTCACACCCTTTCCACAGCAAACACAGATATTGTAACATAATATTACAATGCTGAACGTGTCGGTACAGAAGAAATTTGCAAAAATTCAAAGGAGAACTCTTGTAAACTTTTAAATTGATTTTTTTACACGTTTTTAGAATTTTTCCGAAAGCGTATGTTTAATTTTTCAAAGCATCACGGTGATAGTAGTGATTGCCTGAACGTATCTCATAAAGACTAGACTCGGTACTTTTCGACTTGTAATTTGCCGCAGCAGTTGAATTAAGCTTTATCAGGTATACAACCTGACCAGGTATAAAAAACACTCATAAAGTTTATAACAGTGTATAACAGTCGAATTATAAGAGTGTATAAAAGTCGAATGGTATAACTCTACTTCTTTAACTTCATCACTATTCGACTTATTAAGTGATAAAATTGCAGCCTGTAACATCATTCCCTTCGGTCCTGCCCCATTGGGGGAGGGGGGAACATCATGCATTCGAGATGTAACGGAGAAAGTCTGGGAGCCTTGAAAGAGGAATCGTCCGACTCTCGAAAAGCTTACTATTGAGTCCGAAACGAGCAATTATTTTGCGATTAACTGACCTTCGTCTGTAGTGAGACAGTAACTATGGGACACTCCCTTCCCCTCTCTGAAATGAACCACGTGGCATAAGGTGGTTTTATGGCAAAATTCCGCCAAGTCAGTGTGCCGTGAACGAGGTACTCTATTTCGTTATATCTTCGGGCCAAACCTCAGAAAACTGTATTTTGTTCTTTGGAGATGGCTGAAGTTTCATTAGTTAAGCCTCAAAATCTGTACAATCAGTCAGGGATATACATTTTTCCTTTTTTCAATTTAAATAAAGGAAAATAAAGCTAAAACCTGTAATTTGTTTGATAGAAATGTATATCGCAAGATGACTGATCCCAGAGTTAGTGAAGTTTATATTTGCTTGCTGCCTCCAGCTTTCCCCTTGCGCTATACCCAATGTGTCGAAAGAATTCAGTCGATATGTCTCCGTGTAATAAAGTATCATTACGGAATAAGATTTTTTTTAATGCGGTTGGCCCGTATTTTGAGGACGTATAACTATTATTGGCTTCATTGTGATGAGACCATCCAACAAGTGAACCAAAATTGCTGTTGTTGTTGCTTAAGCCACTTGACCGACAGCAACATCAGATCAAGAATCAACATCAGATCAACATCAGATCAACATCAGATTCCCGAAGGCTATGGGCGATGAAGGTGCCACTCCTGTTTTGACTGGTATTACAAGGGTCGGAGTCCGACTTGGCCAAAGGACCAGTCCCGTAATTTTGAACTGAGTCAATTGACGAGACCAGAACACTTGACCCAGCACCTCCAGAGGTAATTTTGAGAACTTGGAGGACATTGCAGCCACGACAGAGTTTACGTGCACCAGTCGCCATTAGTGTACACGGCAGTGGATTTGTCAGCCACGAGCATCGAACCAGTGACTTTCAGATCACTAGCCCGCTGCTCTTGCCAACTGGGTCACTGCGCCCCCAAACATTGCTTCCTGTAGGAGGGCAACACATCCAACCCTTGGCTGAGATTCTAAACCAGGCCAGCGTGGCGCCGTACAATGAATGACTTGGATTCAAATAATGTGATAAGTTTGAAATCGATGGATGACGTTCAAACACAGGGTTTATGGGACGGCTGTCTGCGGCAATGGTTAAAATCAGCTGTGAGATAGCCCTTTTCTCCCATTCGTCTTGATCCGACGCAAATTCTGTAGAGGACGTTTAACGTCGGTTTTACGATTTTTGAGATATTTTTGGAAGAAATGTTCTTCTCGCTTTACATCGAAAACCGTAATGTTCAAGACTCAGAATAAAATACTCTGATTGAGAAGAAGAAAAACCACAATCCATCGATCAGGTACTTTAACTTTCCGGAAAAGCAACCATTTACAGTTCAACCCTCCTTCCAGATTGTTGTTGTTGTTGTTGTTCCTTATGCCCCCTGGACAGGATGTGTTTCAGACCAGGTCCATATAGGATTGAGGATTCAGGGGTGCGACTCTGGTTTATAATAGCCCCACAAGGGTCGGAGTCCCCCTTAGCCAGGTGCCAACCCAATTTTGATGGAGCACCCCCAGGGCTGGGGGATCGTACCTTCCCCACAGACCCACCTTAAAGAAGTACATATTCCACATTAATACCTCTTGATGAGACATCTGTGCAGAATATTTAAGAAACATCAATAAAGAGAGAACGGGGTAAGGGAGAATCTCGAATACCTTTTTATAGGAAGTAAATTGTAGCAGGAATGCCCTATACCAGCCGTACTCAACTTTCTTTTCGCTCGGGTCACATGCATACGTTTGCTACGTTACGCGAGCCGCAACATAGTACACTATTCCTTATAGTATAATAATTTAAAACATATACCTCAAAACCTAAATGTATCCAAGCGTTTATTTAAAAACGAGTGTCATTTTTTTATGTTGAGACAAACTTTTGACGAATTTAGACAAATCAGGTTTATATTTGCTATAAGCTACTCTCAATCCGTTATCAAGGTAAGAATCAGTAAGCCGATAACTATATATCTGTGACTTATTCTAAAAGGGCCAATGTCAAAATTGTTAGTTTCGAGAAAAAGTCATTCAAAGATATTGAACATTTTGTTGAATGTTATATCTTTTTTATCCTACAAGTCACATAATTATTTCTCATTTGTTCTTTGTAAGCGTAAAAAGCATTTTTATCATATAAAACATTTCCATCTGTTACTATTTTATATAAAACATATGCCTTTGGTCCTTTTTGGATCTAAAGTTACTGCATCTTAAATGACATTGGCTGATAATATAATGGGGATACCGGGTGAGCCAAAAGTTCGCAAAAATTTTTAAAAATTCATAAAAAAGGAAGAAATTATGATAAAGAAGCGCAGTTATGAAGAAAGGACTCACAAGGAAGTCGGGTTTTTTTTAGCAGCAAAATAAAAATTAAAAAAGTCATTGGTAGAATCACTGGTCCAGCTTTGCCAGCACTGCTACTCCCGGTGGACGATTTCACCGCCATATTATTCGTAACGGTTTCCACCGCAGTAATGCGGCGCTCCGCCAACTAGGGTTTTCCACTTCGCGGCCGATCCTCCAAATCCTCACGTATCACGGTCTTTTATTAAAGATTAATTTGCATAGTTCTGATGAATCTCTCCCATGCTAGCGCCATCCACCGGTGACATTTTAACTTTTTTAACTTTTCCTGGCTGCTACAAATTCCTACTTCCTTGTGAGCCCTTTCTTGCAAACCGCACTTCTTTATCACGATTTCTTCGTTTTTTATGAATTTTTGAAGTTTTCACGAACTTTTGGCTCACCCTATATAATCTTACTCTGTTTGTTATTTGACATTGGCCTTCTTTAGAATCAACCTTTAGCTTACGGGGCCTATTTTTCCCATTCCCTCTTTAGAAAAGGAAATTTTATACGCTCACCCCCTTTGTAAGAACTGCCATTAAGGGGGTTATATATATATATATATATATATATATATATATATATATATGTATATATGTATATATATATACATACATACATATATATATATATATATATATATATATATATATATATATATATATATATATATATATGTATATATATATACATATATACGTATATATATATATATATGTATATATATATATATATATATATATATATATATATATATACATATATACATATATATATATATATATATATATATATATATATATATATACATATATATATATATATATATATATATATATATATATATATATATACATATATATATATATATATATATATATATATATATATATATATATATATATATATATAAACTCAAAACTCACGGCGCAACAGTCCGATGTGGACCAGGGCCGACGGTACCCATCTCCGCTTTCGTAGCCGTGGGCTTGGGGTGCCATACAACATATGTCTAAGTCAGGTGGTCAACCTGACGTGGTACCCCCAGAGTTTAGTTCCCCTGCATGCTTGGTCCTCATTTTATCGACCCACTGAAGGGATGAAAGGCTGAGTCGACCTTGTCCAGTCACAGGATACATACATATATATATATATATATATATATATATATATATATATATATACACTCAAGAACCAAAACATTATGACCACCCCTACATTTTGCAATGAATTCGCCTGGATGACGTGGAAGGCACGTGATCAGGTGGAAGTGGTATTTAACTGCTGCTGGAGAGTCTGAAGAATCATTCTTTCACTTACTTCTGTGTGTGATGGGAAAGGTTGCGGATCTAAGCGACTTTGATAGAGGGCAGATTGTAATGGCTCGAAGGCTTTGAACAAGTGTTTGTGAAACTGCACGACTCGTGGGTTGTTCGCGACCTACAGTTGTTAGTACTTATGCAAAGTGGATGAATGACGGTGAAACCAGCAGTAGACGACATGGTGTTGGACGTCCACACGGTATCAAAGAAAAAGGTCGTCGGAGACTGTCTCGCATGGTGAAGCAAAACCTGAGCCTGGCTCAGCTGACAGCCCAATACAATGCAGGGCCAAGTAGAATAGTATCGCAGCACACTGTTCAGCGGACACTGTTGGATATGGGGCTACGCAGCAAACGTCCCACTCGTGTGCCTTTGCTGACCAAGCGTCATCGCCAACTGCGCCTGCACTGGGCCCGGGAACATCGCGACTGGTCCATGGATCAGTGGGAGAGAGTTGCCTGGTCAGATGAATCACGGTTTGCCATTCATCACGCCGATGGCCGTGTCAGGATACGCCGTCTTCCAGGCGAACTGTTGCTCCCTCAATGTTCAGTAGGTCATACACAGGCCTGTGGTGGCGGTATTATGCTTTGGGGGACGTTCTCTTGGGCGTCTCTGGGACCCATGGTTGTGGTAGAGCAGACCATGAATGCTACAGGGTATCTGAACATCATTGCGGACCAGTTGCACCCTTACATGGCCTCTGTTTTTCCAGTTGGAAATGGAATGTTCCAACAGGACAACGCCCCGTGTCACAAGGCTAAAATTGTGTTGGAGTGGTTCCAGGAACATGATGCTGAATTCCAGTTAATGTCCTGGCCGCCTAACTCACCGGATCTCAATCCGATAGAACACATTTGGGATGTCATGGGACGGCAGCTCAGAGTTCAAAGACCACCAATTCGCAATATCTCGGATTTGCGTGACCGTTGCTTAAACATCTGGTACAATCTGTCTCCGGCCATCTACCAAGGACTTGTGGCATCCATGCCAAGGCGGGTTGAAGCTGTGTTGAGCGCCAAATGTGGGCCAACTCGTTATTGACAGGTGGTCATAATGTTTTGGCTCTTGAGTGTATATATATATATATATATATATATATATATATATATATATATATATATATATATATATATATATATATATATATATATATACATTCTTGGGATACATGCAACCCCACCCCGTAAGGAAAAGTTAAAGATTTACTAAAATGGAAAATTTTGGTGTAAATAACTCAAAACCTGAAAAAAGTTATACTGGACTTTTTAGAACCAATCCACCGATATGTTCTTCGGTTATTTCATTTTGGAATGAGATGATTCACAAAGATATTACACCGCATGCGGTTCGCAGTTTAAGTATACCTGCCCTAGAGTATCATTCAATGCAGAAAGAGATAGAAAACTTTTGTCGGAAACTGATAATTATGGGTTATTTTACACTCGTAAAGATCAGAGTTGCTCAAGCATGAGAGAAAACAGCGCCTCACACGTACACTTAATGACAATGCAAGCATGCGTGCACATAATACATACATAGATTAAATTTCCTCGCTGTATATATTTTGCGACAAAATAAATATTGATATTTATTTGCAGATTTTGCTGTCAAACGCTATGTTTAACATGATTGATTTGCTCGGCAATAACAGCATATTAGTCATGTTCCGCGGTAGAAAAGAGGATGGACTCATTTCTTTTCCTCGTCCTACCGACGAGCGGAGAGAGAGATATCTTCAGCGATTTATTTAAGAGAAGCATGTATCGGTTTCACGCTTCCAATCGCACCCTAGGGAAAAGAATGCTTAACGATCTGAGAGTTTTCCACAGTCACCGCTTAGCAGCGTTTTCGAGGAGAGGTTAGACCTAGCAAGTGGTCGCGGCTGTTGTTGTCAGGGGCTCTCTCAAACGAAGCGGGTAATCAGGCTAATGCAGTCTAAACATAAACGGGTATTGCGACCGAATGCATTTTCTAACGAAGTAAATCGACGAAGCTCAAGCTGGGTATGCATGCGCAATCGTAGAAAATTAAACTTTGGGTAACCTATCTGAGGTGCGCTTTTAGGCAAGTGTTTGGTTTACATTGCTTGTATATCCGTCAAATTGTGATTAGACTCGTTGGAGGTTCAGATTTAAAATTTATCCTGTTTTAATACATAAACGTTGAGATTACTTTTCTTAGAACGAACGAACACACAGACACACATACACACACACACACACATATATATATATATATAAATATATGACATAATTGTAATTAATAACAGTAATAATAATACAGCCCTAAATTTTTACCCTGCTAATCTAGAACTAGTACAAAGTAGCCAAGATAAACTTAATGTAAACTTCTTAGATATAAACATAAAAATAAATTCTCATAGTAATTTTACTTTTGATCTTTATGATAAAAGATCAGAATATGACTTTAATATAGTAAAATATCAAAGTTACTTAACATGCTTGCATAAATCTGTATTTAATAATATTATTGTTAATCAACTAGTAAGAATAAATAGACTTTGTTCTAAGAACAATAGGCATAAGCATATAAAAGAATTGTTAGTAGTGCTAAAAAGCAATTATTACCCTGATAGTCTTTCCAAGCACATAATTGGTTGTTTTAGATGTAATGAATAGCATGTTCTATTGCTAATAATTAATAATACAAAACTAAATGATTAAAGTTAATAAATGACGACTATAAAAGTAAATAAAAACTAGTGTAATGAAAATAAAAAATAATAACTCTTAGTCATAATAAATGTCTAAGTTAACGTAGGTAATTATTTCCTATAAAACAGTGTCCTTTGTAGTCTGCTGGTGAATCCATTTGCTCCATGGTTGCAATGTTTGTGACGTCAGTCTTCTTACGGTCTCCTAAACTTAACTTTCACTTTGTCTGGTGCCGAGTTTGGTGTTCAATGATAAAGCCACTGTTTATTTACTTCTTCTGTTTCTTATGGATTGTACGGTGTCTAAGCATGTTTATTGCTCAGATCATACTTATTAGAAACAATCCATTGGTTTTTAGACAGTATCGGCACCGCTGAAGACAAGATGCTGTCTAAAACCTATTTTTCTCTTATCTTTTCATGTTTTTAGTTCCTGGCTCTTGTGGTTCTGAGCATATACTGGTTTTTCACTTTCAACTTTGTCTTTTATATACACTGAAGTGCCACTGAATTAGGGATACCTACCTAGTAACGAGTTGGGCCTCCTCTGGCCTTGATAACGGCTGCCACACGACGAAGTATAGATTCAACAAGTTTCTGGAAACGTTCCACGGGAATGGCTTGCCAAATATTGGCTAAAGCTGTCCATAATTCAGTAAGGTTCTTTGGTGCTGTGTGATGGCCTTTCACGCCTTGTTCCAAAACATCCCAAAGATGCTCAATAGGATTTAAGTCTGGGCTTCTAGGTGGCCAATTCATGACAGAGAAGTCAGAGGAATGCTCATCCAACCAGCCAGTAGCCAACCGGGACTTGTGAGAGGTACAGTTGTCTTGCTGGAAAACTCCATTACCGTGCGGATAACAGAACAGCATAAACGGATGGAGGTGATCACCCAGCAACTCTACGTACCGAATTGCATTGAGGGAGGTTGGTACACGCACCAAAGATCCCAAACTGTGCCATGAAAAAGCACCCCAGACCATGATTGAGCCACCATGCCCTTGTACAGTTCCAGCCAGGCATGCAGGATCCATGGCTTCATGAGCCTGACGCCATATTCTCAGCCTCCCGTCGGCGTTAAGTAGTCGGAATCGAGACTCATCACTTCATGCTACTCGTTTCCAGTCCTCTACACTCCAGTCTCTGTGCTCTCTTGCCCAGGCAAGACGTGCAGCCCGATGGCGAGTATAGAGCAATGGTACTCTCGTAGGTCGACGGCTCCCGAAACCCATGCGGTGAAGCGAGCGTTGCACAGTCCGTTTACTGACTGTACGGCTGGCACCGTCATTAAACTGGGTGGTAATTTCAGCTAATGTTTGGCTTCGCTGGCTACGTACAATACGCCTGAGCCGTCTCTCACCACGCTCTGTCAAGGCTAATTGTCCTTTGCAGTTTGCCCGATTGCTAGTTTTTTCCACCATCTATGTATTCTTGGTATACTCTTGACACTGTCGACCTTGAAAATCCTAACTGTCTGACGATTTCGGAAATTGAATGGCCCATGCGTCGCGCACCTACTATTTGTCCGCGATCGAAGGCATCTAAATCAGGCAGTTTACCCATACTGGCAATTCCAACAACTAATTCAGAACAACCACAGTAAGCGCTATATATGCAGTTACCACAGCGCCCTCACTTGCGCATACATGATGCGCAGCGCTACACAATTTGCATAGGTTTTGCTATCCCTAATTCAGTGGCACTTCAGTGTATATCTCCATTACATAACGTCCTAAAATTATAACCTGAGGAATTTTAATTTTGAAAGGGAAAACTAGCTCATATTTATATACACTAATTCAGAGATTGGAACAACTTATCGTCACCATAGAAATTGAGTCGAAATCTGTTGCTATGCTTAATCTGTTGCCTCGCGGAAAACACTGATTTGATAAATCTTAGATTATTATCTTAAAATTTATTACACACAAATATATATCTATATATATATCTCTCTCTCTCTCTATATATATATATATATATATACACGATTCTCTTATTGCACGAGTTCAAGGGACTACTGTGAGAAAAAAAGGCCATTAAAAATGTATAGAACATGTAAAAATTTGAGATAGGTTTCATTCAAATATACTTAGTAAAAAATTCTAAATTTTCACATGAAATTTGGATTTGATCGACTGAACTATATAAGAGCAATTCCACAAATCGTATTTTAATTATGTTTATACGGGTTTTATTTTAAATTACAAAAGCACAGAAGTCGCAAGTGGTTAAAAATAAATTGAATTTATTTTTTATTTATACATACATACATGCATATAACATAATCATTTAGTCATTCAGTTCATTACTAGGCAGTAAATGTGCCCATTTTCTGTTGTTTTTCGGTGGCGAAAAATTAATTTCGTCGTTGGAAATATTGACTGGCGATATATCTACAAGTGTATCTTGAATAAAATTAACATCTTGTATTTCTTTTGTTTCACCGGTTTTAAATACGAATTTGGTTAGAAGACGCTGTGATTTTTTTTTGTTAGTTCTCCGTATGATACATCATAACGTGCCATAATCGTTTTTAAATCGCGTTGGAATGGCGCAGCTTGTTCGACATTGGCTTCAGTTATACGAAAATGATTTCCAAGTTTATTGGCTAGTTGAAGGTCTTCTAGAATTGCATTTGCAGAGAGTAGAACCACTCCTTCATCATCACTACTATAAACTAACGTGGAGTCATTTATATTCTATGAAATATTCTATGATAACATTGCACGCAATATAAGCTAAGTGCAATGCATTATCATTTTTATTATTTTTAGATTTTAAACCGTAATATAGTAAAAAAAGTGTAAAAAACAATGTGGGGATAACCAGTCTTGAACTGCTTCTGTCACCTCGTCATCTGTGGCGAATCTCTTGCCGCCGAGAAACTCTTTTTGGTAGCGGATTAAGTGAAAATCACTCGGCCACAAGTCTGGACTGTACGGTGGTTGGGAACAGATTTTGGGTGTGAATGGCAGAATGGGGTCTGGCATTGTCATGCAGCAACAAAACTCCAGACATCAGATGACCACGTCGCTTATTCTGTATTGCACGTCTAAGTTTAGTTAGGGTAGCGCAGTAAGCGGCTGCATTTATTGTTGTCCCCTACTGCATAAACTCGACTAACAAGACCCCATGTCTATCCGAAAAGACGGTTGCCATGACCTTGCGTGTTGAGATTGTCTGCTTGGCCTTGACTCTGATTGGTGATGTTTTGTGACGCCATTCCATTGAGTGACGTTTAGATTATAAGGGGTTCTGTGAGAAACCCACGTCTCGTCCCCTGTGACAATCTTCTATAAAAATTGATCACCTTCTTTATGATATCGATCCAAAAAATCAAGAGCACAATTCATTCTTTTCAGTTTGTGTTCCTCAGTAAGCAGCCTGGGAACCCAACGTGCGCACAATTTGCGAAATTTCAACTTTTCGGAGATGATTTTGTGCAAAGTCGTTCTACCCACATTCGGAAATTCCAATGCTAAAGTTGAAATTGTGAATCGCCGGTCTTCACGAATCTTTTAATCCACGGCATTGACCAAATCATCTGTGATCACTGATGGTCAACCTGAACGCGATTCATCATGAGCATTTTCCCGTCCGTCCTTGAAAGCTCTCACCCACTTACGCACTTTGCTGCTACTCATCGCATTTGGGCCATACACGTCGCTTATCTGTCTATGAATTTCCGCTGCTGAAACGTTCTTTGCTGTCAAAAACCGAATCACTGACCGTATTTCACAGTCGGCGGGCTGATCGATTGTTTTAAACATTTTGAAGTAGCACTGTACTTAGCACACTGCAACAATACCAGTGCAAATGGCGTCGTTTGACGAGCAAGGCATGCTGGGAGTTGGTACGCATGTGCGTTTCAATGTTTGCGCGACATTCGATTAGCTACGACGATTCGGACCTTAGTTTCCGAATAACCCTCGTATATATATATATACAGTGGAATCACGATCTTATCGTTTTCCAAGGGACCGACTGAACTGAACGAAAAATGCAGGTAAACGATAGATGCGAGAACATAACAAAGCAATATGATCGTCGGGACTGGGTGAAATAAACGACACATACGGGAAAGCGATGATTCGGGAACGATCGATCGATCGAGATTCCACTGTACGTACTCACACACACACGCACATATATATATATAAATAAATATATATATATATATATATATATATATATATATATATATATATATATATATATATATATATATATATATATATATATATATATATATATACAGTCGATGCTGGTTAAGCCCATTAGGCTTATGCAATACATACCCATTAGAGTCTTTCCATAACAACATATGGATAAGGTGATGGTGTATACGACTACCGGTATCTTTCAAATTAGAGAAGAGTCCCTCCTTCTCTCTTCACGACCACGGCTTTAGGAGCACGGGGTCAGTCAGTTTCCCGCATTTTATTAGTTGCGTGCAGTAGGAAGAGTCGACGAATTTGTATACATTTGCTACCCAGCAGTAATACTCGGTAGAATAGTCAGTGATATTATCTGTAACGTGTAAAATGAGCATTGTGAGTGATGATATTGATAAACTTTTGGAAAACATCCCATTTTTTGGACTACATGTGAAGGAAGCTTCGTATTGGGCAGAGCGGAACTTCTTTATAAAAAATGATTGACATAAAAAATTACCATCAATTTTAAGCCAGGTAAATGAAACATTAGGATCATTTATGCCTTAATTAACTGATGAACTTTATTAAATTTTACACTTCACATCAATACATCAAATTTTACAGTGTTTTGATGTTTGGGTTTGTACAAATTACCCGGATGAAGTGTAGGCTTTCTCTAACAGGTAACCTCTTTCGTCCGCTGTCTTTCACCATCGTGCTTGGAACACACCACACACTCAATATTTGGTGTCATCTCCAGGTAACCGAAAGTTGAAATGCGGTAATATAGATAATAATCACTGTCTTATGCGGTCACTTTTCTTCAACTGGGTCGAATCTACGTTCTAACGAGCAGAGTGATGATGCAACCAGACATTCAACCCTAAATTCTGAGCTGCTCACACGATCCCTGATGATACGGGACACTCGAGTGTCCTGATTGAACGCAAATAGAGCTAGCGTTATAATTGCAAAGTTTTAAATTAGTGAGTTATGTTCTTGCGATAAACATCAAGACTCAAAATTTATTGATAATGGCAAATAAAAAAAAATATAGGAAAATGTTAAATGACGAAGGAAGTAAATTTTGAGAAACTATTTCAAAATTCAATGAACTGTAGATTTGGAGTAAATATTTACTTTGCAAAATAACAATAAGAAAAATGTCTTCCTTACCATCTAGACTTGTATTTTGCCAAATCTTATGAGACGAAGTGTTAATATGTATTTGTATTTAATTTAGGTAAAGACTAACAAAAATTAAAATTAAAAAAGAGCACGATTTTAAAATCATAAGCTTCATATTGTTGTTGTTGCTTATCCCACCCGATCGACAGCAACATCAGATCTAGTCCATAAACTCGTGAGTTTTCAAAAGATGAAGAACCGCGCCAGGATTTGGAGTACAGCTGGCTCCTCTGGCAACCAATACGTGTCAAGATATGGGCAGGAGTTGCCTGATCAAAACTGCACCTCGGACAAAGGGGGTAAACCGACAGAAACCGTAGAGCCCGAAGATAACCGCTGCGGAGCCTGGTCAGAGTTGTCTGATCTCTCCTACTGTTTGCGCCTTTCAAAGCTGCACCAGGACGGCCGCAGTCATACCACTCATGTACGGGGGCCTTTCTCCAAGAGGAGTTGATTTAAAGTTTGACCCGAGAAGCAAGTTCCGAGGAAGAAAGACATCCGCTGTCAAAATAGTCAAAAGAACCCTTAAGGCTGCCTTCCTTGGCCAATCCCTTCGCAACCTCGTTACTGTAAATATCTACGTGTGACAGTACCCATTGAAAAAAAGTCTTGTTATGGGCAGTCAAGCAGCCCAAATGCAGGACAATATTTACTGTCTTTCTGTCACCATTTCTCCACCATTCAGCCAGGTGCTGAATAGAACTTTTGCTATCACTCAGAATCCAGATGTCTGTATTGACTCCAACATTGACACAATAATTCAAAGCCTCCTCAATAGCTTCATATTGAAACATTAAAAAAATTATTAACTTCATTTATCTGTATAAAAGTAAACTAGAAATATGTTGCTCAATATTTGGTGAAATATTTGAGAATGCTAGTCTCGTATCATCGTTGTTTCGTTATTGCAGCTACTTAGTTTGAAAACCCAGCCTCGCACATATGAGTAAAAGCAAATGGAAGCAATGTAGCCTTGTAAGACTGTCTGACACCTTATTTTACAATATCACGTATTTGGGACGTATGTTCTTGTTATCGTGTCTAGGAATAAATAAAGTCTTAAATTGAGCCAAAAGCCTGGATAACAGCAGCTGCCAGATCAGATGCCCGTAGGCTGTAGAAGAGTTCTTGCGACGACAAAAAAGTTTGAAAAGTCTGGACAGTCAACGATATGTTCTAGAGAAAGCTGGATTTCTGGACAATTTCTACAGCTGATAAAAGATCTTGTGCCGTCAGGGTGGATTTTCGTACTATTTTAGTCATTGGTTCTTAGTCTAGCTATTATAGAAGCAATTGTTCTGGAACAGTTCAAGTCCGGAATGAGTGGTTTCTCTAGGGGCTGGTCGAATAATCTACACTTGGCCACTGCGTTAAACATTTCGCACCCCGCAAAATTTACCTCAGATTATCCCATTTTTTTGACGATCCCTCTACGGGTCGCGATCTACAGTTTGTGCGCCCCTGGAACACATTACAGTTTTACTTCTTTATATAGAGACATTTTGATCTCAAAGAAACCCACAAGTGTAAGTGCGCTTCTGTAACTTAGCCAGTTGTCAACAGAAAAACAGATTCTTTCAAAAACGGAAAAGGGCGTGAAGGAATCTTTTTATTAAAACATAACTTAAAGTTAAAAAAAAAAGAGTATTGAAAAATAGAGTACATATACAAATAAAATATATAAAAGAAAGATGTTAAATCTTTGCTCTCCTAGCAGAATTTCGTTATGTTAGCAAGAACGTGAACGTAAAAATATATATGAAAACAAAATTTTATAAACCTTCTACTCAGAAATAAACTGTGAAATTTTAGAATTGGAAAACTGTGCTGCGATAGCCCACGCCTAGACACCAAAATGATGATGTGAACTAAAAATTAAGTCTGTTGGTAAAATTTTAACTAATTCTATTGAAGAACATCAAAAAATAAAATGCAATGATACATTAAGGGGAACATACTAAGCCACTGCTATAAACTGAATGAATATTGCATAATTTTTTTCATAATATCATTGCAGTACTCTAAGTAGAAGAAACAAAATCGCATGGTAGGTGTGTACGCAAGTTCTGATAAAAATATATTTTGGGGTTGGGGAGGGAGATACGCCCTGAAGATCAACAGTACTACACTTGATAGACTCAAAGAGCAATCAGGTTGGCTAGTGGTCCTTAAATTACAAAACATTTCCGATTTCTAAATTTCTGGAATGTTAGCTTTAACGTTGAGAAGGTAAAGGAGCCTTTAAAGTCGTCTGGAGAAAAAAAATCTATCAAAATTGAATTTTATGACATTGATTTTTAGCTCCATGAAAATTTTTGCCTATTGCGTTTACTACGCCGCAGACCGCGCTGGATTTTTATTCTGACGTAATCTATCTGCCCGTAAAGTAAACAAACAAAGCGGAACTTCTCCCCTTCCTAGGGAAGTAGCGCCTCAAACATGCTCGGCACCGATGAACACCGCCAGACCACCCTCAGCGCGTAAACTGCCTTTTGGCGCTGCATCTCGCTCTTTGGCGATCCTTGCTTGGCGACTGTCTGGTCGCGTGTCTAGATTGTTTCCCGTCGCGTCTCGTTTTCTCTCCTTACACGCCGCGTAGCCGGCAGCCGAGTGGGGAAAGTATGTAGCGATTCTCTCGGCTCCTTTTCGACGGCGCGCTTCCAATCGTTTGCCCCTTTTCTTTTTCTTGCTTTTTACCGCGGATGATTAATAGGCTTTTAATGCGCGCGTTTCTCGCTGAACGAAGCCCTTTCGCGGAGGGTGGCTCGTCGGCTGCACCGGCCGGTGAAATCTCGGCATGACCCTCCAAATTTGGAAATGCGGTGGGTTCATTTTCTCCAGTCGCACGCTTCAAATTTATATTTAAACTCTCGCTAAAAATATTTTAAGCGCCCAATATATAAATGCTTACAAGTAAGATGCCTTCTCACGGTCACGAGGTGGGGTTTTTGCGAAAATGCTCGATAGAAGTATTCTAAATAGTAGCTGCGAGAAAGAGCGATGATGTTCAAACACATTAGATCAGAGATGTGGATGACTGGAAGTTCAAAACAATAATTCGTTTAAGACCTCCTACGAACGGTACCCATTTTTTTTTTCATGTTCTTGTCGCCAGGGTTCTTTGTGAGGCCACGAACTTACAGTAACCTAATGCTAGACCGATGCGCGTGTTGTGAGTGGGTTGTCATCAGAATGAAGTTTGGTACTTTCTGCTCGGTCCAAGGAGTCTTTGGCAGAAAGATATGTTACCCTACAGTTCTACTTGCGACTTTGCGGAACTAAGGCCCGTATGCCGATCAAACACTTACGAGAGCAAAGCTCTCGCAAAGCCCCTCCCTTCCGCAGAGGGGTCGCAAACGCGATGCAGATCAAACAGCGAGACCTTTTTCTCTCGTAAATACGAACGTCACGTGATCAAAACTTGCGGCTAGTAGGGAGCTCTCGTAAGACTCGTCTTTTCTCTCGCAAAGCCGGAATAGTCATTCGCTTTGCGAAGGAGAAGGATGTTATCCCTTTCTTTAAGCAGGGAATGGATATTACAAGATACGGATAATCCACTTGAGATGGAAGATGAAGTTTTTATTACAAAAATTTAGACTGTGCAAACATGAATTTATGTGTTTATTACATTTTTTCTACAACATCTTCAGCATTTATGAGCTCTAAAAGCTTTTTATTTCTGACTAACAACTATTTTTGTCTTCCATTATTTTAATTAATGTTTCTAAATTTTGATTAATTTTTAGCAGAATTCCTTGCCGGGATGTTGTTTCGATTTCTTGCACCATAGTTTTTTGGGTTTGAAGAGCCTCAGCTTCAAATTTGCTGCTTCTCTTTTTCTTTTTAATGCTAGATGCTTCCTGCCACGTACTGTTGAACTGTCTAGAAAATAATAAAAAATACATAGTAAATGAGATAGCACATGGAACAGAGCTATTATGTCATACATAAAAATCAACATATGTTATTTCATAGAAGTTATTGTCACAGATTATATAGTAAAACTGCAAATAATTATGAAGAAGAGTTCTATGCAGGCATTTACATAAAACTATGTATGTTACGTAAAACATACAATTGTTTAATTTCTATAAAATATGGTACTAAAAAAATTTTAATTATCTCCAACAATTTCAGTCTGAAATTTATATTTTAAAACTTGTTACAAAAATTTGATTTAAATTTATCAAAATCCAAATACTTGATGATTGAGCAATATGTCAAGACTTTGTTTCTGCTGTTTTAGTGGTAGTTACAATCTTAGGTATTGTAATTCACTTTGAATAACAACAACTTTCTGGGGGAGGGGGGGAATTAATTAGTATAAATAGCAAATAATTTTACTTTAAATTTATTTAAAATATTCAAATTTTCCAAAAGCATTATGAAACAAACATTCATTTTGTTAGTTACAATAGCTATTTTTTTCTCTGGGATTTTTCTTAGCTTTATGATTATTAAATACATAGTTGCATTTAACAATCACAAAGCTAAACATAATTCTGATATATGACTGAGCATTGGCAGTAATCTTTTGAAGCACAATTATTAAATTTATATTTGCTATTTAAGTGTACAATGTCATGGTCTCAATCCCCACCCTCAAATATTAATAATGCGGTGATCTTTACCTGGTAACAAAGCCTCCTGCAACAAAATATTTTGATCTTTGTTTAATGATTAACTAACAGCATTTTTAAAAATTTATAATAAGATTTATAAACAAAAATAGAAATATGATATTCTTGTACACAAATGCCAGAAAAGTCTAACAGAACATTTTTAGTACTTAATTGTCCCTTAAATAAGCATTACGACATTTTAAAATTTTGCTTTAATTAAATTTATTTATGATAAATATCTTGCAATGTAAAAATATGATATATTATAAATAGCATTGAAAATGATTAAAAGAAATTCTAATAAACAGGTAATTAAATACAAAATTAATAGTTTACTTACCATCCATTTTTTTCTGTTTTAAAACAGCCTACAAGTAAAAAAATAATAATAAAATATTAGGATATTGCTAAAGTCAAATTACATTTTTTTCTTTTCAAATACAACTGAAATTACTTACCAATGCAGATGAATAGAATGACTCATCAGTGATGCCTTCACTGCACTTTTTTCTCGATCTCCTCTACTGAAAAATTTGATGTCCTTTGAGACAATTTTATCTACAAAATGTAAAATAAACAGCCACGTTGATCGAAGTCAAAGCGCGGGTTTTTTCCTATACTGTATACTTTTTCTTGAACCCCAACGCAAGGAAGCAATTAAAATGCCGTGTTTGAGGCAGTTCAGTCGGACGGTTTCGCTAAATTGACCGTCGAATCCCCCCCGCAGGTTAGGGTTCACGAGGGACCCCAGCTCCCGCAAAAGGGAGGAGAAAAAGGGCGTGGCTTGACCATATAAGGTTTCCTTACACATCTTGACGTCATCATTTGCGGAAGCGCAAATTGTTTGATCAGCATAGCTAAAAAGAGTGCTCACCCCCTACTCTCGCAACAACCCCCCGTTTGCGAAACGAGAGACACAAAGCTCCAGCGTTTGTTCTGCATACGGGCCTAATTCGGGAACTACTTATAAGGCGGTCACACACATCTGCCCTGCACAGTATTCAGGGGAAAAACGAGTGATTTATGGGCAGCACTCTGCAGAGCCTCTCTGCAACGATCCTGCCCTCAGTCGGTTTTAGCACAGATCATCAAAAAGATTCGAGGGACCTTGGGGGGAGGACCGTAACTAATCGACCCCCAAATGTGTCAACAAGTGTCGGGGGACTGCGTGTCTATATGTGTGTGACTGCAGCATAAGAAAATACTCTGTTCAACAAACAGCTAGATTTGACTTAAGAAGGAAAAGATATTAGGCGGAGAAGACGAGAAAGTGAAGAAGCGTTTGTACACGCACACATACATATACCCTATTTTTCGGACTGTAAGACGCACCTCGAATTTACGGTAGGACTTTTAGAAAAGAACATTTTCTATTTTGTTAGGTTTTTAAACATATTTTAAATTTTTTACTTAATAAAGATAATCTATATATATAAAACAGTTCCTTAAGTGACTGACTGACTCACTGACATACAACGCACAGACCAAACCGCTGGACCTAAAGGGCTGAAGTTTTGCATGGCGATTCTTCTTATGGTGTAGGGGTGCACTAAGAAAGATTTTTGAAAAATTCTTCTTAGATTTTTTAAAATTAAATTTTTAAGCTCTGTTTGTAAATTTTTTTAAGTTTGCATTTAAAATAATAATTTGAGGGTTATAAAATTTATATCACGAGAAAGATCATAAAAATTCCTTTAAAATGAAATCTTATTCGAATCTTTACCTACATTTTCTGATTTTTGATGAATTTTTAAAGATTAATTTTTAGAATTTAATTTATTAAATGCTGATCACGTGATTTCTTTTTCTGGTACTTTAAATAAATTTATCGTCACGTGCATAACAACTAAACAGACAAAAATTCTTTTTTTTCTTTCTAATTCCGCAGACGATTGGATATTAAGCAAAAAAAAATAACTATCCCTTACGATTTTTTTATAAATATATAATTTCTTTTTACATCAATTGTATACATTGATCGTCGCATTTATTATAAATATATATATATATATATATATATATATATAATCGTAAGACGTACCCCAATTCTAAGTCGATTTTTTATGTAAAAAGGTGCTTTTTATAGTCCGAAAAATACGGCATATATTTTAAAACTCGACAGGCACTTCTCTGGACAACGGTCGCCCATCCACACCACGATTTTCGTTGGCTACTTTATTGTGAAAACACCGAACAGTGAATCGATGTTGTTACCTGTAATGAGACAGCACAGGAACGGTCATGCCGTAGTAGTCGGTATTCAAACTCGAGCCACACCTTGTGGACGCTGACCACTATACGTTGTATAGTAGGGTGGAAACAAAAGTAACTTCCATTGTTAATTTTATAATTCTCCACCACTCCCAGTCCGAAACGAAAGTATCCCAATTAAAACCTATAAACTTTATAGACGATTCTAGATGGTCACTTCTAGGAGGTCACTAGGAAAAGAGACTTTGAACTTGTGCCCTGGAAAGAGAGGAAAGTAAAGCCAGCCAATTGAGCGAGAGAAGTGGTTGGTCGAACGAGACTGGCTCCAAGGCCAGCAGGGTCATAATTTCTAATGCCATAATAAAGATGCAGAGCCTTTTCAGAGTTCATTTGCTTCTTAGGAAATTACATAAGTATCGCACTCATGACTAATCCTCTCAAAATATATAGCATATTGCTCTAACAGTGTTAAAGGGTTGGAATAGTCTCGGTGGAAAACTTCACTGGCTGTATTTAGTAGAGCATGCCAAATCTTTTACCTCTCTCTCGCTCCATATATATATATATATATATATATATATATATAGAAAGAGAGAGAGATAGAGAGAGAGAGATCTTCAGCATGGAAAAAATTATAAAGATCGCTTGTTTCTTTGCAAACAACATGCATAATATAAAGGTAGACATGCATTATTGGAACACGAATTATTTTTATAGTGATGAATAGCTCGTGAATTGGACCTTTCCTAATGTACTGGTAGACGAATACCCATTTTACTATAGTTAATTTTACAAATAATTTTCCGAAACATATTTTTCATTTACTTTTCTGTATTTAAAGGGATAGAGGTCTTTCAAAGATATATTTTCTTTTATTATCAAAGGATTTTTTAAACATGATTGTGTTAGTTGCAAAAAACACCATGTTCAAAATTTAAGTTATACTATGTTGAAAATATATTCTATTATTCAAATTTTATATTTTAAAATAACATATTATTAACTTATTCAAAATGTTCCAAGTACATTTCTTTTTTCATGAAATTCAAGAATTTTTATGTATATAGTACTTCCTGTACCCAAGAATCAAACATAGCATTTTTCGTAAACAGTCACTGAATTTTAAAAGAAAAAAATATCTTTTTTTCTTTTGAATAACATATTCTACCATTAAACATGCGTAAAACATCCAACGAACATCTGAATGCGTTACATGCGTCTCAAAATGCCTTAAAAAGTAATAACAAATTTAAATCTATAATTGGTTAATTGCAATTTAACGTACCACATGAAATCTAGTCGTTGATAAGTGTATTAATGTTAGTAATTTTTATACAGCTATTCCCATAAACCGTATTTTTCAGACCATATTACTCACCGGACGATAAGACCCGCCTAATATTTATGGGAGGATTTTTAGAAAAGAATATTTTGTATTCTGTGAGGTATATCAAGATATTTACAATATATATATATATATATATATATATATAATCTATATATATAAAACAGTTCCGTAAATGACTGACTGACTGACAGATAACGCACAGAACAAACCGCTGGACCTAAAGGGCTGAAGTTTTGCATGGCGATTCTTCTTATGGTGTAGGGGTGCACTAAGAAAGATTTTTGAAAAATTCTTCTTAGATTTTTTAAAATTAAATTTTTAAGCTCTGTTTGTAAATTTTTTTAAGTTTGCATTTAAAATAATAATTTGAGGGTTATAAAATTTATATCACGAGAAAGATCATAAAAATTCCTTTAAAATGAAATCTTATTCGAATCTTTACCTACATTTTCTGATTTTTGATGAATTTTTAAAGATTAATTTTTAGAATTTAATTTATTAAATGCTGATCACGTGATTTCTTTTTCTGGTACTTTAAATAAATTTATCGTCACGTGCATAACAACTAAACAGACAAAAATTCTTTTTTTTCTTTCTAATTCCGCAGACGATTGGATATTAAGCAAAAAAAAATAACTATCCCTTACGATTTTTTTATAAATATATAATTTCTTTTTACATCAATTGTATACATTGATCGTCGCATTTATTATAAATATATATATATATATATATATATATATATATATATATAATCGTAAGACGTACCCCAATTCTAAGTCGATTTTTTATGTAAAAAGGTGCTTTTTATAGTCCGAAAAATACGGCATATATTTTAAAACTCGACAGGCACTTCTCTGGACAACGGTCGCCCATCCACACCACGATTTTCGTTGGCTACTTTATTGTGAAAACACCGAACAGTGAATCGATGTTGTTACCTGTAATGAGACAGCACAGGAACGGTCATGCCGTAGTAGTCGGTATTCAAACTCGAGCCACACCTTGTGGACGCTGACCACTATACGTTGTATAGTAGGGTGGAAACAAAAGTAACTTCCATTGTTAATTTTATAATTCTCCACCACTCCCAGTCCGAAACGAAAGTATCCCAATTAAAACCTATAAACTTTATAGACGATTCTAGATGGTCACTTCTAGGAGGTCACTAGGAAAAGAGACTTTGAACTTGTGCCCTGGAAAGAGAGGAAAGTAAAGCCAGCCAATTGAGCGAGAGAAGTGGTTGGTCGAACGAGACTGGCTCCAAGGCCAGCAGGGTCATAATTTCTAATGCCATAATAAAGATGCAGAGCCTTTTCAGAGTTCATTTGCTTCTTAGGAAATTACATAAGTATCGCACTCATGACTAATCCTCTCAAAATATATAGCATATTGCTCTAACAGTGTTAAAGGGTTGGAATAGTCTCGGTGGAAAACTTCACTGGCTGTATTTAGTAGAGCATGCCAAATCTTTTACCTCTCTCTCGCTCCATATATATATATATATATATATATATATATATATATAGAAAGAGAGAGAGATAGAGAGAGAGAGATCTTCAGCATGGAAAAAATTATAAAGATCGCTTGTTTCTTTGCAAACAACATGCATAATATAAAGGTAGACATGCATTATTGGAACACGAATTATTTTTATAGTGATGAATAGCTCGTGAATTGGACCTTTCCTAATGTACTGGTAGACGAATACCCATTTTACTATAGTTAATTTTACAAATAATTTTCCGAAACATATTTTTCATTTACTTTTCTGTATTTAAAGGGATAGAGGTCTTTCAAAGATATATTTTCTTTTATTATCAAAGGATTTTTTAAACATGATTGTGTTAGTTGCAAAAAACACCATGTTCAAAATTTAAGTTATACTATGTTGAAAATATATTCTATTATTCAAATTTTATATTTTAAAATAACATATTATTAACTTATTCAAAATGTTCCAAGTACATTTCTTTTTTCATGAAATTCAAGAATTTTTATGTATATAGTACTTCCTGTACCCAAGAATCAAACATAGCATTTTTCGTAAACAGTCACTGAATTTTAAAAGAAAAAAATATCTTTTTTTCTTTTGAATAACATATTCTACCATTAAACATGCGTAAAACATCCAACGAACATCTGAATGCGTTACATGCGTCTCAAAATGCCTTAAAAAGTAATAACAAATTTAAATCTATAATTGGTTAATTGCAATTTAACGTACCACATGAAATCTAGTCGTTGATAAGTGTATTAATGTTAGTAATTTTTATACAGCTATTCCCATAAACCGTATTTTTCAGACCATATTACTCACCGGACGATAAGACCCGCCTAATATTTATGGGAGGATTTTTAGAAAAGAATATTTTGTATTCTGTGAGGTATATCAAGATATTTACAATATATATATATATATATATATATATATATATATATATATATATATATATATATATATATATATATATATATATATAATCTATATATATAAAACAGTTCCGTAAATGACTGACTGACTGACAGATAACGCACAGAACAAACCGCTGGACCTAAAGGGCTGAAACTTTGCATGGCGATTTTTCTTATAGTGTAAGGGTGCACTGAGAAATATTTTTGAAAAATTCTTCCTAGAATTTTTTAATTAAATTTTTAAGTTGTTTTTGTAACATTCTTTAAAGTTTGCATTCGAAATAATAATCTGAAGGGTGTAAAATTTATATCATGTTAAAGATCATAAAAATTCCTTTAAATTGAAATCTTTTTCGAATCTTTACCACCATTTTCTGATTTTTAGGGAATATTTAAAGATTCATTTTTAGAATTTAATTTATTAAATGCTGATCACGTGGTTTCTTTTCTTTTTGTGATACTTCAAATTAATTTTGCGCCACGTGCATAAAAACGAAATAAATTGACCAAAAAAATATTAAAATACGGTAAAAGATAAAATTTAACCAGTAGACTTATTGACATGGAAGTTTTTAAAGAATTTAATTCAAATTAGCATGTTTTATGGATATTAAACATGCAAATTAATTCCATACATTGACCGTTGTATTTAATTTTAATATTTTCTTATACATTATTTTGTCTATATATTTTTTTATGGCATTAATATATTTTTTATGGCATTAATTGCATACATTGGCCGTTGTATTTAATTTGAATGTACTCCGTAGTGAAGCACGGGTGTTCAACTAGTATAAATAATAAAATATTCGTTTTATTTTAATGTTACCTTCGGATCATAAGATGCACCCCAATTTTGTCGTTTTTTTGTTATGTTTAAAAGGTGCGTCTCATAGTCCGAAAAATACGGTACTTAACTCATACACTTAGGTGCGGTTTTGTAAGTCCACTATTCTCTTAAAATATGCACTCTAAGCTCCCCCCCTCTCTGCTTTAACCCTTCAGCGGGCGCGCCAATTTTTGGAACACCAGCAGGCGCGCTTGGCACAAAGTGCAAGTCTCTTTCAACCTTTATTATTCTTTTTGTAATATACTTTTCTTTTGAAATTGAAAATAATGATTCTGAGTTTTATGACAAGCTATAAAAAGTTGATAATATTGAGATATATTTATAATTAAAGGCAGATAGAATGCAAATAGAATCGCCTTATTTCAAAACTGTCCGGTTTGTTGGATCTAAGGACAACTTGCGAATGGATTCCTTTTATGTCCGAAAACCCTAAAAAACAATGAGATTGTCCGTCTTCGTGATATGCGGGATGCCGTGTAATAGCTGCACATTTGATCGACTACATCAACTCCTGCTTTCGTCGTATTGTAATCCAGTATAATCGCTGGTTTACCACGGTTAAATCACGACTAACACGACTCACGAATGGAAAGGAATACATGGGTCAGAAAATCAGATCTGCATTAGAGAGGGTGTAGTTATAAATAGAAACTGCTTAGAAGATTCAAAACTTACATGTAAAAACAACCCATTCAAAATTACGAAAATGTTGCACTTTATACACGGGCGCGCCCACTGAAGGATTAAGGACAGTTTGGAAAAAGTACTCTGCTTCCTGTGTAGAGAATGTCCAAACTTCCTTTACTTTCCGCAGTCTGCTCAATAACGTTACTATCGTGCATGACATGGTATTCCTGCCATAACACTATTAGATTTTACGCCCGTGAATACCCAACACGCTCAAGAAATGCCCGCTCCGCGAATCATCATCGGCAATGAATCGATGCATAAATGAGAGGTATTCTCCTGCTCTAGTGATGATTATTATAGGATGTCTTTGTAGGATGCATCAGTGAAGATCTGTAGTATGGTACAGCCCACCTTATTATTCGCGATATGAAAGTGGGGGTGAAAGGATAACTTTTATATTTTTTTTTTTATAATGATGCCGTGCGAGAATATAGATTTTTGTCTGGTGATCAGAGGCTTCCACTCTCTGCACGTCGGGGGAGAATAGGTGGTTGCAGTGCCGGAGAAGGGTGTTTTAAAGTCTAAGCCAGTGGTTCTCAACCTGGGGGGCGTAGAAGAATTTTAAGGGAGTCGTGAGTTTAAAAAAAATAAATAAAAAGTAAAACTTACTGTAATTTACTGTACTCAATTTTGCGGTCACAATGTAACCGTAACGTATTTTCGACACTCAACTTTCTGAACGTGAAGCTAGAATGTCAGAAAAACTTTCTGAAGACTTATGATGCAGTTAAGAGTTTCACAAAGAAGATAGTTCTCTGGCAACGCTGTCTTCAGAGTTCAGAGCCAAACTTTTCACCCTTTCCAAGATTAAACGACTTCCTCGGTGATAAAAAAAAAATTTCCCATTGCAACAGATAAATGTATTGAAGGACCTTATATCAGGGCATTTGGTAGGTAGCATTGCAAAATGAAATTGCAGACTATTTTCCAGATATTAGTTCAGATAATTGGGAGTTTAAGTTATCAAGAGATCCGCAATCGGGATTCTCAAGCAAACGTGGAATTTGAAAACATGGATGTTGAAAATTTTTGGTTACGCTATTTTCCTACTATTTACCCAGAGGTTGCTTTGGAAGCTTTCAGCTTGTTAGTGCAGTTTTCATCCACATATCTCTGTGAATCTGGATTTTCAGCATTAGCATACATAAAGTCAAAATATCGAGCAAAGCTGGACGTTGAAAGTGACCTGTTCTAAGCAGTGCTTTGTTACAGTTACAACCTAATATTCAAAAACTTGTCAAGGACAAACAATGCCAGACCTCTTATTAATGTTGTGAAAGTGACTGGTATTACATTCCAGTCTCACCTAGATCCTTGGTTACATCAAATATATTTGATCTGTATTTAACTCTTTGATTTCCCATGTTCTGATAATAATATATGTTCCAAATTAAGATATGTGTAGTAATATAAAATTTTGTGTATGAAATTATCTATTCTATATTTTCATTTAATAACCAGCTTTAGTTTCAAATTCCGATTGTACTACTTGTATTGACCACATATGATGGTGGTGGGAGAGGCGTGACCTCACATCAGTGTGGAAAACGGGGCACAGAGCCTGAAAGGTTGAGAACCCCTGGTCTAAGGGAAGGCAAAGGAGTTGTAACGATTAATCAATGCCAAGAAGTTTCCGGCTGAGGCAGAATCCAAGGGGTAAAATAAATGGAACAAATTGTATCTCAAGAAAGGTGCGAAAGAAAGAGTTTTCATTTCTTAATTGTGATCCTTCTCCTTAATTTCATTTCGGAATACTCCCCAAAAATCTCTGTAAACGAGATATTTCATGCCGCCTCCCTGATTTCCTCGCCAAGAATAGTGGAAGTGAAAGGAGAAATCCTGGCAAAAAAAACTAACTTGATGCGAGCGCAGAGAGAATCTCATTTTCGAAAACATGTCAAAATTAATTGTCTTTGAGCGAGAAGTAAAAGTTCATTTGCTTCGACTGTTTCCACTGCTCTGTCGTCAGAGCCTTTCTTTGAACGACGATAATGACGTCATTTCGATGGTAACCCTAGGAGCTTTTCAGTAACTTACTATTGAATGTCCTTTGTCCCCTCAACGTACGCAAGTAGATACACGACGCGAGACTTTTCACCGATAAAGAGAAACGGCGATAAGATACACACTTCGAGAACCTCATAATGAAACTAGTTTCGCTCCCGACGATAAATTTCAGCCGATTCAAGTCCCCGCCATTTCGAGGTATATCGTCCTGAACAAATAGTTTTCGAAGTTTTCCTTTCTTTACGGAGTATTCTATCTAGTGAGTATAATTACGTGTTTAACCCTTCAGGGGGCTCGCCCATGTATAAAGTGCAAAATTTTCTTAATTTTGAATGGTTTGTTTTTACAAGTAAGGTTTGAATGTTCTAAAAAATGTCTATTTATAGCTACACCCTTTCTAATGCAGGTCTGATTTTCTGACCCTTGTATTCCTGTCCATTCATTGTTAGTCGTGATTTAACCGTGGTAAACCAACGATTATACTGGATTGCAATACAACAAAATTATGAGTTGATGTAGTAAATTAAATGTGCAGCTATTAGACGGTATCCCGCATATCACGAAGATGGACAATCACATTGTTTTTTAGGTTTTTGGACATAACAGGAATCGATTCGCAAGTTGTCCTTAGATGCATTAAACCAGACAGTTTTGAAATAAGGAGATTGTATCTGCATTCTTTGGCCTTTAATTATAAATATATCTCAATATTATCGACATTTTATATCTTGTCATAAAACGCAGAATTAATATTTTCAATTTGAAAGAAGAAAGTTTATTACAAAAGGAATAATCAAGGTTGAAAGAGATGTTGCACTTTATGCAACACGCGCCTGCTGGTGTACCAAAAATTGGCGCGCCCGCTGAAGGGTTAATACAAAGATTTATTTCTATGTATTCTGGACCACTTGGAAGTCTGACAGCTAATAATCAGGATGTTTTAGCATTATTCATTCCTCTCATAAAACCACAATATGTATGCATTTTGTAGGCGGTGTACAGTTTAATAGTCGCGCATATGCTTTTGAAATTTCGAGAGGAAATCCGGGGTGATGTATAGCGACAAAAGCTCCTTTCTTTAACCCTTCAGCAGGCGCGCCCTTTTACAGAGTACAACATTTTCGTAATTTTTAATGGTTTATTTTTACATGCAAGGTTAGAATGTTCTAACCAGTTTCTATTTATAGCTACACCCTTTCTAATGCAGTTCTGATTTTCTGACCTTTGTATTCCTTTCCACTCATTGGTAGTCTTCCAGTAAAACCGTGGTAAACCAACGGTTATACTGCATTACAATACGACAAAAGTAGGAGTTGATGTACTCGATCAAATGTGCAGCTATTACACGGTATCCCGAAGAATATTACGAAGATGGACAATCTCATTATTTTTTAGGTTTTTGGACATAATAGGAATCCTTTCGCAAGTTGCCTTAGATCCAACAAACCGGACAGTTTTGAAATAAGGCGATTGTATTTGCATTCTTTTCAGGCCTTTAATTATAAATATACCTCAATATTATAAACATTTTATATCTTGTCATTAAACGCAAAATTATTATTTTCAATCTGAAAAAAAAAGTGTATTACAATAATCAAGTTTGAAAGAGACGTTCCACTTAGTGCCACCCGCGCCTGCTGGTGTTCCAAAAATTGGCCCGCCCGCTGAAGGGTTAAAACAGCATAGGGCAACCTCTGCACACAAAAACTTTCGAGTCGAATATAGGAAGTTTCTCGACAGAGAGTACTGCTTTTAATCGATTCTCGCGCATTTTCAGTTTTCGGCTTCGTCTGTTGACTTCTGATTACAGGTTGGTGCACACCAGACGTCTAGGATGGCGTCGAGGAACAATGAAACTTTCTCTCAGTCAGACACTCGTTAAGGACTCATTTGGGCCTTTTACTTTTTTTTTCTCGCGCAGGGGATGGGTGTCCGCCGAATTCTTTGAATTTCATCGAAGTCGCGTCACGTTTCGACGAATTCGCGCGAGAACTGGCCACACGGTTTTTATCCTGTTACCTCCCTAAATAAAAACGAGCATTGAAAATTGCATAACCTCGAAAGAGATTTATTTTTTTTCTCCCGAAATGAGGTGGATTTTAACCCTTACCAGTTGACTTCTCGTGTGTGCGTCCTTGAAAAACAAAATTTACGTGCTTATCCATTGTCTACAATTGTATAGATTTGAACTAGGGTTTCATTTTTCAGAACACAATGTTGATTACCTAATTCCAAGTACGGAACGACACTGTTGTTTTACTGGAGACCTTATTCAACTTCCATACAGTACTGGATGGAAGAAATGATATCTGCCACGAACAGGGGTCATAATAATGGATGTTGATACTTGACAAAATAGACATTAAACGGGCCTCATAGCAAATGTTTTCATAGAACTACGTAGATAATTACGTAGACTCAGTTCTTGCACTGATTTTGAATGCTTTTATACATAGGCAGGCCCTGATTTTCCATTAGACAAGGTAGGCCTGGGCCTAGGGGCCCCCGAATGTTGGGGACCCCCCAAAATTTTTATTTTAAAAGAAAAAAAATTTCCGAATTCAATTTTTAAAAATTTTTTACCTTTTTTAATAGCAATTTTTTTTATATATATCCTTTCAAATTTGATTGATTGGTTCATCATATATGTATAGTTATATATATATAGTTCATCATATGTATGTCATAGTGTATATAAGGGATTAATAAGTTTTTCTGGTTGCATTGCATTGGTGATTTAATGATGAAGTTAATATGTTGTATTGTTTTTTGTTATTTGATAATGTTCTAGGCTTCTACTCTTCAAATAACCAATTTTTGGTAAAATGGTACTTTCACAATAATTCATAATTTTTTTTCTTTGTGCATAAATTTTGGAAATTTTACGCCCCCATCCCGAGTTGTGCATATAGTCAAGAATTTTGTAAATCGGGCCCTGTACCTAGGTAGCCATTAAACCATTAGAATGGGTGTTTCAATTGGCGGTCGTCTCTGCTAGTGCTAGACAATAAATGGAAAGATTAAAATCTAGATTCGTCGAGCATTTTAATTTTTCCTTGTCCACTTTTACGACAATAGAAATTGTATTCTCTAGTTAAAGGAACTGTCGTTGTTACTTTGTTCATAATGGTATAATAAAAAGTAACTAAGTTGCTCAACTGTGATTGTTACGGGAAGAAATTTAAATGCTCTTCGGGTAAGGGGATAGTTCAGATTGAATACGCCTGCTGCATAAATAAAAAATTGGTTTTTTGAATTATATGCAGAACAACTACACTCGAAATTATTATGAATTCCTCCATCTATCACTTTAAAATTATAGAAATATATCCACTTCTGATTTCCTTAGGCTACTTTTTTATATTTTATACTTCGTTCTAAATCTTACGATTCTAAAAAAAACTTCGATAAGACGATTTTTTTTTAAAGAACAGAAATCAATTTTGATTTGGTGTTGTCAGCGAAATTTCAAACTTCTCCTTCAAATGATCACGTTCATTGCCTAATTCGTTTTCACGTCATATATGTGTCAAATCAGACCAATAAAGTTGTTATTACTGTCAGCATGAGTGCAAGGGCATTCAAATATCCAGACTTAGACACAGTGTGGCTACCTGCCTGTAGCCTAGTTAGCGGCTGTAACAGCTCGTTTAAGATTTGACAAGGGATCCATAACTGGTCGGAATGAATGTGGGGGTATAATTTTCAATGCATTAAGGCTGCTGTGTACTAAGCCTATTGGATTTGCTCTCCTCATTGTTAGCACACGGAGAAAATTTGTCCAAGGATTTCCGACTTGGATTTAAGGATTAAAAAAAATTGTACTCTGTAATAGAGAAATAAATTTTACACCTTTGGGTATTTTTCATTTAAAATAAATGCAAATAATATTTTAAATTTTAAATTATTCGTTCAAAAAAATCTGGTATAATGTGTTTTAAATGCTTCTAAATTCGTTTGGTGGACGAAATTTATAAAATAAATCGTGTTGTAAGGTGCAGAAAAGATCAGGCTATCTGAAAACACCATTTTTATTGGATTATCAGCATTTATGTGGCTGTCAATTTTAGACACATTTTCTCCATAGGTTAATATTGAGGTGAGTGAATCCAATAGGGTTAGTACACAGCAACCTTAATTAGGGGGGGGGGTTCATAGCGAATATACCTTAGAATACAGAGACGCCCAACTCTCGCATTTTCGTGCATTTGTGTATTACATATGCGAATTTGCGATCTGAACTGTGAGACAGACTGTAATCGCCGCGGCATTCTTTTGATTTCGAAAGCCGTAACAAAGTCCAGACAGCTCCGTATTTTCCTGACAGGGATATAAGTACGCTCGTTACACTGTACAGCCTCAAGGATAGTCTTCAGCAACGGTCGAATATTGGTGACAGCTTCTGTTCATATCTGACAACTTCATATCACCAGTGCTTGACCGGATTAAGCTTCCGAGGCTGTAACTGATTAAGCTTCTGAGGCTGTAGGAGTTCGACAGACTCTTTTGACCATACTGCTGGAACAACATTCAGACAGTAAACAAGACTAAAGGCCTTGTGACCCTGTAAGACGCTGAATTTTGGAGTGAAGACGGCCATGAACGGGTGGACGTAAATTCGAAAACCTCATCTCATTTCCTTTTACATCTAATTAACTTCTTTGCGTGACATTAAATCGTCCTGTTCAGTGGTTCAATTTTCCTTCTGGCCGTCGAAGAAGGACTGTGACGATAGTCAGCTTCGCAAGTAAAAACCTTGATCTGTGTTGATTCCCTTGCCGACGGGAAAATAGCTTTCGGCTCACTTACTCGTTTTCTCGAATATGCAATGGTGTATCGAAGGGGGGGGGGGGTCTATCATGGCCCGGGCGCCACTCTCAGAGGGGTGCCAAATGGTCCCTAAGACCATTGAACCATTTGGTACCCAAGATCATTGGGGTGGGGGTGGGGGGCTCCAAAAAGGTATCGTGGGCGCCAGTTATGCTCGCTACGCCACTGCGTATATGTAATAGCTAGTACAGTACTTACGTCATCCTTCCTATTTAGAATCTGGCGTGGAGCTTCCTTACGTTCGAAAAGAAGAATTGGAGGTTCATTGAAGCATTGGAACTCGTAGAGTTTGGAAGATAGGAAAGGGAAGTTAAATAAAAGCTGGTTAGTAAACAGAAAAATAATGCAGTAATGCATTACAAACATCCTCTTTGGAACATTGAGAAATTCTTGATAGTTTCTTAGAAGGTTACGATATATGAGTTAGATGGTTTCGATACAGATAAAATGTTCACAATGCTCTGACATTTGAAGTTGATCTTAGTAAAAATAAATAAATAAATAATAACGACTAATAAGTCTAGCATCATGAGAACTTTCTAATGTTTATTTCAACTCTCGTAATATATGCTTGAAAACTTTCGTGACATTTTGAACATTTATAGGATGATTTGTGTCGAAAACATTCATGCTCAGAAAAAGCTCAAAATAGACCTCTCTTTATGGCTGGTAATAGTGAAACAGCTGTCACTCGTCTTCCACAACAAGTAACTGAATTCAAGCTGAATTTTTAAGGATTACGTTAGGGGCTTTAGTTGTAGAACTGATACTTTGGAGCACAACGGATTATTGAATTGAAATGAGAGTTGTAATCACAGTTGAAATTACGATCTCTCCGCCCTGAAACAAATTCCTACAAACGTACTTTACTGAATTATTATCAAGGAACGTGCACCTTGGGGGAAGCTGTGCTTTTGTTTTTTGGGTTTCAATGGCCACGATGCCCTTTGCTCAAGATTTACAAAGAAGTACGTCTCGTCGAATCTGACATCTTCAGATTTCAACAATTTTCTTCTTTGACAGACATAATCAAGGAAGTAAATTGTGACAGGAAAACTGTTTTCAAATATGACACAGATTTTCTCGGCTCCTAATAAATCATGTCAAGCATTTTTACCCTCAAAAGAATGATTCTTTCTATTTTACCGCATGTGATTTTCAGCTTTTTGCAACACGATTTTTATTACTAGAAAAGGAGTTTTATTACTTTTTGATTTCGAAATTATATTTGCATAACCTCCGTGTATTCTCTCAAATATTTTCTAACTGTAGATCCGTAACTTGAAAGGCTCTCTGACAGTTTTTAAAAGTTATATCTGAGAAACTTCTAGTTTCAGACATAGATTTTTTAGTCAGACATAAATAAATAGCAACAATAATGAATAATCTTCAAAAGACAATAAAATAATAATTTTTCTTGAAAATATTTAGTTATAAACTACTTAATTTAATGCAGCAATTTTACGATAAAGTCTGTCTATTAAAAAATAACTTCTTATCAAATGTTATTAAGATATAGGTCTAAGTGTTTAAAATTTTTTAGCTCCCCCACAGCTCTTTAAGACATCAAGCAATGCTAGATTTAATATATGACGCGTTTGATTCTTAATTTGAGTTCCGCATTCAATCGGTTTTTGACGTTTAATTTTCTGCAAGTAGCAGGACGGAGCGATTCAGCTAGCAGAGATAGAGTCAATACTGCAAGTCTTTTTCTAGATAAATGTTGTTTATCCGCGACCAAACATTCGTTTTACATTTTTTCTTTTTACATGATAGCGCTATAAATTCAACCTATCCGGATATGGAATTTTTTTTAATTTCATGGACTTTGTTCGCATTTTAGAAGGTATGTAATAAAGATAAATCGAATTGTTCAGCTGTTTATCTAAGAAAGACCTGGAGAAGCCATCATGGGCAGTTTGGTTTCGTCTGGAGTGCAACGGTAAAATTTTGCTACACGAGGGATAATTAGACAGGGACCTAGTGCTTTAAGCCAATTCCAAACGGCTACAAACGTACATGCCAAGAGTGGGGGACTCAAACCCACAGACACTGGTACCGAATGCCAGTGCCCTACAGCCATTCGGCCATTGTCCGGACATCATGTGCGGACTTTAGTAATTTGGCTGAAACCTGGTCTGGTTTGAGGAAACTTGGATTTTATTACCCGGTTCACTCTTTTCCTGATGAATCTTATCGTTTTAAACAGTATAAGTATTATTTTTAAATTCATAGAATATCTGATTATGACAAATAAACCTTTTTTGAGGATAATTCTGCTATTCACACTATCGGTGAGAGATGCTTGTCCATAGCTCTATAAGAAGCTCCAAACCGGTAGAGAGCGTAGCTCTCTACCGGTTTGGAGCTATTTAAGAGCGCTTAGCTCTTAAATAGTTTAATCTGACTGAACAGTAGGAGATTTTCTAACTTCAGTATCTGGAGAAGAGTGCATTATGTTCTGAGCTTTCTCAGCCACACATCTTTTACCGATAAAGAACTCGCGTTGGCCACAACTCTAAAAACTTAAATGCCTACGATATTAGTAACTTCTCCAATCAGTGCCGAATGTTGAAATAGCAGAAACTATCGTAGCAGCAGAATTTTGCTCATAAGTTGTCAGACATTATAGTCAGAAAAGGAATATCTCTTGCGTGCGATCCCTTGTGTTATTTTCTAACAACTTGTGGACCCTCGGCTGGCTTCGAAGTAAGATGTATTTTCGATTCGTACACAGTGCAGGGAGGCGATACAGTGTTGCGCATTCGTGGAAAGAACATTTTCGGACCGTTAAAAAATAATTAACAAAAATTCAACGAGAAAGAAGCAGGACAGAATATAAAGAATGGTATTCAGGAAAGGAAGTACCCTGGAGTTTTGTGATAATCTAGTGCAGAGCTCCGCAACCTTTTATCTTCCACGGCACAGCAACGCTTTTTTTTCGATAATTCCGCGGCACACCACAAGAAAAAGCTTGCAAATATATAAATTACAATAAATACGGATATGTTTTTATTAGATAAAAAAAAACACAACAAAATAGCTCTATGTATCAAGATAATTATAAACATTTAAATTTTATATACAAATCATTTTGAACTGTACACCAACACAAGAACAAAAATATAAAATTATAGTTTACAAGTAAAAAAAAATTCTCTCTAAATTTTTATATTAAAATTTGCTTTTTGGTCTTTACTTAAGCCTAATAAATCAAAGTTAATTTAAATATAACTAATTTATTAATGAGATATTCGAGATTGTTTTGATAAATGTGTGTTTTATATTTGGCTTTATATTAGAAAGAGCTACAGTTCATGGTCAAGGCCCTTTAAATATGATTTGTCATTTTCAATTAGAACCAGTGTCAAAAAACTTTGTTCTCATAAGTATGTCGTAGAAAAAGGGAGCAAAATTGCAATGGCCTTGTCAGAAATTAGTAGACATTCTTTCTTAAGTGAAATCCAGAAATATGAGGCTCGAGCATACATACAATGTATGGCTAATAACATGCTTTTGCTTTGTGTATAATATCGACCCAGAAAAATTACCTATTAACAAAAAGTTAGAGGAATATTTAGAAAAATTTCTATTTAATGCGGTGGTTAATTTTTTTATTATCATAATCGATAAAATCACCGCGGCACAGTCAAGATCACCTAGCGGCACACTAGTGTGCCACGGCACAGCGGTTGCGGAGCACTGATCTAGGGGATAAGACGCTCTTTTCGAAATTCTTATGCAGTAACTCCTGGCAGGTGATTGTTACAAAGGCAAACGTTTTCTTGCCATCCTCAAGGACAAAGGAAATTTAATTTACATTTATCCGAGGCTGAGTTTAAAATAAAAAAAATTAGAGCACTTCCAGCTAGTCAGAAGTAATTGTTAAAACTTTGACAACGACTGTGTCACATTGTTTGTTATTAATAATGACAGGAGGGATTATTTTATTTAATCGACGGCCTGGAGATAGCTCTCGACATTGCTTTATACCGGAGTCACGCGATACATAATTTTCGTTGCTGTTTTATCTGCATCCACGCAAAGCTCAGAAATATTGATTTAAAACTTTTCCCTGATTGAGAATGCTAGTCTAGCGTGATTTCGTAAGCTTTGTGCTTTGGGTTGGTTGGATGATTGGCGTTTTCTGGCGCAAGGCAGAGAGGACAAGCTGCGCTGTTTGTGTTTTGGGACCACTTCGGGAATATTTTATTTATTTTTCCACCAGTTTGTTCTGTAGTTTGAAGTTCTTAATTTCAAGTCTCAAAATATATTTCTATGTCGATGGAATACAATCAAATCCTTCAGTGAATCATTAAGGGAAGGCTTTTTAAACCATGTTTCTCTTCCAAAAAGACAAACGAATCATTCATTGAAGGTATCATAGAAATTTGGTGCGGTCAGTGATTCGTTTATGTTCTCTCCACAGATTATCTGACAGATTCCAAATAAGCTATCCAATGTTGTTATGGGTCATATTTCGTTTGATTACAATTAGGTTAAAAAATCTTTTGTAAGTTATAAAGAGATAACTTTTTAAAATTTAAATCCTCCCTTCTTTTTTAGTCAAATATTGTTTTTTTCAAAAATTTCCACATTTAAACAACCCAATAGATTTCTGTATGTACTTAGATCAGGTTCGAGGAAGGGGTATTATTAAAGCTGCTGTGTACTAACTCTATAGGAATCTCATATCTTACCCATGGAGAAATCGTCTGAACACCTGGGCCCCCTCAACCAGGGCCGGATTTAGACTTGATAAGGCCCTAAGCTATTGAGATATGGGGCCCTTTATAAGTCCAGATATTCTATGTCAGTGCCAAATATGATTTTCGGATACCTAGAGGGTTAAACTGAAATACAATTAAGAAATATATAGATAGTGAAATAATAAATCTTTAACTTAAAATCATTTTTATTCATAACAAAGTTAAAAATGCAAACTCTGGTAAAAAGAAACAAAAGTTTCTTAACTTAAAAATGCACTTACCTGAAATGTAACTCCAGTAAGCACACAAAAAACACTTTCCAAAATAATGTCAACAATCAAATTATCAAAGAAACACACTGCAAATACTAAATAAAAGGTCGTAAATATTGTATCGTCTGCCGGCTCACACGAACTACAAAAGGTCAGCGCATGCTCGAGTGTAGTGGAGCAACACAGGAGAATCCCCGTGTTTATAGTAAAAGAAATTATATACTTAAAACGTTCCATTTCTATTATAAAATAATGAAATAGTTTTAAAAATTACTGAAATTACCGGCATTTGCTGTCGGAATTTATCAGTAATTTCGGAAGTCATAATTACCGATAATACCGGTTAACTGGTTATCGGTAATGCAAACCCTAGGTACAATAGCACTTTGTTCTCCAAAAAGACGCGCTAAACAAATTGGGTGAAGAGTATGGGACGTCCCGGACGTGCGGCATTGGGACAAAAAATGCTGCAGTATATTTAAGTATATATGACAATTGCTCACTCGGACAATATTTTTTTGGGGCCCCCCACTTTGTTGGGGGCCCTAAGCTATAGTTTGTGTAGCTTATACGTAAATCCTGCACTGCCCTCAACTTTCGCGTATCGGCCCATGAAATACCTGAAGACCGGCGCTGCGTAGCTCCTGCAAACTCAGCCGAATGTTTATTTTATTTTATTTCCTTTTATTTATTTATTTATTTTCTATGTGCCACTTAAATAGGTCAACAGTTAATATTCGGGATCTTAGATACTAGCGGTGATAACAGCCTAACATAATGTGCACACACTGTAAAGCATTCGCCGAATGGTAGCGTAAAAGACGACGATACAATCTCATCATCATCTACAGCACTACAGCCTGCGACAGGCCCTGGTAGTCTCTAAAATGCGTCTCCAGCGTTCCCTATCCAGCGCGGCACCTTTCCAACCCCTCACACCAAGCGTTGTGAGGTCGCATTCAGCACCATCAAGCCACCTTGAGGGGGGGGGGCGGCCCCTTTTTCTCTTTCCCTCTGGCACCCTGAAAGTTAATATTTTCATGGGTAGGTTTTCCTGTGCTCTCCAAACGTGCCCCGATACAATTGACGATACAATCTAGTAATATATTAAATGAAATGATTTATTCACAAATGAAAAAGGTTGATGAATTAGGATGATGAACACATTAGATCAGGGGGTGGGCATTAAGTCGATCGCGATCGACCGGTGGACCACCAAGACATTTTGGGGTGACCACCTTTACTACGACCTAAGACGCGCATACTAATATTTATAGAACACCGACGCCATAGACACCGATATTTTCTTTATTGTAGTTATGTAGGTAACTACATATTCCGTATTTATTATTAAGTTATGATAAATATTGTAGAATTTTTTTAGATCACCACACCTACGCCACTGAGTGGACCGCAACAACTCGAAAAAATTAGAAGTAGCTCGTCTGCCCACCCCTGCATTAGATGATGCTCTCTAGATGACGGGCGGGAAACTAAGCTGCAAACCATCAGTATATATCAGAAGTCTAACCGCGAAAGTTCTTTGGCTTCTTACCTTAGGAAATTAGGACGCGCAACAATCACTTCTGCCGGAATCACGTACTCGGCCGATTATCAATTGTCCAGATCCTTCTGGGATCTAAAGAACGAGCTATCTCTAATAGCTATACTGTTTCTTCTCGAAACAAGTCGACAGGGAGTCAGGATGCTCTGCCTCGCACGAGGACTTATGAAGAAATCGTAATTTACGGCTGCAATGCCGGAGTAGCGACCTCCTAGATGCAGGTCTAGGAGCTATCTCTAATAGCTAGAACTGTTTCTTCTCGAATCAAAACGACAGGGAGTCGGGATGTTCTGCCTCGCACAAGGATTTATGAAGAAATCTTAATTTACGGCTGCAATGCTGGAGTAGCGACCTTCTAGATGCAGGTCTAGGGGCTAACTGAATTTTATTCTTTCGCAGCGACGCAACTCGCCATTCTGGATCTGCGAACGTTCGAAATTTTTAAGGGTTTAAATTGGCGCCTTTAAAGTGACATCACTTTTTGGAGGTCCGATTGGTGAGCCACTTCCGTCGTTATCAGATCAGCTGATCGCTTAAGCCGATTAATTTCCCCCATCATCATCGATCAAGGGGCAGACCGGAACTAATGTCCTTTCAACTTTACGTCTGGAATCTCAGACATGCGGGTGCCTCGCGTCCAGGTTCGCATTTTCGGGAGCCCTTTATTTAGCCGCTACTGTTGTTCGACTATTTCGCCTTGGGAACCCTTTGTTGAGCCTTCTGATGGATGGTGAATTGAATGAGAGGGTTTTGCTCTAAATTGGGAGAAACAATGGATTCTTCATAACACGCATGGGTGTTTTAAGGCTGCTGTGTACTAACCCCATTGGATTCACTGATTGCAATGTTAACCTATGGAGAAAATTTGTCTACTATTTACAGCTACATAAATGCTGATAATGAAATAAAAATAGTATTTTCAAATAGCCTGAACTTTTCTGCACCTTGCAACAAGATTCATTTTATAAATTTCGTCCACCAAAGGAATTTAGGAGCGTTTAAAGCACACTCTATCAGATTCCCACCACTCCCCAGAATATTTTAAATTTTGAAATACTCTTTGCATAAAAAAAATCGAAATATGCCCCAACGGGGAAAAATTTCTTTATGACTGAGTAAAATTTTAAAATAAAATCATTCAATCCAAGTCGGCCATCCTTGGACACATTTTCTCCATAGGTAAATATTGAGGTGAGCGAATCCAATAAGGTTAGTACACAGTAACCTTAAATTTCCCCACTATCCCGGATTCACGCGTGTAGATAAGCAAATGAGTGCGTTAGAAATTTCCAACAACGCAGACTGAAAAACACACGTGAAATTAGGACGAAAATTGAGTCATTAAGGCTGCTATGTACTAAGAAAAAAAATCGTATTTCCCTTTTCCTCTTCTTGCCGACTCTTGTGGTGGGAGGAGTCCAGTTGACAGTTCGAGAATTCCACCCCCCTTAGATTGACATGTTGAGGGATTGTAATGGCTCTCTCTCTATAGGGGGGTTAAGCGTTGCCCCCAAATTTTTTATTTAAAATATATTTTTGTCAACTATTTACAGGTACATAAATGCTGATAATCAAATAAAATTGGTATTGTCAGATAGCCTGAAATTTTCTGCAAAGCGCTATAGGATTCATTTTATAAATTTCGTCCACCAAAGAAATTCATGAGCGTTTAAAACACACTATACCAGATTTTTCCTCGAATAATTTAAATTTAAAAATATTAATTGCATTTTTTTAAACGAAAAATGTACATAAATGTAAAATTTCTTTCTTTATGACGGAGTACAATTTAAAAAAAAATCTTTGAATCCAAGTCGGCAATCCGTGGACAAATTTTCTTCATAGGTTAACATTTAGGTGAGCGAATCAAATGGGGTTAGTACATAGCAGCCTTAAAAAACGTTTTCGGAATACAAAATTGTGTGCTGTTCGACTATAAATCGATGAAAGAGATAGAAAAATATAATACTTTTGTCTGACAAACGAGTTATGAGATTTTCCCAAAGAGGAAAGAATATGACAAGTATTATTTATTACCTGTAGATGTAATTTATTTGTCTACTCAGCGGATTGTTTTCGAAATATCCTGCTGCTCGTACGAAAACCTACCTACCGAGAACTTGTTAACGACCTTGACAACAGGAAAAATTGTACGCCGATGACATAACTAAAGAGAAGCGTGTCGTATATTAATAGTCTGCATTTATTAAACTAATACAAAGTAGAGAGTGAGTGAATTTTTAAAATTTCAGTTTCGTAGTAATTGAATATTTTTTTTTCTTTATGAGTTTTGTTATATTATGTTTCAAGCTTAATAAATGAGTATGTAATATGAATTTATGTTGCTTTCAATAAACGTATCCAACTTGCACCGATTTGGACTGACTGGTTTCAAAACTGTTCGTCGAATTCCACAATACAACCTTCGCTGTTGGGGGTTGTTCGGTGACTATCTTTAAAAACCGTCTGATTTCTGTGATTCCAGCGGCTTCCCCAAACAAGTTAAATTACATATATTGAATTTAAGAAAGATGTTCTGGGATTCCTTACCATATTTAAACGAGACATTATTATAAGAATTAGCTTACCTACGGACTCCCTTTCATCATCTTTCCTTGTCATTTTCTACTTTTTATTTAAATATCCATTTATTTTATTAATATCAGTCTATGTACACACACACACACACACACACACACACACACACATATATATATATATATATATATACAATCGAACCCCGTTATAATGAACTTCAAGGGACCAAAGTTTTGTTCGCTTCATCCGGTGGTTCGGTATATCCGACCGTTAAGAAAAATGCTAGAGTTCACAAAATGTATAACTCATTAGTTGCAATGTGTATTCAATAATGATGTATTAAAAAAGGATCATTAATGAATTAAATCGACTAAAATCGATTACATTAGACTGATATAATACTAATTTAATTACGTACAATAGGAAAATGGTGGGGCCAAAATTTTCGTTCGTTATATCCGTGAGTTTGTTATATACCGGGTTCGCTATAACGAGGTTCTACTGTGTATATATATATATATATATATATATATATATATATATATATATATATATATATATATATATATATAAACTCAATTTAGTTTTTAGGGAACACGTTAAAGTGAAAGCAAATGTATTCCAAGAGATAAAGCCTGAAATCTTGTCCATCAAATACAAGTCAACGTACTTACACTCTGCATAAACTCGTAAATACATATTTGCAAAATAATTAAGGAGTCAGTCATTCCACTGTTCGTTTTTGTGAAAAGAAGCGCTTGCATGTCTGCCGTTCCGAACAGATAATACGTAAATAAAAGGGGGGGGGGTCCTTTATCGAGATAGAATCATCGCCCCACTGTTCTAAAAAAATAAATAACGAACTAAAAGAATCTTCAGAATATCAACTCAAACGGAAGATGCTATTGCGGTGTCTCAGAGAACGGTGCGCGGTTCATTAGCGTGAATCCGACCGCTAGGTGGCGCTCACCTTTACCGCCTGTCACAGTTGATGGATGGCCCCGCGGAGAATGTACCTTCGTTCCGATTTCGAGACAGTGTCTAGAAACGGCCGACTGCCGAGAATATTATTTTTTGCTGTCAGGGGTGTTCCTGCTCCTGGAAGGAGAGAGACGTACCCGAGAAAATCGAGATGCGCCTCGTCGATACGGATGTTAAACGGTATGACATTTTTGAAGTCTCGGCGGATTTCCTTTTCGGAATGGCTCTTTGCACATGGCAGCAATATTTGAGCGTTTTCACGAAATATTTCCATAGTAAACTGATAATAAGACGTTAGTCGTTATAATTACAAAATTACGCAAGGGACGGGAAAATGGGGAACAACACATGCCGCATAAAACTACGTATATTTCAAACCATTTTGGCAGACTATTCTCTGTCGTCTGATGTATCACTCCCCATCAGGCCCTGATTTTCTAATAGGCCCAGTAGGCCCGGGCCTAGGGGCCCCCAAAAATTTTAATTTTAAAAGAAAAAAAGAAAAAATTCCCAATTGAATCTTTTTAAAATTTTACCCTTTTTTAATAGCAATTTTTTTAGATATCCTTTCAAATTTGATTGATTGGTTCATCATATGTATAGTTATACGTATAGATCATCAAATGTATGTTAGAGTGTATATAAGGGATTAATGAGATTTTATGGGTGCATTGTATTGGTGTTTTGATGATGAAGTTAATATGTTGTATTGCTTTTTGTTATTTGATAATGTTCTAGGCTTCTACGCTTCAAAAAGCCAATTCTTGATAAAATGGTACTTTCACAATGATTCATGATTATTTTTTTTTGTGTGTGTCAATTTTGGAAATTTTACGCCCACATCAGTGTTAGGGGGCCCCAATCTCGATTTGTGCCTAAATTCAATAAATTTTTAAATCGGGCCCTGCTCCCCATGACTGGAGGGGTCCGTGGGGGATAAGCATCCTCTAACAATCCCATAGTGCAGAATATAAATGCGTAAATGAAAGGAATAAAAAGTTTTTATTATCTTTCTATTCACTGTTTCCTCAAAAAATCTCTTTGTTCCAAAGCAAGAATTTTCAGTGTAAATTTTCAATTAAATGGATCTCAATAATTTGTTAATTGAAGATTTTTGAGATCTTAGATATTTTAAGATCTTAGATATTATACTTCTAAAATACCTTGAAACTTTTATTTATATTTCATGGCATTGAGAGGCTTGAAAACTGCATATACTATACGAGGTCCGTTCAAAAAGTATCGAACCTTATTTTTTCTCGCGAAAACCAATGAAGCGCGGAAGAGTTTCTTCAGTGTAGATGTAGAGGGGACACTTTTGGGCAGTCGTGAACTTTTTCCCACCCGCAGAAAGTGTCAGTCGCTGGCAGTCGGCCTACGAGTGAAGACGTGTAGTGAGCGGTTGTCGGATTTCATAGTTTGTAAAATGACAGAAAAACTTGAGCAGCGATATTGCATCAAAATTAAATTTTCATCAATCCCCTTCAAAATTGTCTTCTTGGTAATGCACACACTTCTCCCAGCGACCCCGCCATTGTTGGAAACACTTCTGGAACGCATTTTTTTTGAATGGTGAGCAACCATGCCGTCGCATTCCGCATGGTGTCTTCTCTTCAGGCCCACCGTCAGGGTGGGACAGGGGGTACAAAATCCCCGAGGCCCGGTTAAAATAAGAGTTGACTAAAAAAATGTATACAATGTTCAAATATTGAGTGAAGATGGGGCCCGCTGTATTATTTTGCTCCGGGCCCTGGCTCAGTTGACGGCGGCCCTGCTTCTCTTGACTAAAATCGGATCCCTTTTAGCGGCATTATCAACATGGGAAATAGCCAAAAGTCACACGGAGTCATGTCGAGTGAGTAGGGAGCCTGAAGGCACATAGGAATGTTGTGTTTGGCGAGGAAAGCCTGAGTCAACGCTTTTGGCAAATTGATGCAATATAGCTGCTCAAGTTTTTCTGTCATTTTAAAAACACTGAAATCCGACGACCGCTCACTGCACGTCTTCACTCGTAGGCCGACTGCCAGCGACTGATGCTTTCTGCGGGCGGGAAAAAATTCACGACTGCCCATGGGTGTCCCCTCTACATCTACACAGAATAAAGTATCCCGCGCTTCATTGGTTTTCGCGGGAAAAAATAAGGTTCTATACTTTTTGAACAGCCCTCGTATATATATATATATATATATATATATATATATATATGAGCCCAGCTAATTGGAAAATTATCGACAACACTCTAAATAGCCTAATATTTGTTAGGCTTATTCTAATTTGCCCATACACCTTTAGGCTAGTTAGAAAATTCGCAGTTGTTTGCTTAACCAGCCTGGTTTCATCCAGGCTTATCGCAATAAGCCCAGAGTAGTAAATGCTTATTGAAAATTGCAGATAAACAGATTGTTACTTAAGTACTTTTATTAGGGAATATATCAATTAGTTAAGGGTTACTTAGGTTAAAAAGAGGTAACTTAAACACAGCACAACAATCATCAGTGTTTGAAGAATTTTAATTATTATTATTAAACAATTGTATTATTATTAAATAATTAAACGAAAACTCAATATTTTTGGGACTATTACGAGTTTCCGTTCAACCGCTTTCAAAACCTTCGCTTCTTATGGATCTTTCTTATCAGTTCCCCTGGTAGCTAGAGATCGAATAGCCTCGGAGTCTTGATTACTGTGTAAACTACCGATAAGACGTGCCTCTACCTTCAACGATAAAGTAAGCAGCTAAACCTTTCCTTTCAACATATGAGTTTCCTTGTTTTGTTTATGCTGTAGAAATTTTCCGAAAACTGACGATATTGTCTATATTTAAGCAATTTTATACCACTCGATCCTGATTGATCTTTTCTTCCTCCTAGATAGGGAAGGAGAAAGAGACATCTGGTCAGCTATAAAGGCGGCTCAAATGAAAGTGAGACTTTTGTTTTACCGGCAGTGGTTAAATACCGAGAGTTTTGTGGTTGCGGCACTAGATGACGTTGTACAGTACGCTATCGTACAGTAAATTTACTGTCGTGTTAGGGATGTGTAAAGGCATAAGTTTCTGTCACAGAACACAGTATTCAGATGGTATAGGGGATTTTGTAATGAACACGTGAACACGGGACATGCCGATACCTTCTCAAGCACATTTGGCCATCACCACGGAATCGACTGCCGTGGACAAGATTTGCTACACGCTTCCCCTGAGAAGTCTATGACCATCGGCCTCGACCTTTCAACTTGTGACTGCCACATCTTCGGCCCGTTGAAAAGGCTGTTTAAGCCCCTCCCCCCCCCCCTTTTGCTAACGATGCAGAGGTTCGGGACGTTATTCAAGACTGATGCCGCAGACAATCGCGAACATTTTTTGTTCAAGGCATCCAAAATCTAGTATGTACTAGGACACTTGCTTGAATCGGCAAAGGAACTATGTACAGCGTATATGCAGCTCATGTATCCCTTTCACTTCCTGCATGCTCACATATTTCAACCAAAAAAACTATTAGAAAATACCAAGTTCACTTTCATTTGGGCCACCCTTATAATTTGGTTAACTTTCATGCTCTAAAAAAACCTCATCGATTGCACAAACTAGATGGTTTTCAAATAAAAGCCTCTTAACCAAAGAAGCATGCATATTATGGGTATCTAGTTTTGAACTAGCTTTTGTGTTGTCCTTCGTCAGGGTAGAGATAATTCTCTGAATATCTCTACGGCAGGCCTGCACAACATATGGCCCTGCAGCACTCACTCTGAGGTCTGTAAAGCCTTTTGTGAGGACGCATAATATCAGAAATGTAAAAAAATATGGATTTTTTTTTAGATTTATAGTATAACGAAAGGAATTTATAAGCAATGAATAATTTTTATTTAATATATTTAAATAATCAGTAATTCATATTTTGTCAGAGAAAATATTTTTCGCTTTTCCATCTATCCTAATTTTTTGTGGCCCGTAGGAGATTTCCATAAATTAATATGGCTCTCGTCCCAATTCGAGTTATGCAAACCTGCTCTAAGATATTTATAATTCATCTTGTTGACACTGGTATAAGGGACTGCTGTGCAGGGCACGCAGTGGAATAGGGACTTTTGAATGATGACACAATTCATATAAATAAAAATCATTTAATTATCTATGCGATGATCATATGTGTAGATGAATAACAAACTAAATTTAAGACATAATACCGAGCCAACAGCTCATAAAGAAATAATTTTCATGGGTCACGAAAAGATACTCTCTCCTCACCTCTAACCGAGAGTGGGAGATTAATGGATGCCACAGACTGACCGACACCTTAAAAAATTTGCTCTTCTTATATACAGTTAAATATTTGCATAAAGGTCACGGTCTACAGTTATATACGGCCAGGCATGGTCAGCTAAAAAAAGTAAAGTACACCCATGCCTCGCTATACGGCCGCTCTTTCTACGGCATTTCGCTACAACGGCCTTTATTAATTATGACACTTTTTCGATTTACGGCCCACACTATTTCGTTATACGGCCACAACACTGGAAAGTGATGATGGCAACATTATAACTTAGTGATTCTTCGTGTTAATTTTCGTCATCAGATTAAAACAGTTTTTACACATTTTATTTTATGTTTTTTATTATGCGTATACATATCGTTCACTCCTTTCAACAACGTCATATCTCAAAATACGTGATTTTTCAGGAGAGTGATTTGAAAGTTTAAAAGTACATTGAAATGTACTGAAAATAAATTTTATTTCTGCTCTCGAGTGGCTAAATATTGAGCGGTGAGATATGATGATTTTGCAGGGATATACTACTCTTTCAGGGCATTCTGAAAACAAGCATAACTAAAAATCGCCGATTTTTGAGATATGACGTTGTTGAAAGGAGTGAGCGATATGTGCATATGATTTCTTTTGTTTTTATTTCTATGTTTATTTTTTTAATTTCTGTATATTATTACATTGTTTTGTACTTTTATTTTTATGCAAGCATTTTTATAGGAAATAAAAAGAATAAAATGATTTATGAACTAAAAGCTTTATTATTTATAAAAAAATTGGAAGAGATCCAATTAAATGTGTATGGGTTTGTATCAAAATAATTGATTCATTATACGGCTTTTCGATTTACGGCCAACTTTTCCGGAACCTATCTAGTAGAACGTATCCGTAAAGCGAGGTAGGGGTGTAGTTTCATTTGGAAAATACGTAAGAGAAAAAAAATAAACTATGACGTCATATTTGCAACAGCCGACAAGATGAATACCATCGCGTTGGTGCGATGTTTAAAAGGCTGACACCTCAAACGCATGTTAGAAAATGATAAGATAAAAGTAAACAAGGCGAATATCACCATGTTAAGTAGGCATCGCGCAATTTCCCTATCAAATAGTATCAAATGCCCCCTAACATGAAGCAGAGCTACGTCTCAGTCGGATCGACACTAGATATCACTTTCCCTTCACCCTTGCAACGGTGCTTCAATGATTCAGTAATTAGTCCTTAACATATTTATTTAAGTTTATTTACTTCTATCTACCCATCTAAAAGGTTTAATAAATTTAGGGTGTTAATTATAAGGTAACCCCAAGCCTTCCACAACCTACATTTCCATTCGCCTGCCACACACTACCGGAAACACGAAAATATACATTTCGTGCGGCGCTAACACAGCACCCTCTCACGGACAACGGGAGAAATCCGCAACACACCTTCCCTCAGCCGTCTGAATTTCATAAAGAGAAGCATTCGTTTGCAACTTCTTTGTTCATCGCGAGTTCCTTGTGAGCACACACATTATATTTTCCAACGCCACTAGAAGTCTGCTTATGGCTGCTATCTACATACCCCATTGGATTCGCTAACCTCAATGTTAACCTATGGAGAAAATTTGACCACGGATTGCCGACTTGGATTCAAAGATTTTTTCTAAAAAATTGTACTCCGTCATAGAGAAAGAAATTTTACATTTTTCGTTTTTTTAAAAAATGCAATTAATATTTTAAAATTTAAATTATTCGGAGAAAAATCTGGTATAGTGTGTTTTAAACGCTCATAAATTCCTTCGGTGGACGAAATTTATAAAATGAATCCTGTAGCGCTTTGTAGAAAAGTTCAGGCTATCTGAAAATAGCAATTTTATTTGATTATCAGCATTTATGTACCTGTAAAAAGTTGACAAAAATATATTTTAAATAAAAAATTTGGGGCCAGTGCTTAACCCCCCGTATAGAGAGAGAGCCATTACAATCCCTCAAAATGTCAATCTAAGGGGGGTGGAATTCTCGAACTGTCAACTGGACTTATCCCACCACAAGAGTATGCAAGAAGAGGAAAAGGGAAATACGATTTTTTTTCTTAGTACATAACAGCCTTAACACTACAAGGAAATGTGCTATTCAGCTTCAGTAGTGTACTATCGAACCTGAAAGCCTTGCAAGTCAGTTTCGTATCGAGCATAGTTCTGAGATTTGGGAGAAGCAGCCGCACAGGTTTAATCTACACAGCTTTTAGTGTACGTTTTCTCTCCATTAACGAATGCTCAGAAAACTTCCACGGCGCTCCGTTGGCATCACGATTGAAAGCGTGGATCGGGAGACGACTAACTGCATCATTTTTTCAGGGAAGCATAAAAATAAACGCAGTAAAAATCGTTTTACAGGCAGCAATGGTGAGTCGTGAATTATGAAGCAAAACTTGGGATTGGAACGGACTCATTCTGACTATATAAATCCTTCAAAAGAAAATAAAAGACGGTAAAAGAAATCTTCCCCGAGAACAGCAAATTCGGTCTGGTACTTCGTATCTCTCAAAATCGTATGGCACAATAGGCTAAGTTACAGTGAAAAATTTTACTTATGATCAATGAAGCATGCAGGAGTGCCTCAACAAATAACATACTACTTAAATACGGACTCACACGGATGGCAATATAGTATAATTATTCATTTAGTTTTTATTATTATATTTGCTATTATCAATTGGTTAGCATCGTGAGCTTTCACAACGTGGGCTCGGATTCGGATCTCAGATAAAGCTCAGACGTTCTTGTGCTGTCGTTTCATAAGAGTTATGTTGGTTTACCTATACGGTGCTCCCATAATATCACAGCCCACTAAAATCACAGTGCGGATGGGTTCCTACACATTGGAAAAAATTACAATTCTCTACTAATTAATTAAGTTATTGAAATGATGTGAATTGGTATGATATACTTATTAGCTTAAAATAATTTATTAAAGCTACTTTGGAATTTAAAAGAATGCTAGCAATAGTAAATCTAAAATTACTTATTGTGTAACTGATAAAACATCTAGGGTAGTTATTTTTACAAAGATCTGTTGTATAAGTTTTATTCAATTATTTTCAGCATGCTCCGAGAGCGTGCTGATGAGTGCGTCTGTGCCCTTGAAGACAATGTATTGGAAAGAGATTTTAACTCTAGTAACCAAACTAAAAAACCAGGCACTTATTAATGAGCATTAACTGTCCAGTTATAACAAATAAAGCTCGTACACAATAAAGGAATGGGTATTTTTAGAGACTTACCCTAATATAGCCACAAGCGCACCAAACTAGGTCAGAGAATATTTACATTCTTCTCTTCCGCTGTTTCATCCTTTGAGTATCAATAACTGATGGATCTATCGATTGGTTCTGATCATTCAGTACAGTACACACACACACACACACACACATACACACACACACATACACACACACACACATATATATATATACAGTGAAATCTCGATATATCGTTTTTCAAGGGACCTACTGAATGGTAAATGCGGGAAAATGATAGATGCGGGAACATAACAAAGCAATATGATCGTCGGGACTCGGTGAAATAAACGACACATACGGGAAAACGATTATTCGGAGTATATATATATATATATATATATATATATATATATATATATATATATATATATATATATACAGTGAAATCTCGATATATCGTTTTTCAAGGGAGCTACTGAATGGTAAATGCGGGAAAATGATAGATGCGGGAACATAATAAAGCAATATGATCGTCGGGACTGGGTGAAATAAACGACACATACGGGAAAACGATTATTCGGAGTATATATATATATATATATATATATATATATATATATATATATATATATATACACTTTATATATAACACTTTATTATTTTTAGACACTGCTTGTATAAAAAAGTTTTATAAGTAATGGAAAGAGTTATCCCTCATAAATGTAATTTCTTCCATACAGTTGAGCATATAGTGCAACAAGGCTTAAATATACAAAAAGTTTGGGTGTGTGTATATGTGGTAGTGGGAGGAGATGCAGTTCTAATTTTCATACTCTCTTTTCTCTCCTATTATCTTTGATTGTAAAAATTATTGCTCCAGTGTTTAAATGGTGGCCTAGTCTTGTGAATGTACGTATTTGAAGGAAGCTATGCATCGGTTCTGTGTCGTATACTGGTTTCTTCGTTTGAAATATCCCTTAAAAAGACTTTATTTAGTTTCACCCACCGATAGGTAAATTAATATTTTTCGCCACCCTTTTCTCAACGAATGTCAAACTAGGGTCAACGCCAAACTAGGGCCAATAATCCCATTGAAATCATTACCATGTGTTATTTATACTGTAAAACAACAACATATAGTGGAATAAACATCAGGTTTTTTGAACAGTTTCCCGTTACCTCGAATTTTTTAACGCTCTGGTTTTCATAACACCATGCTGTCTGAACCCATATTGAAACTTTCAAAAGGACCAAATCGCTGTTAAATATTGAATTCGCTCTTTGTGCATTCCCAATTAAATATTCCCGATCCTATGAAGAAAATATACGAACGATTGATCCTTTATGCTTGAGAGTACTGGTATGTCATAGTATGTGACATAGCACTGGTATGTGGACATAGTGTATAATAGAACAAATGCACAAAAGCAGAGCGATAGGGGAGGCGACGAACGACTGCCTCAGGCCTCGAATTGAAATAAGCGCCAAAATGAGACAGTAAAAGTACGAAAATTTTCATGAATAACGTAAAAATTGAACAGTTTGTGTTGTTTTTGATGTTGTTGTGGCTAATGCCTCTTGACCGACAGTATATCAGATCAAGTCCATAAAGGCTATTGGGCAGAATGGTATTAGGGTTTTTGACCCGGGTTTCCCCGAACCCGAAAACCCGAGTTTTTCAAAGATTTTACGAACCGGAAACCCGGGGAATTTTTAATGTAAATCCGGGGAATTAGTTATTTATCTAATACAGTAGAATACCAATTATATTCCTTAATTTGGAACCAAGACCAATCATATGATGAGTTTGATAGTAAAATTTTTAAAAACAAAATATTTGATCTGGCAACAACCTCAATAAAACCATTATTCAACGTAAATGATAATGGGTCAGAGTCTGACCCAGAAGTAGCAGTTGAGGTGAGAGTTAAAGATGGAATTGAAGATGATACTACGAGTATTGGTGCTTGTACTAAACAAATGTCTCTATCTGATGAGCTTAGTATGTTTCTGCAGGAGAATGTGAATAAGGAAAATCATAAAAAATCAAAATCTGGTTCATATATTATAAGAAAAGAAATTGAGTTGATTCGGGCATCAAAAAGCCGACCTGAAATGCTAGATAAACTTTTCAGGTCTTTAACAACAATTCGACCAACTTCGGTGGAAGCAGAACGAGCATTTTCTGCAATGGGTCTCTTTGCTCATAAACTCAGAAGCCGATTCAATGATGATACGTTGAGTGCAATGATGGTTGTAAGGCAGTTTTATAAAAATTGAGATATTTCTACCACTTTTATTTATGTTATACATATATCTACATGTTTATTAACATTAAATTTATTTACTGTTATTTTTTATATTTGAAATTCTGAAATAAATTAAATGCTTCTAATAAATTATTTATTATTTTAGTTCTTTGATATTGACCCCCTGGAACCAACCAACTAAACCAGGGAAAACCCGGGTTTTAAATTAAAAAAAACCCGTCAAACCCGAAACCCGGGTTTTAAAAAAGTTGCTCAAAATCGAAAACCCAAAATGGTATGACTCCGGTTTTGAATAGCACCACAAGGGCCGGAGTCCAACTTGGCTAAAGGATCGGTACCATAATTTTGAATCGAGTCAAGTGACGAGACCGGTACACTACATGCGTCGCAGTTCCATAATATGCACGCATGCGCAAGGATTTAGTTTCAGTCCACTATGAACTGAATTTGGGGCACTGTATCCATATTGAAAATAAGCAATAATGAACAGGCTGTTGTTGAACACTTGATTTGATTGTCGTCGAATGTGTACAGTAACCTCAATGTGTTGGCACTTCTTTGGCGAGTTGGGTATTGTTTATCCCTCATCGTGTTGAGTGTGATTTGACAATTAATTAGAGCGAGGTGTAGTGTTTTCATTCCAGGTAAGAGAACGAAGGAAATTATAAGTTCATAATGCATGTGTTTGATATGAAGCGAGTAAAAAATGATGTTCGAAATTTAAACACGCAAACATATTTATTACTGTACGACTAATGTTTTAATACGGCTTGTATACAGTTCGTTTTTATTTTCAGGTAGAGGAGCACAGGTTGTTTTTTTCAATCAATGTCTTGCATTTTATTCTGTTTACAAGAATTTTTTAAATTTCCTAAAATTTACGGTTATTTGAAAATCAATATTTTGTTATTTCGAAAAGAGCAATTTAGAACTGAACTGATCAATTTCGCATGTCTTCTTCATTTATTACATACCAAAAACTTATCTTCCAGCAATAATTAAAAAAAACTTGATGATATGCATGATGATATGCATGATGCAAAATTACTAACATGCTGGTTGTATTACATTTTAATTGAAAAAAAATTATACATTGACTAATTTTTGTTGTATTACTTTTTTGTTATCTAATGCTTCATGAAAAAAAAAGATAGATACTAGCTCAGTATTGTTGCAGATATTTTGTCAATTTATAGACGTCTATGAATTTTGGAAGGATGAAATCCATTTTTAGTTGTGACCCATGAAAAAATACCTAGAATAAAAGTTATTACAGTGAAATTTATTTTAATTGTTTTATATGTCATTTGAGGCCTCATGTGCTCACAGTAAGAAATAAAATTGCAAATAAATGCAATTTTTTTCTTTTCTGTTTTTATTTACAATTGCTGATTAAGATAATTTATTACAAAATGATGGCTAAAAAATAGCTTTTGTAGAGTGTGTTTGTTTCATATTTCAGTTAGCATTTGTCTGAAAAGCTGAACGTAATAATTAAGTTTCACTTCACATTTACTCTAAATAATCATACATAAAAAATTTGATAAAATTATACTTTATTACATGTATCTTTGTAAGAGTATAAAAAATTATATATAATTTTTATTATGGAAACATATTTGAAACTTATTCATGTAATATGCATGAAAATGTCATTATATGAGGAAATATATAAAAGGAAATTTCCTCTGAATTCTTATCATTTTGAAGCATACAAAATGGGAATGAGAACAAACATAAAAAAAATTAGTGTTTAAACTTTTTTTTCTTGTAATTGCCTTTATGGAAGCTGCAAAATTTGTTCATTTATGGTTAAATGAACCTTTATTCAATAGTATGATAAATGTATATAAGTAACAGATTCAGGTATGCCTGCGAAGAACTTTTCCCTTTATACAAACTTACTGATAAGATAAAGTTCAAAAGCTTTTTTCCATATAATGTGGAATAATGAACCAAATATAAATAACTGTCATGTTTATTGTAAAATTGTATAGTTGTAAGAATATAATCAGTATCGCTACTATAATTTTCTTAAGTTTAAAATACACCAAACAAGTAAATCCAGATTATTTCAGTTGAGCCAATTAAACTATAATTATTACGATGAATATTAAAAAATATTGAGCTTCTAAAAATGTGCATTTACTATACAGTAGTACCTGCTATACAGATTTTTCATGGGATGGTATGGAATATTTGCTAGAAGTAGGCAAATGAAACATGGGAAAAGGAATACATTTGAATATGGTTTTTAATAAATACACCATAAACTCCATATCATTATGATATTTTTAGCTGGACTTTTTAACATAATATTATTGTAATGTTAATTATTTTTACATCGATTGATACAGTAAATTTACAATAAGAAAACCATATATTTTATCACTACTCTAAATGTAAAATTAATCTTTTTAAAGATTACTTTCTACTGAGTAATTTGAGAGAAATTCTTTCTTGTTTATTAATCGCTATGTATTGAAAAATTTCTTATGGATGGATTTATTGCTGTAAAGTCCTTCTCAATTAAAAGAGAGTACGACATTCATATATCATGGCAAAGGTTTTTAAAAGGCTTCTAGTTCATTGCATGGAACATCCTTGCACGTTATAAAATCACCGTAACAATCTTCAAAAATAAAACACTAGTGTAAATACCCGCTAGTGACAGGAATCCTTAATAGCTGGTTCATCTGCATAATAACTAACTATTGTCAGGAAGTACTGATGGAATGAGTGTATTTACAAATCAAAAATTTGTTTCTGAATATTTTTTGTAGAGGCTATAGCTTTTTAGACTCTAGGTACAAGCCACCTAGGATGAAGGTGTAACGACTCCCGTATAATAGCGATTTTTTTGAGCGGGGAAATTCCGAGAAGACCAACCAACGCGCGGTTTGTGCACATAATCGGTTTAGACGGCTGGAGACGGCAGTCTTGGCGACATAAAGACCGGAAGTGCTACCGACAGCTCGTCAGCTACCAAAAGGGAAGTTGCCGACCGGAGGCGCCTAGTCATCTGGGAACAATAACTGAATAGAGAAAGGCGGCATTTTCCAGACCTTTCGAGAACGTTCAGTAAAGGTATATAAAGTCGCCGGATATGAGTTAAATAACTCAGTGATTCAGAGACTAAGTTATTCAGAGTGACGCTGGAGCCAGAGACAAGGAGATTCTGTCGGGCCTAGATAGACTTGAATGAGAGCAGCGACAACTCAAGTCTGACCTTCCTCGTCGATGCCGTGAACCCACGAATTTAATCTTTTATATATATTGTAAATAGCCTGTATTTAGTCGAGAAATGCAATTAAAACATTAAATACTAAAAGTCTGACAGTGTTTTATTTAAGGCAAAGTCTTTACAAAGAGCAATAATAATAACACATGTTTATAATTTATTAACACCAATTGATTTGATGAAATCCAAAAACAGATAAATTTGTTCCTGATAATGTAATTTATTTACTTCCAAGTTTTTCTAAAAAGCTAAAAATTTCATACTTTAACATTTTAACAGATTACATCAATTTTACTGAAACTAGAAGTCTTGTAACTTTATATTTAAATAATAGAGTGATCGTGTTAATGACACTGATTTCGTCTTTTTGGGGGATTACATTTCATCATGAAGCACATGTTAAAGCTTAATTTTAACATGTGCTCCTCTGAATTTTCTGAAAATGTTCCTTAACTATCTTGCAGATGGCTTTATTTAGAAAGCAGCTGTGTGAAAGGGAAAAAAAAATCAGGCAGTCTCTTTAACGAAACTACTGCCGGTTATTAACGTAGGATTACTTATCGTTGCTTACTTCTTTTGTATGTATATATAGATATATATGTATATCTATCTATCCATTTATCTATCTATCTATCTATCTATATATATATATATATATACATAAATATATGTGTATACATATATATATATAATATATATATATATATATATATATATATATATATATATATATATATATATATATATATATATATATATATATATATATATATATATATATATATATATACACTCACTTCCAAAAGTTAAGCACGGAGCAGTAAAATGCGAAAAAATGGACAAGTACTGCTTTGGTTGACATTAAATGCTGCAAGCAAGTAGCTCTATCTTTATTCATGAAACAAAACAAAGAATTAAGACAGAGTAAAAAAAATATTCAATTTTCATAAATTATAAGATGACGTTATATTTGCGTCATTAATAAAATGATGTTAAAATGTAAATCAAACAACAAAAACCGACATTAATAGGGTATGTGAGCACCCCTCACCTTCATATAAAGTGTACAGCGTAAGATCATGCTTGTTACGAGGCAATCAACCACCGCAGAGTCCAGCAATCGCCCTTCCTTTTGTAGGGCAGTTTCTAAATCTCTGAGAGTGGCTGGAGGTGGGTAACGTCGACATACAGCACGGCCGAGAGCATCCCAAAGATTTTCAATTGGATTAACTTCCGGCGAGTAAGCCGGCGACTCCATGCGCGCAATCCCCTCGCTCTCCAGAAAGTCGTCAACGATGGCAGCTCTATGGGGACGGGCATTATCGTGCATTAAAACGAAAGAAGGACCAACTGCTACAGCGTACAGTTTCACAGTGGGTTCTAGGACTTTATCTCGATACCGTACAGCCATCACAGAACCTCACATGTAGATGTGCAGGTCGGTGCGATATCCCAGTGAAATCCCTGCCCAGACCATGGTGCTTCCACCTCGGAATGCGTGACGTTCGGTGATGTTCTCGGGCCGATGGCGTGTGTCTCGTTCCCTCCAGACCCTTACACACTTTTCATCGGGTTGTAGGGCAAATCTGGACTCATCTGTGAATATAACGTTGCCCCAATCACACACAGTCCAATTCACATGCTGGCGGCAGCACTTAAATCGTGCCCCTCTGGATTGGACGGATAAAGGAACACAAACTCGTGGTACCCGGGCGTACAGACCATTCATGTGTAGCCTTCGACGAACAGTAGTGGCAGATATCGTCTTACCAGTGGCCGCGGCAACCATAGATATCACACGTGTGGAGGTCGATCTTCAATTCCGCTTGGCTACAACAGCAATATATCGATCTTCCGAGGGGTTCGTAACCCGTGGACGATCGGCTACAGGTCTTATGGACAACTGTTTGGCTAGTTTTGAATTGTTTCCATAATCGTGAAATGACGGAATGATGAACGCCGAAGACAAGAGCAACATCTGTGATAGACTGTCTTGCTTCAGGGCGTCCGACAGCCCGCCAGCGCTCAAAATCTTCCATTCGTCTTCTGGAAGCCATAGAAACACGTCTAGCTTGAAAACAAATCGTACGAATGTTCTGAACACCTTTCATCAGCACTTACATGCAACTCCTGTAACCCTACACAATGCCGGCTTCTTATACGACTGCCTGTTTTGCATATTTCTCGACTGGAAACCGTGATTGGCTGTTACCTAACATATTTGTATACTTCCTTCTACCTTTGCAGCAAATTTCAGCTTCTTTAATTCATATTGGCTTACGGAAATTAACATTTTCCTCTTCGTGCTTAACTTTTGGAAGTGAGTGTATATACACTGCTGGCCACTGTAAATCCAACACCCTGAAGGAAACATGCAAATAACATGAAATTTACAACATGCATTAGCGGAGGTGAGATATGCAAATGATATAGAATTTCAGCGCAGACGCACATCACGCGCGCCTGTGGCGCCACTTCAAAGCGCTATTTAAGACTTGGAGATTTCGACGATTTCAAGTTCGGCAATTGTGTTTTTCTTGTGATTTTTTCAAAAAAAACGATCAATTATGCCTCGTCGAAAACAGCGATCATCTTTTGATCAAGTATCCGAGTTCGACAGAGGAAGGATAGTGGCCTACCGAGATTGTGGATTACCTTTCAGGGAAATCGGTAGTCGTGTTGGACGAAACCAAACAACTGTAATGCGGATATGTGATCGTTGGATGCAGGAGGGTACGACGGACCGGCGTGCTCGATCGCATCCACCTCAGCGCACCACTTCACGTGATGACAGGCAAATTGTGCGCATGGCAGTGACGGATCGCTCAGTCACATCACGAACCATAGCACAGCACATGCAGTCTGTAACGCATCATCCAGTGTCTGCGCGTACCATTCGACCCCGTTTACAGCAGAGTGGTCTGTCCGCAAGACGTCCATTGCTTTGTCTACCCTTGACGCAGAACCACCGACGCCTCCGCCGCCAATGGTGCGATGACAGAAGGATGTGGACGGCAGAATGGAATGAAATTGTCTTTACTGACGAGTCACGCTTCTGTCTGCAACACCACGACGGTCGCATTCGAGTCTGGAGACACCGTGAAGAGAAGATGCTGAATAGCTGCGTTATGCACCGCCACACTGGTCCTGCACCGGGTATTATGGTATGGGGCGGTATTGGATATCACTCTCGCACACCTCTAGTACGCATTGCCGGTACTTTAAACAGCCAGCGCTACATCTCCGAGGTGTTGGAGCCAGTTGTCCTTCCTTACCTTCAGGGCTTGCCCACAGCCATATTTCAACAGGATAATGCGCGACCACACGTGGCACGCATTGTCCAACGGTTCTTCGTCAATCGCCAGATTGCATTGCTTCCCTGGCCGCCTCGCTCTCCGGATCTTTCGCCGATAGAAAACATGTGGTCCATGGTGGCTCTACGATTGACCCAGATTCCATCCCCAGCTGCCACAGCAGATCAACTTTGGCAACGTGTGGAAGCTGCTTGGTCTGCTGTACCCCAAGAACTCATCCAAAGGCTCTTTGAATCAATGCCGATGCGTGTGGCAGCGGTGATCTCCAACAATGGCGGATACTCTGGCTACTGATTTTGGCAGGAACCACACTTCACAGAAGTCTCTAAATTTAATCATTTGATACTTGGTCAACATGTTATCTACAAAATAAATTTTGTTGTGATATCTCTTGTTTTTCTTGGTGTTGCAATTTGGGTGGCCAGCAGTGTATATATATATATATATATATGTGTGTGTGTCAATTTTTTGACGCCTTTTGGTACTTTTCTGTGTAACTGTATACTGCTTGCCCAAATGGTACAGACTGGGTTTGGAGCGCCGCCAAATTATAACTCGCGACGATGGACGGTTTTAGCGTCTGAAATTTTGCTTTTCGGAGGACCGTTAGGGAGGAACGTAATCCTACGTTTAAAATCGTAAGAAAGGGAAAGATAATATAACCCTACCAATACCTAACCCCCGCCCCCCTCCCCTCCAATTGCTTCTGCAGAAGTTGCAGTTACCAGAGCTAGGCAAATTTAACTGCGGCAGAAGCAGGAAGGCAGGTGTGACTGACCACAAAAAATTTAATGACTGGTGATAATGTTTAGAGTTTTCGATGGGATATAAATAAAACTTGTGTTTTTACTCTCATGTCCTTTTACATTTTGTTTTTATGCATTGTTGGTTATTCTTTCCTTTTTCTACATTTAAAAACTAACATTTGAAGTCAATACGATGCAACGCAATATGCCTTTCATCCTTGCCTTTAAAAAATTATTGCTTTGAATGGGGAGTGGAAGCATTTCTAATAATCTGAGAATTTGAGTTTACAGAAATATTTCTCTTTTTTATGCCATATGTCCAAAAAAGGCACTGTAATAATTTTCCATGCTTATCACAGACAATCATTAAGAATGTAAGAAAATGACAGATAAATATTTTTGATATTTAGTGTGTGTGTAGGGGGGATCTGACTGCCTTACTCGTCTCCAGTTAATTTCATGACTTATTTATATCACAACTTATTAATATCTTAAAAAATTCATGACTTATTTATATTCTTAGTATTCTCAAAATATATTGACATATTTGTTTACCTCTTAAGATCTCTGTCGAATGCATGTCTGCTATGCTATTCTTCTGAAATAAACAAAACCAGTAAGGTAAGATCGTGTTGTAGCTCTTCACGAATTGGAAGGTATTTATGTGTTTTTATAATTATTTGCTTTAGTTTAAAATATTTTTAATATATATCAAAGCTAAATGAGTGCTTCTAACTGTACATTGCTGTGGGAAATAAAAGGCTGTATATGTATAAAGTACTTTTTTGGCTATTTTTATTTGAAGTTTGTAGAATGGCATTATGAGTGTTTGTAACTATTATGTTGTCACTCATAAAAACAATGTTAATGGCTATAAAGAAAATGTTTTCATGTAGTTCCCAATGATTCATATTTGTCATTATCAGTATCATTCGTCAAAAGAAAGCAAAGTCCTGTTTGGATGAAATAAATTATTTATATGGCGAGTGTTTTATGCAATAAGTTTTCTGTCATAGAAATAGTTATATTTGCATTGCTTAGTTAAATAAATTTTGTTTTTAGTAATGTTTTCAAGTTTTAGATTATTTCAAAGTTGAACTGTTTCTAAAATGTCTAAAGGCTGTAAGTGTATTTGTTCAGTATATTAGATATTAGAAAAGCTACTCACCTGTTTAATTAGCATATGTTTTCAGCTTATTTCTTATTTATATTAGAAATAAGCAAAAATGATGTTGTAATGATGAAGAATTTGTAATTGATATGAAATAATGTAAGTCTCATTTTCAATTACAAATTTTTGATTATGATTAGTTCTTAGTTCCTCATATCGCAATGAAATTATTATATTTGTCTCCCTCATCTTAATTAAAATAATGATATGGTAATGCTGAACCAATTCAGGCCAACATTCATTCATGTCCAGTTGTAACATTTCTTTGTCTACAAGCCAAAATAGTGTAATTATGAAGTATCTGCTAATACATTTATCTGATTATAATCAGCAAAAGGAATGTTTGTTTAGAATTTTTTTTCTATTGCACCGTAATTAACGTCAGAAATCTGATTTTTCCAAGTACACATCTAATTTTTAACCTTAAATTTTTATGCATGGTTCATATGGTCATTAAAAATTCCTTATTTTTGGTTACTGAAAATTTATAGCAGTTTTAGGTATTTATAACAGGTCTTAAATTTTTTATGTAAAGAACTGCTCATGTATATGCATGATCAACTCTTAAATGATAGCTGGGAATTAACAGTAGTCATCTGTTTTAAAAGTATTGTTTTATGCTTTTACTACAATTCATTATACCAAAGAGTAAGAATTTCATGTTTTGATATGAATAAGGATGGATAGGAAGGTTTTCTCATTGTTTGAGAGGATTATTCACACTTCCTGTGAAATTCCTTAGCATTGAATGATATTTCAAAGTATTTTCCATACATTCGTGCCTTATAAATTTAAACAAGTTAGAATAACGTAATTATATCTGATAAACATGAAAACATGTTTAAATAAGATATTTTATTTTGTATGCTTACTATTTATGTTTCTAGTAAGAGATGAGAAACTAAACTTATTAATTTTAAAATTCTTCATTTAATCTCCTTTTTTAACTTTTTAGTATAATTTTTTTTTTCAAATGAGAAATATACTTATTTTTTTTCTTAAAATAAGAAAAAATAAATTTTTTACGCTTCAAGCTTTAAAAATTATTTTAAAATTTTAACTTAAAAGTGAAATTTATAAAATTAAATTTTATATTCAAGTCCTACTATTGTCGTAAATAAAATAATAATAACTGTATAACGAATTTCGAAGTACTCGCACCGTTTGCCAAAAATGAAAAAAATTAAAAAATCTCAATGTAATTGATAGGGAAATACGCATTTCCTCCTTGGTTATTTCTCTCGCCTTACCGCTCAGCACTAAGAAAGATTTTTGAAAAATTCTTCTTAGATTTTTTTAAAATTAAATTTTTAAGCTGTTTTAGTAACTTTGTTTGAGTTTGCATTTAAAATAATAATTTGAGGGCTATAAAATTTATATCACGAGAAAGATCATAAAAATTCCCTTAAAATGATATCTTTTTCGAATCTTTACCTCCATTTTCTGATTTTTGGTGAATTTTTAAAAATTAATTTTTAGAATTTAATTTATTAAATACTGAGTACGTGATTTCTTTTCCTGGTACTTTAAATAAATTTATCATCACGTGATAACAACGTAATAGACAAAAAAAAATTTTTTTTCTTGCTAATGCAGCAGATGATTGGACATTATCAAAAAAATATTAAAATACAGTAAAAGATATGTTTCTCAAACTGTACTATATTAACTGTACTATATTCTTTAGTATGTCCTATTAGATTTAATTTGAATATTTTCTTCTACATTATTTTGTCTTTAAAAATATCCCTTACGATTTTTTTATAAATATGTATATTTTTCTACATCAATTATACACATTGATCGTCGTATTTATTATAAATACATATTTATTTTTTTGGCATTAATTGCATACATTGACTATTGTAATTAATTTGAATGTACTCCGTAGCGAAGTGCGGGTTTTCTGCTAGTATTACTATATAAAAGATTTGCTAAAAAAAAAGGGCCCCTTAAGAGTCTCTCCGAAAATTTGAAACGACGCCGTTTTTAAAACTTGTCCCAGGCAGGCCTTGATTTTTCATTAGGCCCAGTAGGCCTTGGCCTAAGGGCCCCCGAATGTTGACCCCCCCCCAAAAAAAAATATTTATTTTAAAAGAAAAAAAGAAAAAATTCCCCATTCATTTTTTTACCTTTTGTAATAGCAATTTTTTTTAATATATCCTTTCAAATTTGATTGATTGGTTCATCATATGTATAGTTCATCACATATATGTTATGTATATAAGGGATTAATTAGTTTTTCTGATTCATTGTATTGATGTTTTAATGATGAAGTTAATATGTTGTATTGCTTTTTGTCATTTGATAATGTTCTAGGCTTCTACGCTTCAAATAGCTAATTCTTGTTAAAACGGTACTTTAACAATCATTTATGATTATTTTTTATGTCTGTCAATTTTGGAAATGTTACACCCACATCAGTGTTAGAGGTCCCCTATCCCGAGTTCTGCCTATAGTGAAGAATTTTTTAATTCGGACCATGGTCCCAGGCGCCACAATGGACCGGCCCGGCTCTGCACAGAGACATTCGGAAGTTATGCAAAAGAGGTGTAAACCCCAGGGTGAAGCAAAATCTTTTGACGAGAAAATGTCGTGCAGCCTGATTATTCCTTTGAAGTTCGTAATTTCATTGACCCGTTCTTTTACCAGTTCATCAGTATTCGCTAAGCAGAACGGTAAAAATCGCTGATAATTACTACGCTTCTTTTCGTTTATCTCCAAAACCAGTTTTTAAAGTTGTTACAATCACGGCATGAAAAGATATTGCTGACTGCTAGACAGTTTGTTAGAAGGGTAGCATTTTTCGTTTTGTTCTTTTTATTCATTTTGACGCGTCTTCCATTCTAAAGTTGTTACATTTCTGACAAGTGCTAAAAGTGAGGTTGATGAACAAGCGCATTGCAGACATGCTACAGTTTTTCCAGATGTTAGAAAATTTTGCTCACTGATTCAGACCACATGTTACAGATCTCTTTTTTTAACCAAATTTCTCTCTTTGCGATGGAAACTTTCCTTTTTTTATTCAGTTCAAAATCGAGCAGTGCAGCTGTGTCGGCGACATTAGTTAATGTTGTAATAACTAAAGTGGAGAATTAATTTTATTCTTCATGCAAGGGGTAGTCGACAGATCGATAGTGGAGGGGTTTTCGGTCGATCATATTTGCTCTAGTAGTGAAGCATGCTTTCAATTTAGTTTCACCTTTTCCTCTGTAATATTTCATTGTAATTTTTTTCTTAATGAAGGATTTGGGGAGCTTATTTTGACTGCTTTCAAAAGCAATCAAACAACGTAAATACGTAATTTAAAAATTCCACACTTCAGTTGCCGTACTAGATTCTAAAATTTTAAAGTGCATTTGCGATACAGTTACACAACCACTTGATGAAAATGCTTACAAATTATTGAAAGTTCATAACCTTGCTTATTACGATTAATTTGGATGACGAACGCCCCTCTCAACGTTTTTGTGATACTAGTTGTTTGCCCGGAGTCGCTCAGGTGTTTTGGACATCTCGTTTTATCTCAATAATTTTGGACATTTTATTTTTAACCCCTTTTAACACCCCCTGCCGATGGGGTTGAACTTGGACTTAATCGGAATCGGGAATGTCACCATTTATCTCAGCGACTCCGACAACTATGGATTCGACACTAATAGCAGTTGTTTTCGATTATTTTTGCATGTCCCTCCTCCCCGCCTTTGAGTGCTAGGGGTGTCTTACCCCCATAGTATATTTTCCAAGATTGTAAGTCATATGTGTACGAAGTTTGGTTGACGATGTTCCAGACGTTATAGAGTTGTGATGGAACATACATACATTTTTATGTATATAGTTTGAAAGTCTAAATGAAGACAAAACAATGGCTGTGAAGTAAATTCTTATTGTCTGTTCTGGAAAAGTTTATGAGGAATCTAGCAACTCTGTCGCAACAGTCGTACCTAATGCTGGGGTTTAAAACTCGGCTCTACAATACTTACGAAGGGAGTTAAAAGTCGCCATTGACGATATCGGTTGTAATAGTGAAAGAAAGCAGAATTTCAAAAACGGATCTACATTCCCTTTCAGCTGGTCGATCTAAAAACTTCATTCCAAATACATAAAAATATTACTCCGAAATATATAGCCCATTGTTTATAGTCGGAAAACAATAAGCACAGTCATTGAGAGTGCTGGTAGTCGACATTTCTTAAGCGATGAACAAAAGCAAAATGTTTAGTTGACTCTGAGCTGTTAGTAGTTTTCCAAAAAGGTTAATTTCTGAAGGACACCTGGACATTTGAAACTATTTGTAGCGAACAGTTCAATAATTCGTACTTACGGCCAACTCCGTAAGACATTACCGGGGAATCTAATCGTGACTGACATAACTAAGACCATTTTGGGTGCCGACTTTTAGGAGATATTCGGCCTTCAATCGACATAAAACACATACTTATTGTTCATGATGAAACGTCATTTTTTGCTTAAGGTTACATATGTACTGACCCCAACTCGCGTGGGTGAAAAATACGATTCTATAATCAAGTTCGCATAATTATTTAATCCGAATCCTGAGAATGAAACTGAATCTATCAGTGGCTTATTGACTTCCCGTGTAGAAACAACAGAGCCTTCAGTCTTTTCGAAATCTAGGCGATTAAACTCTGTCGAATTTTTTTGGCCATTACGTATTTTTACCATAGCTTTTTCAAGGCAATGAAAAGTTCACTATATTAAAAAATGGAATTTAAAATTCTTATGGAACAGGAGCTTTGAGACATTCCAAGAGTCCTTAGGCAAGTTCGATTCATTTTGTCAAACGCCGTTGCCCGACAAGGTGAGCACATTAGTTGGATACCCCAACAAAAAAGTTTTTAGCGAATTTCGAATTTTTTAGCCATTATGAATTTATACCATAGGATTTTGAAGTGTGTAGCTTTTTAGTAGGCTCGCTATTACGATCTTGCCATAAATTAAAAAAAACAGACAAGACATCTATTGTTTTGACTGGCAACTGTAATATAGTATATGAGTTCTTTGCAAAAGGTCGATCGATGGCCGAATGACTAGGGCTCTGGCTTTCGGTTTTAGAGTCTGTGGGTTCGAGTCCCGCTATTGGCATGGATATTTGAAGCCGTTCGGAATCGGCTTTAAGCAGTAGGTCCCGGTCTAATTAGCCCTCGTGTTGCAAAAAAAAAAAAAAAAAAAAATGAAATGACCGTAGCTCTCTCAATCGACCAACCTTTAAATAGACAATAGCAGATGTCACTGCTCTCTTCTTACCCCTCGTGGACCTCTAGTTTTAATGGTCAATGCATCTGAATTTGCAGTTCGAGCTCCTTTGTCACAAGTAGCGGAGGGAGTACAGGTACCCCTGGGTCTTTTCTCCAAGAAACTGTCTCCTTCACATGACAAATACAGGACATTCCACCCCAAGTTGTTATCGCTTTATTCAGCAGAACATTTTCACAAAATGCTAGAGGATAGGGAAGTGATCATTTATATTGATCACAAGCCTCTTATACGCTCATTCAAACGAATGCTGACTAATGCCAAAAGATATACCTCAGATCTAGACCTCTAGCGCCATACACCAAGAGTTGATCAGCCAGTTTTCTAGGAACTAGGGGGACGGAAATTTTGCATAAAAAATATCGAAATTTCACAAAAAAATTTACAATATATAAAATTATGCATTTATTCGCAAATATATATATATATATATATATATATATATATATATATATATATATATATATATATATATATATATATATATAAGATCTTGTCTGTTTGTTTGTCCGCTATAGAATCATAGACTGTTTCACCCACCGGGACCAAATTCAGCACAGTTAATGTTTAGGACCCGAGAAACTTAAATCAGGAAAAACGAAATTTGGGGCTCAATTAGTTTTTAAAATTAATTTTTTAATGATTTTTGTGCCCCTAAGCGCACCTCTTTAATGTGGATACAGCCCCTTCACCACAACCAGTCAAATTTAATACGCAGGGGAAAAGAGGTTTGTTTTGAGGGGTGATTTGGTGGTGGTTTGAAAGTTGGTCCAGGGGTGAAGTGGGGGGGTGAAGTGTTTATTTTACTTTTCTTACGTTTATGGAGTCGTGAGTCTAAAAAGGTTGAGAACCGCTGCTTTAGACAATTTTAGACAATGGCGTTCAAACTAATAGAACTTAATAAAATTTAGAAAAAAAGGAAGAAGAAAAAAAATTAAGTTTGTCCCATGGCCAGGTTTTGGAAGCCTTCTGTTGGTCTAAATACACTGCTTGACAATTGCTAAGGAACAGTCACATTTTTCGGAATATTTCATAATATACATTGATTGAAGAAATTACACTTCGTACATATTTAGTAGAGATACTGTGCATTATTTATTACGCAAAATGGTACAGATTACGCCACATGGAAAAAGACGAAAACGAAAAACAAAAAAGATGCTCTTTGGAGCATTTCCAAAAAGCCACGAAAAATGGGTCTTCCTGCCAAAATGAAACAGTTATGAGTACCTTAGTAAGGTGTGTGACATCATCAGACACTAGTGTACATTTTGGATCTGTTTTTCATGCTGTCTACTAAAGTATTGGGGAGTCCTTGGGGGCTATTGTCCCCCTCCTCTCTCAAGGCGATTTTCAGTTCTTGCATGGTTCGGAGAGGGCAAGTTCTTTGAGAAACACGTCTGCCAAGAGCATCCCAGGCATGCTCTATAAGATTTAGGTCAGGAGAGTAAGCAGACCATGTCATACGCTCAATATTTTCACTTTCTAGTGTGTCCGATACTTCAGCGGTTCTGTGTGGACGCGCATTGTCGTCCATAAACAGAACATCTGGACCTACTGCATCCCTAAAAAGACGAACATGATCCAGAATAATCTCTCTGCAATACCGCTGCGATGTAACTGTACCTCGCTCAAAGATGTGAAGCGGTGTTTTACCATTGTGCATAATGCCTGCCCACACCATCACGCCTTGGCCATACCGATGACGTTCCTGAACATTCTGTGGTGCATAACGTGTTCCCCTCTCTCTCCACACTAACTGGTGGCCAGAATCACTTGTCACAGTGAAACGGGATCCAGAGAATATCACTCTGGACCACTCTTGCTGACCCCAACCAATATGTTCCTTACACCAACGTAATCTTTTTCGACGATGGCGTGGTTGAAGTGGGATGCATTGAGCAGGCTTCCGTGCATACAAACCAACCTAATTTAATCGCCTAGAAATGGTTCTGGCTGATACATTTGTACCGAGTACCGGTTGCAAGGTCTGCAACAATCTGACTAGGAGTGAGATGGCTCTTCCATTTCGCCACTAGGGATACATATCGATCCGCTTGAGGTGTGCTGTTCCTTCCACGTCCATCAGCATGCTTTCGCATAGCATTTCCACCTTCAGCGGCCATTTTAAATCGCGATATGACACTTTTTGCCACTCCCATTACTCTGGCCACAGTAGTGACACTTTGTCCTGCTTCGAGCCGTCCAACTGATTGTCCACCATCGTACGCACTCAAATGTTATCTTGCAGACATTTTGCACCTAATTATAGCCACACCGCACTGATTTTTACAGAAATAACTTAAACAACCTACGGCACTATTTTCGTGAAACACCTAACTGCATGAAATTTCGAATGAATAAAGAGTTTTCGTGCACTGCCTTTTATACAGATAACATGTCCTGCCCTATTACATTCTCTGCATTTCATTTTACTGTGATTAGTCTGCTGTCGGGAACGCTAGCTTGATAAAACAAGTTGTTCCTTAGCAATTGTCAAGCAGTGTATATTAATTGTTTGAGGATCATAAAACGGGAAGAATTTTAAGAGTTCTACAGGTTTTTTCCCCTAAGTTCGCGAAACAGGGTTAACATACGATATGTATTTGAATTACTTATTCCGTGAAATCATATAAGATAAATCATTTAGAATTTTGGGGTTTTTTAAGTAGTGAGAGGAAAAGCTCTTTAAACAGAGAAACATAACGACACATAACTTTCACTCCGAACTATTATTCCATTAGTTATAGTAAGGTATAAGAAAAGTAATTAAATTATTTTTAAAGAATGATTGCCCTGGTAGATATATAGATATAAAATTTTTCATGCTTTCCAACAAAAAAATACTTTGTATATCATTTCAGTAGAAACGCGCTAAGAGCATTCTATCTGGCCAGATGAACATGAAGAGCAAGGGGGGGGGGGGTGCAGCCCAGTATTTTTTTGATGGAATGCATGAAAAATTTTATATCTATATATCTACCCGGGCAACGCCGGGCAATAATGATAGTATATATATACACAGTTGGCTCTCTGTTTAACGAACGCTCTACTTAACGATGATCTCTGTTTAAAGAAGATATTTCCCAGTCCCGGCCCCTCCGACGTTATGGGAAATGTTACTTTTTACAAATTCTATTTAAGGACGATCTCTACTTAAGGACGATTTTTCAAGGGACCTTGAAAGTCGTTAAACAGAGAGCCAACTGTATATATATATATATATTAAAAATTTTGCATTTATTAAAAAAATCACAATTTTACTTACTTGGTTAGGTAAGTATAAAAATTCTTGGTAATAAGCTAACATTGTAGTAGTCTCCACATTCTCTTCCTTAAGTCTTTAGCAATAAGTAATAAGCAAATTTCGAGAGCGACATTTCTCAGTTAAAGGCCGTGGATGGTCTTAAATAAGTAATTATGTTAATAAATTATTACTATTATTACCTAATTTCGCTTAAAAAATCCATTTATCATTGAGTTTTCTCCGAAAAGTAGTAAAAAATAATTTTTTGCATTTATTCGCATCTATTTCGTAAATACGAAAATTACGTATCCCTACAAGAACGCTTACTCGACATTCTAGATCACTTTTAGATCCCTTTCGAGAAGCTGAAAGATCCCCACAGGACCTCTATTGCCATCTAATGCTAACTGCTTCTTGCTAATATGCTTCGATAGATTTACCCGCTGACTTGAAGACATATCTTTTCTTGACCAAACCGCTGAGACAATAGCCACAGCCTTTATTAACTGTTGGATGTCGTGAGTTGGTGCTCCGGAGGTACTGACATCCGACAGAGAAACCAATTTTGAGCCACTTTTCCCGGTGTTTGTCAAGACAGCTCTTTTAAGAAGACTCGAAATACTGCTTGCTATCCACAAGTTAATGGTATGGTGGTGCGTATCCATAGGGTCCTCAAGACAGCACTGATAGCTCTTGATCCCGATAACTGGAGTGAGACACTACCCCAGGTGCCCCTATCTTTAAGCTAAGATTCACGATTCTAGAAGATCTTCAAGTTTCCTCAAGAACTGGAATATGAAAGTTTTTAAAGTTACCTGGTGAACTATTTTAGAATAATCCTGTTTGGAACAGTTCCCAAACTTACTTTGTCCAATACCATATGTTGAGGTTAAGATCCCCTCTAGCGACTAATCACTCGAAATCCCCAGATTTCCTGGCAGGGAACTTGAGAAACTGCAGTCACGTATTTTTTTAGAACACACTATGTAAGAAAGCCTCTCATGTCTGAACTAGCTCACCGCGGCAGCTGCAAATATGTATCTTTTTGAGCTAACTATATAATTAACCAGTTATTCAAGCTGGCTTCATTATTATTCCTGGCGTAGTGCGGTAATCATTAATCTCGTCTCGGCTGGTTATCTGGTAGATTACATACTGGTTATGAGACCATTACCATCTCGAGTAAGGAACCATACTTGTAGGAAAATAGGGAAGAGAAATAATTCATTTGCCTAAGGTCGGAACAATTTAATATAATTTTATAGGCTTTCGGAAGAAGCTCAAAAATTATGGGCTTTGATACTCTTAACTTGGTAACAATAAATTTGGATACGTTATATTCTCTTAGAGTAGAAGTTTTCAAGCTGTGTCTCACGGGCAAAGAGAGGCCTGCTCAATCAGTTCACATGATTTTCAACAATATGAAAGTAAATTTGAAAAGGTTATGAAAAAAATCTTATTATTTTCAAAATGCTATCACATTAAGAAAAGTAACGTATAGAACAAAATTCCTTCTACTCCTATTTGCCACTTAATTTATCGTTACTGTTATGTATGAGAAGTTTAAAGCATGTCAGTACAAGGTTTTACAATCCTCAATGTTAATAAAATTTATTGTAACATAACTCTAAGCTAGTCCTTTATAATCATGTGTGTTAGTTTTGTTTTGGTGAACAAGCATTAATAAGAAATTCATAAAATGTTTTGGAAATCGGCATCACGTCAGCAGAAGATTACCGATTATTTCTGTATCAAAACAGTAAGCAAAAATTGAAGGTAAAATTAGTTTATTTCCCTTTGTCTTCATTTTTGTTTAATTTAATTAGTATTGTGTCAGTTTAATGTAATCGACTTTAGACAATTTAATTCATAAATGATCATTTTAAATAGATTTTATCATTTTTAATACATCATTATTGAATGCATATGGCAACTAATGAGTTATACATTTTGTGAACTCTTAACATTTTTCTTAACGGTTCGGATATAGCGAATAAAACTATTGCTCCCTTGAAGTTCGTTATAACGGGGTTCGTCTGTATTTAATAAATGTTTCCACACCATGTATTAAAATTCCACTGCAGGGTCAACAGTCGAACAAGTGAATATTTTTGAAAGATTTTTCTTGCTTTTATTAATAATCCTTGAATACACTTTAAAATTTGAAGTATCGAAAAATTAAATTCTGTAAATTGAAATGCGTACCTTTTTATAGCTACTCGTCAGTTAAGGATAGTAATGAATTCATATATGTTGTGGAAAATTACTTGTCTAGATAGTCTTAAATCTCTGAATGAATATTGTTCCAAAGTTATCAAATATGTAGACAATTTACTTATTTAAAGTAGAAAACGTAGTGTGCGCATTGTTGCTGAACTTTTCCCTGTTATAAATTTAAGTTCATTCACTCATATTCATTAAGTTATTTCACTCATATTTAAGTTCACATATACATAACAGGGTTAGCGTTTCAAACAACCCAAATTAACCCCATTTTAACTACTCATATTCAATACGCGACTGGCAAAATGAAATGAAAATATTTTGCACAAGTTGATGTCATAAAAGAAAATTTGTGATATTTCAACTATTAATAGCGATATAAACCCTTTTGTGAATTTCAATTAAAAGGCGTCATGCTGGACCCAGTCAACCCAGACCCAATAAAGAATGTCCCAATCATCCAATACCACATATAACGCACCGTTACAGGTTTATGAGAACTCGTATCGGGCGCCAATGAATCCGGTCTTAAGAGATCGTTTGCTGATTGCAAATTCCTGTCTGGTTGCACCTGAGAAGAATATCTATTAAGGCATTTATCTGTAAAATAAAATATGTTTCTGCAAAGGAAGAAATGTATTTCATAGTCACGGATTTGATAAAATGTCTGGAACTTTGGTACTGTCTGGTAGGAAATCGCTCGAAAGTATGTTTTGGGAGAGCTGTGTGATCTGAATCAGTTTATTTTATTCGGATGGTAATGTAATGAAGACAATTAGTAATGAAATTGCTTTTTTTTCTTACTGGATTTTAAATACAAAGAAATCACGCTTGTGTATGAGTGGGGGAATTAAGGGGGGGATGATCCCAAATTTAAACAAATAAAAGTGGATTTCTCCATCTATCTATATATATACAACAGTTCCGTAACTGACTGACTGACTGACTGACAGATAACGCACAAACCAAACCGCTGGACCTAAAGGGTTAAAATTTTGCATGACGATTCTTCTTATAGTGTAGGGGTGCACATAAGAATTATTTTTGAAAAATTCTTCTTAGATTTTTTAAAATCAAATTTTAAAGGGGTTTTTGTAACATTCTTTAAAGTTTGCATTTAAAATAATAATCTGATGGTTATAAAATTTATATCACGAGAAAGACCATAAAAATTCCTTTAAAATGAAATCTTTTTCGAATCTTTGCCTCCTTTTTTCTGATTTTTGGTGAATTTTTAAAGATTAATTTTTAGAATTCAATTTATTAAATGCTAATCACGTGGTTTCTTTTCTTTTTGTGATACTTTAAATTAATTTTGCGTCACGTGCGTAACAACGAAAAAAATTGAGAATTTTTTTCTCTCTAATGCGGCAGACGATTGGACATTATCAAAAAAAAAATTAAATTGCAGTAAAAGAAATGTTCCTCAAACTGTACTATATTAACTGTACTATATTCTTTAGTATGTTCTATTAGATTTAATTTGAATATTTTCTTCTACATTATTTTGTGTATAAAAATAACCGTTACGATTTTTTTTTATAAATATATATGGTCACTTTTAGTTTTATATTTTCTTTTGCAAAACAACTCAACTGAAAGTAACGTATGTCTATTACCTGTCATCATAAATATACGTTGTTAATCGGTAGTGCGATCTCAGCAAAAAACTTTATAATCATTGCAAAATTCTCTATAAGGATGATTCTAAAACATCGTGATTAAAAAAATATGAATTTCCATTACTTCAGAACAGAGTTAAAGATAAGACTGAGAAACCCTACAACAAAGATTTTAAAAATTACATTCCTCTCTGTATGTAATATTTTTCAAAATTAAGATATCTATACTTTATCATTACATCAAATAAGAAATTGTTAGAGACAATTTTCTTTCATTAAAAAAGGAGTAACAATTCAGCAAGTACTAAAATATAGTGTGGATTACGTCACTCTCTATATGTACTATTGTTCACAATTCAGATATCTACACTTAATCATACCAAATAAAAAATTGTTGGGAAAATTTCTTCACTTATAAAATGGAGTAAAAATTCAGCAAGTACTACTAAAAAAAGTGTAGACAATTAACTCTTACTTACTATTAAGATATTATGATGCAATTATTAATATTTCATTATGATATTCCTCAAACTTACATTTCTGATATACACAGTTGAGTATTTCAGAAATAGGAGATACTACAGTGGCAGAATCAAAAGAACGGACTCTAGATGAACCTACATACAACTGTACATGACTAAACACTGGATTTGATAGGTCTAAACATATTTTGTCAAAAGTTTGTCCTCTTACATACATTTAGAAAAATCGATGGAACAAAAGAATAAATTATCTCGTGAATAAATTAAAATTCTTCACGTGTAAAATACAGCAATTAATTTTTTTTCACATTACGTGCTATCGTCAAACCACTACACACACGCGGTCAGCCGCTAATGTTTACATCTGGTAGTTGCAACCGTTGCCATTCGGAGTGTAGAAATATCGCCGATTTTTGTGCCGCATACCTACGCGTTTTTTATATATAGATATGTATATTTTTTGGCATTAATTGCATACATTGACCGTTGTATTTATTATAAATATATTTTTTGAATATTTTGGCATTAACTGCATACGTTTAATTTGATATACATTGTATTTAGTTTGAATGTACTCCATAGCGAAGCACGGATATTCAGCTAGTCCCACATATAATAATGAGCTTTTTAAATAGGTATGTCATTCCTGATCACAGCAAATGGAAATAACTAAATTATGAAGAAAAGTGCTAGGTAACGTTACCAAACAACTCAGGTCTTCGAACAAGTGTATTTCTGTTTCGGCGTGAAGGTTCTAGAACAGATTTCAAAGTCTCCTTTACCTGGGTGTAAAAGCAAAAGAGCATTAATGTTTCATTCAGCCAAAGAAAGAAACAATTTTATGGAAGAAATATACTAAAAGTAACTCATCGTAATGGGAGTGATTTTGATTTACATCAGGGTAAAGAAGGGATTTATTATTTAAAAAAACTTTTTTTTAAAGTTTGAAAACTTTTGGCACATTGATATATTCTATTATCTTTTAAGACTGTTTTATTTCAGAGTCTTCCCAAAATCTATACATAAGTTTAATTTACAAAATTTTTTTGGATATGAGTTATTCAAAATTTCGTTCATTCAACTTCGGTGATCCGTTAGTCTTAATTATTATACGTCGTTCGTGCTTTGCTGCCATAATTAAATGAAACAAATATCTTTCTTCGTAATTATAAGGGCTATTTCAAAGCTTTCTTTTCCCTTACCTTACTCATTATATCCTTTTCGTCCAGTATTCTACGTTATAATATAAGTTTCATTCTTTGTCGGCACAATAATTGTACGAAGCTTAATAATAATTGCGTTACTCTACTGAAACGTAATTTATATTTCGTCCTTGCAAACTTGTAATTATTTTTAATATATCCGCATTAAGTACGGAAAGATAGTTTTGTAAAAAATAGTTACTCAGTTTAAATAACAAAAAAAAGAATATGAAAGCTAAATATACACAGTAGAGAGTGACCTCACAATAGTGCAGCTTTACTTTGAATATACCAACATACCTTTTTATGACCACGACATGACAAATCAAAGTAGCGGTAACGCAGTAGTTAGAAAATTTTGAAATTTCCGCTTTGAACAAATAATGGCAATATCCACTTCTTTTATTAGTATCATTTCTCTCTCTTTTCTGTAACAGTGCTCATAGTTTTCTCAGGTACGTCTAGTGAAATCTAGCTTAGGTTCTATCTATTACGTGAATAGATTTTTGTAAGTTTCTCTCTGATTTATGTTGCCAATATCTGACTTTAAACTGATTTTAACGTAGGATTACGTTCCTCCATAACGGTCCTCCGGAAAGCAAAATTTCAGACGCTAAAACCGTTCGTCCGTATCTCGCGAGTTATAATTTTGGCAGCGCGCCAAACCCAGTCTGCATCGCTTGGACACGCAGTAAACAGTTAAACAGAAAAGTACCAAAATGCGTCAAAATTTTGATATATGTATATATATATATATATATATATATATATATATATATATATATATATATATATATATATATATATATATTTATATATTTATATATATGTATATATATATATATAATATTAAAAACTAGTAATTTCTTAATTCAACAATCTTAACATTTAAAAACTATTAATTCCTCACTTTACAATTCCAAATTACAAACCCTTTTTTAATTCCTTGAAATAGGTAATTTCCCTTGGGCATTCGTGTTAAAATCCAAGAGATATTCTAAATTTTAGCATTGTCATCCCAGTAAAACTTATATAGAAATCCCATAGTAATAGCCTTTGTAACCCCAGGCAATATTATTAAAGATGGCTGACTTTTTACCGAAATTAAGCTCGACGCGGCGTGGCTACCGAATTAGATCAGATCAGAGCATCAACAAATAACTTTTATCCAATCAAAATGTAAGTCACACCTCTGTGTCACGTGATGGAATGACTTTATAAAACTATCTGGTGTCTAAAATTAGACACACTCTGTAAGAATCGGTCTGTCATATAATCCCGGGCGGACGACTTGGAAAACTTAATAAAATGCTTTAGATTCAATTACGTATCTGTGGTCCCTGTGTCTGCGTTGGGAGTCTTTGCGGGAAAATGCTCGGTTTGTCATCATGTGTATCGGCGACGTCATCCACTCTGGCCTGTTATTTGTTCCTCCATGTCGCCGATGTTACATATATATATATATATATATATATATATATATATATATATATATATATATTTATATATATATATATTTATTTATATATATATATATATATATATATATATATATATATATATATATATATATATATATATATATATATATTTATATATATATATTTATATACATATATATATATACATATATATATATATACATATTTATATATATACATATTTATATATATATATATATATATATATATATATATATATATATATATATATATATATATATATATATATATATATATATATATATATATATATATATATATATATATATATATATATATATTCGTGTATGATGGGGCACTTTATACATACTTTTCAACGACATTTCAATGACTCAATATAGCCATTTTTTGATTTGTGTCACTTTTCTCGCCGGAGTGCGATACATTAAAATAAAAATTTATTATTAAAAAATAATTAATTAGGAGATTCTGCAAAATAATTAGGAAAATTTTCATGTCAAAAAATTAAGAATACATTTCCAAAATTAATTTTTTAAAAATACCACTATTTTTTTTAAAATTCAAGTTTTTTTTATGGTAAATTTTCATCAATCTCCAGGAAACACTCTGATACTTTAAAAAAATTATGCTTGTTAAAGTTCAAAAAGAAATCACAGGGATTTTGAAAAGAAGCCAGCGTTAATGTGAAAAAAATAGTGATAAGATTATCGCATAAATGCAAATCTTTTCGGCAAATAGCTAATATAATAGGACGAAATCATTCTTGTGTGCAGAAAATAATTTCAAAGTACAGGAGATACGGACTGATTGAAAATAATGGTGGAAAAGGATGAAGAAAAATCCTGAGTGTTGTTACAAAACGCAAAATATTTAAGGAAATCAAAAGGAATCTAAATGTAAGGGCAGTGAAACTTGCTGCACGAACCTCTGCAACCATAGGAATGTCTCTTTTGTGTAGAAATTTTACGCAGAGTTCTCCGAAAAGCCGACTACAATGGTAAGTAGCTAGAAAGATACCATCCATCAGCTCATGGAACAAGTAATATATATAAAAAAAATTTTAAAGTCAATTCCTACTTAGGTCAACAAAGAAAAATTTGAGTGTGAACTAATAGTAGGAATTGAAAAAAAGGATTGCCTGCCAGAACCTTGCCTACTGTGCGAGATTAGGAGGGGGGGGGGAAGAGAGAGAAAAAGTTTGTCAGGTTGGGGATTTGATCTCGCAACCTACAGGACGAGAGAAGCCCGCGATACCGCAGTTCTACCGTTTACACCAGTGATTCTCAACCTTTTTATAGCTGCCGCCCCCCAAAGAGGAAGAAAAATTTTCAACGCCCCCCCCCTTTCGAAAATCCTGTAATTTAGAGTATGGGGAAGAGGAGGGGGGCTACAGAATTATAAAAGGCAAAAATTTTGAGTAATTTATTTTAGTAGATTTACACACCAAATTTGTTAGATTTAACTCGATAATTTTGCCCTAGAAGGCAATTGCATTCCTCTTATTAAAATTAAAATGAGTAACGCAAAAAAGCTTAAATGCTCTTTTATGTTTAAAAATTATTTATTCTTAATTAGATAATTAAAAAAGAACAGCAAAAAAATTACACTAAAAGAGTAATAGCAATGAAGCAATCAAGTATGTCAGTGGGATGGTTGTGCTTGATGGTTCAGAGCCAGTTTCTGAACGTTCGCTTCAATATTTTTAGAGATATGAAGTCGCAAGTCCCTTCTTTCCACGATTTGGAGTCGACTTCTCTTTTTTGTAATTAGATCAGTCACAGCACTGAATCCTCGCTCCGCAAGGTAGGAGGAAGGGGTGGCAATAAAAAACTTTTTGACAATAGTCCACAGTCCTGGGTAGAGGCGACTGATGTTACTTTGAAGCCAAAATTCTGTGAGACGATAACCATTCTGGAAGCTGGCTTTCAAAGTTTCATTAGTTGAAAGTTCGCCCAATTCCTCCTGAATCTGAAACTCTGCTGTCTCAATATTCATAAAAGGGTTCTTGACCCACTGAGGGACTTCCAGGGACAAAATATCCTCAAAACGCCCAGAAAAGTCCTTGTGCAAAGACTCAAGGTGTTGACAATAAACTTGTGTTTCATCGAAGAGAATTTCACAGCTGTTATGCAGATCTGACAAGATTGAAAACTGGCTGAACTCGTTGTGACCAAAATTCTGCTTCCACAAAGTGAGTCTTATTAGGAAGGCAGAAATAACAGATTTTGTTGTGATCAAATTGAGCTCATCGCCTTGAAGCTGCAAATTTATTCCATTAAATTTTGCTAATAAATTGGTCATGTAAGCAACATCAATCTTAATTTGTAGCAATCTATCTCTCGGAGCTACATCTTTCTCTTCGAGGAACTCAAGTACAGAGTCGAAAAGATTCCAGAACCTATTGAGTTAGGCGCCTTTGGAGAGCCAACGAACCTCGGTGTGTAGAAGCAAGCGATTGAATTTTTCATCGTTGTCCTTACACAGCTGCCTGAATAATCGATCGTTGAAAGCATTACTGGGAATTTTGTTCACAGCAGAGATGACATATTGTAATGACTGATGCAAACGGTCGCTGAGGTTTTTTGCAACTAAATGCTGTCTATGAATCACGTAGTGTACATCTAAAATACCTGGTAGGAGAGACAGGGTACACAGTGAAACAGAGAAGCTTTTATAATGAAGTTTATGTTTGTGCCGCTAGATATCAGGCTGTTCAGTGACGTTTTGTTTGGAGTAATTGCCGCCCATATTTCAAGCGTGGATGTTCCTTTTGTTGGAAGTTACGAAACGAAAGTGGTTTTTTGAACCTAAAAGTAAGTTATTTATCTCTGTTATATGTCATATATCTTCATTTTAATTGCATCTATTACTTTGGATTGAATATTATATATATGCTGCGCCATTTCTCCACTTAATACCAAGGATTTAACTAAAGAAAAACAATGGAAGGGATATTTAGCCAATTTTTTTAACAAAGGGAAATGGTATACAGTGAGACATGGAACACTGGAACATTGTGAAACAATGTCTCACTGTGTATCATGATAACTATATTTATTCCATAATAGCAATATGCATTAAATGTTACTGTAATGTATTTGTTACTGTAATGTAATGTATCTATCATTACGAATTTTCTCAATTTTTATCAACTCAATTTTGAATTACTAAGATTTTGCTATTACACAATATAATGAATTTCACATCTTAACATTGTAACTTGTGATATAACATTTTAGCTTGTATTGCTGTATAGATACACATAACCGAGACTATCATTAGTAATGTTATTTAAATATTTTCTGGTACTAAATATGTTTTTTTCAGAGTTATGATGTTACGGCCTAAGAATGTGCCAAGGAAAATTGGAACAACTGGAGAAGAACAGATGGCTTTAGCTGTGAAATTAGTCCTGCAGGAAAAGTACTCTATTCGAAAAGCAGCTAAAAAGGAAAATGTCTCCTTTCAAACGTTGTATAGATATGTCAAGAAAAAGAAAGAAAATCCAGATGTTGATATACGAATGCAGCCACATTACAGTGTACGTCAGATATTTACAGAGGAACAAGAACATGATCTCACAGAATATATTGAAACATGCAGTAGAAGCTCTACCTAGGAAGAAAAAGACGAATCGAGAGCCCGGCAGAAGCAGAATTCTCACCAGTTCACCTGAAAAAGCCCTGTTAGCTGAGAAAGTTGAAAAGAAGAGACAGCTCCAGAATAAGAGGGAAAATAAGTTTTCCAAAAGCTTGCTTCGGGAAAAACCAACACGTTGATAGTTCTTCTGATGAAGAAACTGAAATGGTGCTGGATGACTCTTCAAGTTATGAAGAGAATGAAGAAAAGTTTCAGTTTCCCAAAGTAGTGCATGATGTTCATGTTGATGATTATGTTCTTGTGCGTTTCCCAAATGATGTGTTCTACATTGGGAAAATTTTGTCAGAGAGGGACGAGGATAGTAATTTTAAAGTCACTTATCTACGCAAAAGGGGGAAATATAATGCCTTTGTGATGCCAAACATTCCAGATGTAAACTCTGTAAATAAACTGGATATTGTCATGGTTCTGCCTCAGCCAATGTCCATGAAAACAAAAAATTGTCAGGATATGTCCGTTTTGAAGTGTGGCCTGTCCTTATAAATGTTCGGTGACTTTTCCAAGATTAACAATTGATTGCTTCATGAAAATTTGTGTATAATGAAGCATTCTTTGTGTTTAGTATTGTGACAATATATTTTTTAAATAAATAAATTAGCAATGTGTCACTGGGTAAAAGGTGTGGTACACAGTGAGACGAATGCTGATATTATTTTAACGTTAATTAATTCTGGTTTCTATTTACACTGCTGGCCACCCAAATTGCAACACCAAGAAAGACAAGAGATATCACAACAAAATTTATTTTGTAGATAACATGTTCACCAAGTATCAAATGATTAAATTTATAGACTTCTGTGAAGTGTGGTTCCTGCCAAAATCAGTAGCCAGAGTACCGCCATTGTTGGAGATCACCGCTGCCACACGCCTCGGCATTGATTCAAAGAGACTTTGGATGAGTTCTTGGGGTACAGCAGACCAAGCAGCTTCCACACGTTGCCAAAGTTGATCTGCTGTGGCAGTTGGGGATGGAATCTGGGTCAATCGTAGAGCCACCATGGACCACATGTTTTCTATCGGCGAAAGATCCGGAGAGCGAGGCGGCCAGGGAAGCAATTCAATCTGGCGATTGACGAAGAACCGTTGGACAATGCGTGCCACGTGTGGTCGCGCATTATCCTGTTGAAATATGGCTGTGGGCAAGCCCAGAAGGTAAGGAAGGACAACTGGCTCCAACACCTCGGAGATGTAGCGCTGGCTGTTTAAAGTACCGGCAATGCGTACTAGAGGTGTGCGAGAGTGATATCCAATACCGCCCCATACCATAATACCCGGTGCAGGACCAGTGTGGCGTTGCATAAAGCAGCTGTTCAGCATCCTCTCTTCACGGTGTCTCCAGACTCGAATGCGACCATCGTGGTGTTGCAGACAGAAGCGTGACTCGTCAGTAAAGACAATTTCATTCCATTCTGCTGTCCACATCCTTCTGTCATCGCACCATTGGCGGCGGAGACGTCTGTGGTTCTGCGTCAAGGGTAGACAAAGCAATGGACGTCTTGCGGACAGACCACTCTGCTGTAAACGGCGTCGAATGGTACGCGCAGACACTGGATGATGCGTTACAGACTGCATGTGCTGTGCTATGGTTCGTGATGTGACTGAGCGATCCGTCACTGCCATGCGCACAATTTGCCTGTCATCACGTGAAGTGGTGCGCTGAGGTGGATGCGATCGAACACGCCGGTCCGTCGTACCCTCCTGCATCCAACGATCACATATCCGCATTACAGTTGTTTGGTTTCGTCCAACACGACTACCGATTTCCCTGAAAGATAATCCACAATCTCGGTAGGCCACTATCCTTCCTCTGTCGAACTCGGATACTTGATCAAAAGATGATCGCTGTTTTCGACGAGGCATAATTGATCGTTTTTTGAAAAAAACACAAGAAAAACACAATTACCGAACTTGAAATCGTCGAAATCTCCAAGCCTTAAATAGCGCTTTGAAGTGGCGCCACAGGCGCACGTGATGTGCGTCTGCGTTGAAATTCTAATCATTTGCATATCTCACCTCCGCTAATGCATGTTGTAAATTTCATGTTATTTGCATGTTTCCTTCAGGGTGTTGCATTTACAGTGGCCAGCAGTGTATATGTATTGATAAATTTTGTGTGAAAGATTTTGCCAATAAAACAGATTTAAACATCGAATAGCTAAATTTCTTCAGTCGATTGTATTTAGCTCTTAATTAATGTTTTTTAAAAAATTTGTCTCACCGTGTACTACTATCCCCTACCTCTTTCTTCAAAAGGGAGATGAACCCACGATGACGACCCACCATTGCAGGAGCTCGATCGGTGGCAACAGTCATAATGTTCGCAAGAGGAATATTTTTTTCTTTAAAATAATCTTTGACAGTATTAAAAATACATTCCCCTTTAGTATCTGAAATCAAGCTTATTGCAAAAAACATCTCTTGAATATTTTTTCCTTCCTTCACAAACCGGACGTAAGCTAACAGTAAAGCCTCGTTTGTACTTGGCAAGGTTGATTCATCAACCTGAAGAGAAAATTCGGTGCGTATCAAAAGTTTGCATAAGGAACCTTCAACATCTTCAGCCATCTCATCAATTCGTCGTCGCACTGTATCATTGCTTAATGGGACATTTTTTATAACATTGGATGCAGATGGATGGTGCAATATCGTTTCTAAAACTTCCTTGACAGCCGGCAGTATCAACTCTTCGCTGATGGTATAAGTTTTCCCCAATTTAGCCATTAATTTTGATATATTATAAGATGCTATCAAACCATCGTCTCATTTTTTTATGAGGTTGCTAGGACGCCTGAGATAGACGGTGCCTTCAGAAACTTGTCCCTGATGTTGGTGAAAAACGACAAATCTTTATTTTGTTTGTCAGGATGAATTTTTTTCAGATGCTCCTGCAAACGAGATGGTCTTACTGTCTCATTAGAAAACACTTTGTTACAAAGTAAACACTTGGGTAGTTGCAAGTTCGACGGCGAAGGAACAAATCTGAACTTCAAGTACGTGGAATTGTATTGACGGCACTTCTTTTTATTAACCGACATCGTTGGCGGCAACAAAATATGATGAGGGAAAGATAACTATTTCCCAAAATTAATAATTCATGATCACGATAAAGAACTAATAAACGCACTTACGTAGCCGAGTGGACAAATAAGCAATGAAATTAAATCGAAACTGAAGGAAACAACAGAAATAAAGCGAACGAAAAGTAACACAAGAAACACGGGTCAAATGAAGCATTCATAGTGAAATGCTAGTTTAGACGCATAGTAGAAAGCTCAAAGCATGCGGTGCGATGCGCGCGAAAACAGCTGACGCATACGCTGTGCTGGTTGGGATCAGAGAATAATCCTAGTGTAGTTCTTCAAGGTCCTCCTACCTAGATTAAAAATTCGTCTCACCATTAGAATTGCGTGAGGGGGAGCCTTCGCGTAAATTCGTTTTATTGCTGGTACAAATGGTGTAAACCGGATAATCAATTTCATAAATTTTGGGGGGAGTTTTAAATTTCGAAGGCTAAAACATGCTCATCGCCCCCCCTACCGCCCAAAACATACCCATCGCCCCCCTACAGCCCAAAACAAGTTCATCGCCCCTCAGCATCCTCCCACTGCCCCCAGGGGGGCGGTAGAACCAATGGTTGTACACATACCCCCGTTGAGAACCAATGGTTTACACAGTAACAAGAGGAAATTACTATTCAAGAAGAAGAGACGCTGTAGGTCTAAAACTAAAATTGATTAATTAAATTTAATTAAGGAATTAATATTTGAAAAAATGTATTAACATCAAGTGTCATCCACTACAAGTTTAAAAAAATGTATTTGAACTTGAGTGGATGAATAAAAAGTACTTTTATTAACGATTGAAAATTTGAACAAGATCTCTAGGTCTAAAACTAAAATTGAATAATTAAATTTAATTAATGAATTAATATTTGAAAAAACTGTATTAACATCAAGTGTCATCCACTACAAGTTTAAAAAAATGTATTTGAACTTGAGTGGATGAATAAAAAGTACTTTTATTAACGATTGAAAATTTGAACAATATATATATAGAGAGAGAGTGTGAACTACTAGTAGGAATTGAATAAAAGAAAACGTTTAGAGTTTGCTAAATCCCACTTATCTGGGTCTATCGAAAACCCAGAACTTTTAGAATAGGGTAATTTTGCGTGACAAGAGCAAATTCAATATTTTTGGTAGTGATGATCGTCTCATGGTTTGTAGAAAATTGAAGACAGCTGTTGATCCAAAAAACTCAATACCAACAGTCAAGCATGGAGGTGGTTCAGTGAGGGTAGGGGGCTGTAAGACCACCCCCCCCAGGCGGAGTCGGAGAGCTTGTGTTCTTTGATGGTATCATGAACCAAATGGTTTTTTTTTAAATACACCCAAGAAAAACATCAAAGACTGCGCGATTAAGTTGGGCTTATATGGTAAATTCATTTTTCTACAAGAAAATGATTACAAGCACACGGCAAACAACGTAAAAATTTGGTAACTTTACCACTGTAAAGAGCATCTATACACCTCTGCCCAGTCCCCAGATACAATGTCATTGAAAATTTGTGGTCTATCCTCGAAAACCCTGTACATAGACCTCAAATAGTGAGCAAATATCATTTGAAAAGTATCCTACGAGAAGAAAGGAAAAAAATAGCTTCAGACACAGCCAAAAAAATGGGTTTTAAGGTGCGAAGACGTTTGGAGCCAATAACAAAGGCTATGCTACAAAGGTTATGCTATAAAATATTGACATTTTTATTAAAAAGGTAGAAATAATAGAAAGCATTCCTATTTTCTCAATTTATTGTGTGCAAAAATGCGTGATTGTTTGTTTAAAATGTTTTATTTATTTTCCTTTTAAAGATGTTAGCTTCAGATTTCCGCCTAACTATTATAAATTGATAAATGAATGATTTACTTGGTCTATAAAGAAAAATGATTATACTTCATCGGAATTGATTATTTACTTCAAAATCCGAATTTATCTAAGAGAAATTTGGTGTATCCTCAATTTAAGGAGTCACTGTATATGAAATTTCGTAGTTCTTTTTCTTGAGAATGCGAGTACAAACACTGGGTCCGTAGTCCAAAAATCAAGTCCTAGATGGCACTTTAGGGAGTTGGGGAACATATATTGACTGCTTGATCGAAAAACAAAGTAATAAGGCTTGGGTTTTTAGACTCGCAGCCCTCCTTACGGAAGTGCTTTCCCCCGCTTACACGTGCGAAAGTGTGCATTTTAAGCGTTTTATCAATGGAAATGAGTCATCAGCTTTGGTGTCAGCCTAACACTCATTCGTGATAAATAAATAAAATTCGCTACAGTCCAGTAGTACGCAGTTTGATAATCAATAACCCTCCTATTTAACGATAGCTAGGCAACAACAGTAAAGGGAAACGTCATTTAACTACAGCAAGGCTATGTTAAAATAAAAAATGGACGGTACAGACTGGCGCCACTTCGTTTTTAAACCTGATTTCACTTTCGTAAATAATTTGTTTCAGATCTCACTCACGCTTAGTCATACCGTAAAAGAAGTCAGCAGCGATGATTTTGCTGCGGGAGAGCGAAATGCTACACGTAACGAATGCTATGTTAAGGCTGCTGTGTACTAACCCTATTGGGTAAGTCCACCTCAGTGTTTACTTGTGTAGAAAATGTGTCCAAAGGTTGCAGATTTGGATTTAAATATTTTTTTAACGTAGGATTACGTTCCTGAATAACGGTCTTCCGGAGAGAAAAAATTTGTCCGGCGTCGCGAATTATAATTTTGGCAGCGCGCCAAACCCAATAGCAGTAAACAGTGAAACAGAAAAGTACCAAAATGCATCAAAAAAAAAGATAAGCAACGATAAGTAATCCTACGTTAATAACACGAGGTAGTTTCGTTAGAAGAGACTACCTGCAATATTTTTTTAAAATTGTACTGCGTAATAGAGGAAGAAATTTTACACCTTAGGGTCTTTATCATTTTTTAAAACAAATGAGAATAATAATTTAAAATTGAAATTATTTGGGAGAAAAAAACTGGTATATAGTGTGTTTTTTAAACGCTCCTAAATTCCTTTTGTGGACGAAATTTATGAAGCGATCCTTTCGCAAGGCGCAAAAAAGTTCAGGCTATCTGAAAATACCATCTTTATTGAATTATCAGCATCTATGGAGCAGTAAATAGTAGACAAATTTCTCGATAGGTTAACATTTAGGTGAGCGAATCTAATAGGGTTAGTGCATAGCAGCCTTAACACACTGCTTTTTGGTGAGCATCTGAAAAACTGACGTGTTTTAGCGTCGATGGTGAAAACTTGATTAAATTCTATTCAACATCGGTAACGGGGAAAAAAACTAAATTATGGTTCTCTGATAGCGGACATTTAACCAAGTTTAAATTAACTTAATGACTGAAAATTAAAAGTGTCTGTTTCGTGTAAAATGGGGAAATAACCAATTTTGTGTTAATTTCTTTGCACGGTTCTTCTCAACTGCGTATAGGGTTCTGATCTCTCCGAAACGTTATGGCCACCTGAACCTGGCCAAACTTTGTCTGGTTTATTTTGGATTAACTACATGACAGTATAACAAATGAGCTATGGTTTTAGTAGAGAAAAAAAATAAGGACTATCCTATCTGTATAGGGTATTAAATAAGTTCAAGGTTAAGAAAATGTTATAATTCATTGATTCGTGAGTGCTTCCTTATTCTATGTGCGTTCGATATTTTTTCCATGATACATAAATAACAGAGCGAAAAATAGACTAGAAGGCTTGGTATAGACATTTATTATGTTAAATTTTCTTTTTCAGGAGCTTTTTATTTTTTCTTTCTCTTGTCGGGCACGGCTAATTTATCTGTGGCGTAAGACTAGATTCACCGACAATTAATGTATCCTTTTCATACCAAGACAGCCAAAACTATTTTTCAAAAGTTAAAATTTATATATTCGATTTAAGGTGTATAGCAATCAGCTTACTACTGGCGGAATTTAACAAAATATATTTTATATGATTTATTTTACCATGCGCAAACTGGAAATATTTACTCTTTCATTGAAAGGGTTAGAGAAAGTTTATTTGGTTTCACTGTTTTATAGCGGAACTCCCTGTTAGGACACTGTAACCCCTAGAGGGCGCGCCCCCAGCTAGCGGATCGGGGAATGCCCCTCCTGAAATTTCCATTGGGGGTCTAGAAGGGAAATAAAATACCTTCCGCGGATCAACAGGTGGAAGTCCAACCTCTTGCGAGGCAATGCTACCCTCTTCTATGGATAGTGCAATTTAAAGTATTTTTTGGTTCAATTTTAGACTTCTTCTTCTTCTGCACTATTCCTAGATATGACAACAATAACAACATCTCAACTTCTTAGTCAAAAAGTCCACTTTCATGGAGTTGAGAACACGCCACATTCATATGGTTTTTTGTATTATTTATTACAATATACTAGTCTTAACACATTGTTGACTGGCAATTTTATTAAAATATATACGCAAGTCACCGACTTAGGCTGAAATTCTGGAATAAAGTACGGAATTTTTATTTTCTATCTATTTTCTTTATATGGGAGAATCTGATAATTCACATTTTAAATGATAAAATGCGAGGATTTGCCTGAAATTAATTCAGGTCACAGTTAAAGAAGCTTCCAAGTAAAGCAAAGATCAGTTTATCAAAAATTTCTCCAATGTGACTTTCCTTTATCCTAAATTGTCTTGAACATTTGCGTGTAAAAACACGAGTTTTTACGGTACCGGTCAACAATGTTTTAATACTGGTAGAAACTAACAAAATAAGTTTTGTGTGAGGTATTTTACCATCCATAAACTGAAAATATTCCCCCTTTCATCGAAAGTGTCTGAGAGCGCTTATTTATTTCACTGTTTAACAACTGAACTTCTTAAGTCAATAAGTCCCCTTTGATGGACTTTAGACCACTCCTCATTTATGTGGTTCTATGAATTATTTATTACAGTACACGTAACGAATGCTATGACGGCTTTTCGCTGAGCATCTGAAAGACTGAGCATGTGTTAACCTCGATGGTGAAAACTTGTTTAAATTCTATTCAACAACGGTAACGGAAAGAAAAACAACTAAATTATTGTTCTTTGATAATATACATTTAACCAAGTTTGAATGAACTTAATAGTGGAAAATTGGAATCATCTGTTTCGTGTAAAAGGGGAAAATAACCAATTTTGTGTTAATTTCGGTGCACAGTTCTTCTCAACAACATATAGGGTTCTGAGCTCTCTGAAACGGTATGGCCTTTTGGGCCACTCCTTATTTATATCGTTCTTTGTATTATTAATTACAATATATTAAGGTTTATTTTAAACATTTTAGCCCATTCTTTGAGGTAGATATCATGAATGGAACTAAATTGAAAGTAAAATACAGGGTGTCCGGGCTAAAAGTATCCAAAATTTATGACTTATTTTTACGGAACTACCCATTAGAATGAAAAATATATATTTAAACAGAAATAACACCTCACCAAGTTTTAATATCAATCTTAGATTTCGATCATGGTATCATAGATTTCGATGTGTGCACCTTTTTAGCACGACTAACGTCTAAAGAGTAATTCAGTTCTCTCCAAGTGTTTCGTAGCATATCAGGCGTTATTAGACATTTTTGCTTAGGGATTTATTAAATGTGCTGTGTATAAACAAAAACTGAAACTATGGATGAGTTGAAGAAGTGTATCATTCAAGCAATTCGTGTACTACGAAACACCTGGAGAGAACTGAGTTACCATTTAGACGTTTGACGTGCTACAAAAGGTGCACACATCGAAATCTATGATACTATGATCGAAATCTATAATTGATATTAAAACTTGGTGATATGTTCTCTCTATTTAAATATATTTTTTTAAATTCTAATGGGTAGTTCCGTAAATATAAGCCATAACTTTTGGATACTTTTAGCCCGGACACCCTGTATAACACTAACTACTAAGCACTATTACTTCCCATTCTTACTCTAAAATGGCAGTCGTGATATTTAAAAATAAATTCAAGATAATATTCATGAAAATATTCCACAATAAAATAATATCGTGGCAATTAGTGCTACAGTTCCAGTGTAGTGATGCTATTTGTGCTTTCGTGCGCGAGCTCGTGTGCGCAAGAAAGGGTATGGGAAAAAACAAACAAACAAACAAAAAACAACCTAACTTGTTTTGAGACTTTTGAAATCATTTGCTCGTACGTTAAAAAAGTAAGTCAGAAAAAAAAATTCAAGATGAAGAAAAAAATTTATTAAGCTGATCAAATGTATATCATAGTGAATGTCGTGACGTCCTGGCATAGTGCGTTGAACTTTAAAGCAGAATTTAGGGAAAACGGATTAAAACTAGTCATTTTGACTTGCTTTTAGAGTTAAAGCTTAAAATCTGCAATCATTAGATATCTTTTGTTGCTTTAAAAAGCATAAATTAGATTCTATGAATACAAAACTGCAAGAGCAGTAAATGGAACGGAAGAACGTTCTCAGGGAAACAGAAACAAACAAACAAACAAAAAATGCTTTTGGAATTCCAACCTCACATTAGTTAGAATATTATTTATCGTCCCCTTATTTGGATTGCAGTGATATTTTTTTCAATGGGCGAATTTTTTTTAATTTATGGATACTAGAAGTTGTATCGTAGTTAAAGATTATTAGAGGTCAGTTTAACAATCGAACCTTAAAAGTCTGTTTGACCAATATTTTGTTTGTCAAGTATACTTTTAGGGGTAAAATTTAAATTTATAGATTCTTTATTTTGGGTTAATCTTTATAATTTAATTATTCTGATTTATCCTAATATTTTCTATTATCAAGAGCATAGGTTAATTGCATGTTAGTATACGGGTAACCTATAAAAAGAAAGTGAATCAATCCTGGATCCGATGGAGCCCTAGTAAAGAGGCGAGAATCAATGGGACTGCCTGGTGAAGACTTCCGGCTAGGCCTGGGCAGGGAAGATCTTTCATAGAAGGTAACAACGGTTTCAAATGAAGGTGAAAAATTACAGAATGAGGAACTGTTGGCCATCAATTGATAAAATAATATAGGTGGCAAATATTTACTATTCTTCTACAAAGGGTTGATATACTTTAACAATTTTGCCTCTATCAGTATACTGTATGCGTACTTCATTCATATTCTAGGATAACTAGATTGCATCGCTTTCTTGCCTCCCTTCTCTCTCACTGTGTGTGTGTGTTCGTTCGGGAGATTGCTTACATTGTCCATAGGTTTCCTTTGAATTAATAATTACTCTTGTTTTAGAACAGCTTAATGTTTTATTTTATTTCCTTTTATTTATTGATTTGTAGATTCATTTATTTATATGTGCTATATATGTTTTATTTATTTATTTATTTATATGTATTCGGGAGATTGCTTACATTGTCAATAGGTTTCCTTTAAATTCATAATTTCTCTTACTTTAGAACAGCTTATTGTTTTATTTTATTTCCTTTTATTTATTTATTTATATATTTATTTATTTATATGTGTTATAGTACACGCTTATCAATGCGCAATACAGAAAAAAGACGTAAAAAAATTTGTAATTAAGCTTTAATTCTTTGAAAATATGGAAAAAACATGAAAAGATGATTTAGGGCAACAATTTGGTTACATGTAAACGATAAAAAAAGCATTGTTTAGAAATGATGCAAGATTTTTAATATGGCGTGTGGTCTCCTCGAACAGCTAAGACTGCTGCACAGCTGTTTTCCATGGATGCGATGATGTTATCGATAAGACTTTGGGGAATACTGTTCCACTCCTCAAGAAGTGCAATCTCCAAGTCTCGGAGAGTAAAAGGAGGCCTTGGTCTCACAGAAATGCGTCGTCCGAGCATGTCCCAAAGATGCTCGATTGGATTCAGGTCAGGAGAGCAAGCTGGCCATTCCATACGCTGTATTGTTTCAGCTTCAAGCATGTTCTCCAAAAGACGAGCTGTATGCGGTCTGGCATTATCATGCTGGAAAACAAAGGAATCTCCAATGGCTGCAGCGTAAGGTATGACATGAGGTCTCACTATCTCGTCTGCATACCTTCGGGCCGTCAAAGTACCATTCCGAATGATATGCAGGTACGTACGCCCACCTATGCTGATTCCACCCCATACCATAAAACCAGCTCGTCTGTATTGTGACCTTTCACGAACGAATGTGGGGTTATGTCGAGTGCCCCTTTCCCTCCATACCAAAACACGTCGGGTGTCACACTCCAGACTGAATCGGGACTCGTCTGTAAACAGCACTTGGCTCCAATCATGTTGCTCCCAATCTCGATGTTCAGCAATGTGTTTTAAGGCTGCTGTGTACTAACCCTATTGGATTCGTTCACAGAAATGTTAACCTATGGAGAAAATTTGTCTACTATTTACAGTTACATCAATGCTGAAAGTCTAATAAAAATGGTACTTTCAGATAGCCTGAATGTTTTTGCACCTTGCAACAGGATTCACTTTATAAATTTCGCCAATCAAAGGAATTTACAAGCATTTAAAACACACTATTCCAGATTGTTTCCCTAAATAATTAAAGTTTTAAAATATTATTTGCATTTTTTTTAAACGATAAATGCCCCAAGGAACACAATTTTTTTCTCTCTTACGAAGTACAATATATAAAATAAAAAATCTTTAAGTCGGCAATCCTTGGACATAATCATCTCCATAGGTTAGCACTGAGATGAGCGAATCCAATAGGGGTTAGTGCACACCAGCCTTAAGACAGCCGAATAGTTTCTGTCGGAAGTGAGATCCCGACTGCAGTGTTCCAAAGACGCGGTCGTCGACATGTCAAATGGGTGAGACTCGCACACAGTACTGGGTGCACCCTTCAAAGGAGTGATTCGTTCTCATTTTCACGTCATCTCCGCTTTTAAAACTTGCAACATTGTTTCTTTCTGTTGCCGCGGGTTAAAAATACGTTCTCTGTCTCCTCTCTGTTTAATCGCGACTTGATGGTAGCTCGAACGTTGGCTGTCGGCCGGCGAAGACATTTTAACGCAACGTCAAAAAGGAGGAAGGGGGAGGGGCGGGGAGAGGAACCTCTCCGTTAAAAAAAAGAAAAAGACTGATGACTAATATGAGCACTTAATCATTTCGGCGAGTTCGCTGTCAAAACAGAAGACTCCAGTGAGTGACACATTCTATCCCTGAACTTCACTCTGACCGTGAACTATATGCGAGTTGTTGCGGAATGGGCATGGAAAGGAAATTCGATTGGTATTTGCTATTTAACTGAAATTGAAATGCTTACATTTCTTCAGATCAGTGGTTCCCAACCGGTGATCCGCGAGAACCACGATTGTCATTTGCTATTTAACTGAAACTGAAATGCTTATATTCCTTCAGATCAGTGCTTCCCAACCGGTGGTCCGCGAGAACCTCGATTGACATTTGCTATTTAACTGAAACTGAAATGCTTATATTTCTTTAGATCAGTGATTCCCAACCGGTGGTCCGCGAGAACCTCGATTGGCATTTGCTATTTAACTAAAACTGAAATGCTTATATTTCTTCAGATCAGTGGTTCCCAACCGGTGATCCGCGAGAACCTCGATTGGCATTTGCTATTTAACTCAAAACTGAAATGCTTATATTCCTTCAGATCAGTGGTTCCCAACCGGTGGTCTGCGAGAACCTCGATTGACATTTGCTATTTAACTGAAACTGAAATGCTTATATTTCTTTAGATCAGTGATTCCCAACCGGTGGTCCACGAGAACCTCGATTGGCATATACAATAGATGCAATAGATGTCGATACAATAGATGTCGATATAATAGATGTAATAGATAACTAACAGACACGATATAATAGAAAACTAACTTAACCAGTACATATGCACTCTAAGAAATTATTTTTTACAGTACACTAAAGAGAGTAAGATAATTCCATCCTGTATTGACGTGCGAAAATAAAAATTTACGTTTAAATGATTCCAAACCATGTCTATTGGAAATACGAACCACGAATAAACACGTTAGCAAGAATCCTTTTCAAAAGGGCAAAACAACTAAAATAACTAATTTTGGATTAAAAGAAAAACGAAAGACTAAATTAGCTTTGATATAAAGCCATTCTAAATGGATGACAGAACATCAATAAATATGGATGCTGAATTTTATGTTGATGCAACGAATATGCTTTTTTTTTAAATTTTACAAAATTCTATCAGCAACATAATAACGAGAAAAATGGCCCGTGAAATTAAAACTCTTTGCTCGAAATAGTGCAACCGGAGAAAGTTGTTTCAGCTGTAACTCCGTTTCTATAAGAATATTTTTTCTTTATGGCTTTCATAATACGTCTAGACTTTGCTACAGACTAAAAATAAGCAATACAGTAAAAGCTTTTTGCTTGAAGAATTAAAATATATGAGATGCATAACAAATTTAAACTTTAAAACTGACCCAGATCCATGGGGGGGGGGGGTACTAAAGAAATCAGAGGTCACCGTTTTATTTCCAATGTAACTGAAATGTTACGTTACCATTGAAAAAATAATGCGTGTTCAAGACATCATTACAGGTAGCCCTCCTACAGCACGGCATCTTATAACACGGTTTCGCTCTAACACGATAAAGAAATTGCGAAAACCTTTGTACAACACTGTACATCTATAGCACTAGATTACATGAATTTTGTTTAACACATTTAAAAACTAAATTACCTTAAAATAATGACGGGAAGGAATAATGATCTATATTTCATGAACCATGTTACATGAAAATGTATAAACAAATTATAATTTATTAATTCATAACTCTATGAAATTACAAGAAGGCCTACGCTTAGCTGAAAATCTTGAATAATTTTTCCTGAATGTAGACCCTTCCGCTGAAAAAAGCCGAAAATTCAAAAGGGAGCTGCAAAATTGTCTGTCTCCATACCGTGAATCTACAATGACCTTGTAAGAACCAAGAAATAAACCAAAATTACAGATTTTTTAAAGAGGATAGAAGGTGCAAAAAATCTAAATTAAGAAAAAGGTTCTGAAAGTGAAGGTGATACCGTTCAATCGAAAAAACGTTCTCGTTTGATTGTACTGAGCATTGATGAGGAAGAAATTTATTAAATTAAGGACGCATTAAATGAAAATATTTTTTTAATTTCTTTTCGTTTCATATTATACATACATTTATATTTTTAATAAAAATTAAGTTGCTTATATGGAATTAAATTTTTTTTTGTTTTTAATAAGTTTTCGGAACGTAACCCCCTTTTTTGAACTGTCTCTGGGTCTCCTATAACACGGTTTCACACATCACGGCATTTTCTAGGAACCTATCTAACGTGTTATAGGAGGGTTACCTGTATTTTAATTTTAGAGAGCCCCTTTTTTTTAATTATCAAATACGTATCGTTAAAATTGGTAGTCTCAGCCATTGAAATATTTTCATGATAATTAAATCTCGCGAAAATCAATAAATCGTAAATTTATATTTAGACCAGACGTGTCCAACCCTCGGCCCTCGACATGTAATAATGCGGCCCCACAGGATCGTAAACGGAGTAAGGCTCCGTTTCAGATTAGCACCACAAAGGTCGGAGTCCGACTCGCCAAGGAGTCACCAGAATTTTGATTGAGCACCCCTAGGGGTGACATCTGGGGGGATCGTACCCTCCCCACCCACTGAACTCATAGAAAAACTTTCCGGTCTACGGATTCCCCGTGATCATATCCCGCCTAGACAAGGAGGTATTTAATAGCGCTTGCCGGGATTCGATCAAAGCATCTTCAGTACCGAAAGCGGACGCGCTACCATCAGGCTACTTCGGGCTTTTTAATGTTATATTGAAAATAAATTAAAGTTGCGTTTCTTGTATGTATTAACTGCATTGCATATTTTATAATCGGCCCAAGACAATTTCTCTTCCCCCAATGCCGCCTACGCAAGGGGTTAAACCATAGGGGTTAAGCCTAAGGGTTAAACCATGAAATTAATCCAAATTTATACCCTTCTTAAATGTTGACTCTGAACCGTTTTTAAATGTTATAAATTATTAAAATTATTTTGAATTTGTAATATAAGTTTATGGTAAACTGCATTTCTACTTCCTTATAAGCTCCATTTTCCTTCCCGAGAAAAACTATTCATTACAGTTTTCCTCGTTATAAATAACAGGTAAAATTTGAATTGATTAATTTTGAGCACATTTACGTAATTTTCAAAATGAGGAAATTCGGTTACATGACTCCGGAATGTGAAGTATGTAAATATAACGAACTTTGTAGTTGTATTTGGAAGTTGTGCAGACAAAAAAAAAAGGAATCTGCGAGTCACGCGACAGAAGTATCTGTCAGTAGCGTGACTCGTTGATTTGGATATAAAGAACAGAAGATGATAAACAGATTATTTGATACTCATATTGTTGACACGCTTGCCTTCAGTGCTCCGCAGGCTATCAAGTGGTCCCGAAAACTGTTTGAAGCTCTCTGTAAAAACTTTTATTTTTTTGGGAAGGACACTATAGTTTTAGCAGTTAGTCATAAACATAAGCAATATAAAAAGAACATTTACACACACACACGCACATATATATAGATATACATATTATCTTTAGGATTTTTAGAAAACAATATTTTGTATTTTGTTAAGTATATAAAGTTACTTTCAATTTCGTACTTAATAAAGTTAAAAAATATGTATAATAAATATAATAAATAATATTTATAAAATATATATAATAAATGTATATTTAATAGATATAGTATAATATTCATTTTATTTTAATGTTGCCATTGGAGCATAAGATACACTCCAATTTTAAGTAAATTTTTTTTTACGCAAAAATGTGCGTCTTATGGTCCGAAAAATACGATATATATATATATATATATATATATATATATATATATATATATATATATATATATATATATATATATATATGCACTGTGTACCAATAAGTATTTGGACTCCTGTGATAGGAAAAAACAACAAAATTATTCATCTATACTTATAAAAGCAAGTGTCCGTGTGTGTGTGTGTTTGTTCGTGTGCGGCCTAGAGACGAATCTATAAAACTTACAACCGTGAAATTTAGCACACGGGTAGTGAAGAGTCTGAACATGTGCACCTCGAAGCCCGAATTTTAAATTTTATTCTAGAAATTTTCTTATTTTATGTTTTGTGAGATATTTTATGTTTTTTTAACTTCAGATTACGATATCTCGGCAAAAAATGATCGTAGAATTTTGATCTTTTTACAATCTAAGACTACAGACATTTCTCCTTCAAACAAGACCTCATTTGTTTAAAAATAATTTAAAACAGGCTAATATTTTCATCAAAATATTAAACCCACTTTTCTCGAGAAATTTACGCGCTTTTGAGGATCTACGGTCGATGCTCTTCGAGTTTTTATCTTACAAAGAAAATATTTACATCATCTGGAAGATAAAAGCTTTCTCATTCATATAAACCTCATTTCAAGTCTCTATCTTAAAATTTTAAAATTTAGATTTTTAATTGAATTTTAAAGAACGATACTTCAATACAAATTTTCTACGCCGTTCTTCAAACGTGGTAGGAAGAACGGCAAATTCTCCCCTTGGGTTGTAAACAACGATAACGGAATGTTTTAAATCTGATGGGGGGGGGGGAGGACTATTTGCAGGAAGTCGAATGAACTCTCATTAGATTGTCAATCGTATGATGACAATGGAATGTTTGAAATCTCATGGGGGGGACTGCTTCCAAGCAGTCATCTTGTGGACGGATGGCTTGAGCGTAGCTAGGCGAACCCCGGCTAGTATTCAATATTTGGTAGAACCTCCACGGGAGGCAATTACAGCCTCAACCCTCCGAGGCATGCTTTCCACAAGTCCTTGTATGACAGCTAGTGTTATTTTCTTTCACTCTGCTTGGAGAAGATATGTACGAGTAAGTTCCTTCACCGATTTTGGACGGTTGGTGAACCCCTTGTTTCGACAATCTAACTCGTCCCAGAGGTTCGCGATAGGGTTCAGGTCTGTGCTCTGGGCAGGTAAGTACATTCGGTTGTCACCATACCAATTCAGGGTGGAACACACAACATGAGAGTTGGAGTTGTCGTCCTGGGATTAACATGGGTCCAACCCGTAAAACTACCACAACGTAGGAACACTGTCAACTAAAATAGTGCAGTAGGAGTAGGCGTTGAGCGTTCCATGAATTGGGAGCTAGGGTCCCAGTTCATACCAGGAAAAACACCCCCAGAGCATTATCCCACCTTCACCGTGGGCACTTTACTGTGGGAACAATGCATTTTGGCAGGAGGAGTTCTCTAGGCAGAGGCCAGAAACCAGTCCCTGCCATCCGAACCGTAGAGGATGAACTTTGATTCGTCGCTACCAAGAGCCCGTTTCCACTGATCTACAGTCTACTTTCGACGTGCTTTGCACCACATTAAACGAGCAGCGCGATTGGACTTTGTCATCAAAAGCTTATGGGCGGCAGCACGACCATGAAAACCAAGCAGATGGGCTTCCTTACGAATGGTATTCATCCAAACAACCCTCCCGGATGCCTGTTGAAACTCCTCGAGTATGTGGGCCATCGGTTGGGTACGGTTCTTCCGAATTTCTCTGGACAGCACCCGTCGGTCTCTATCTCCTAGTTTCGTGTGTCTGCTAACTTTTGGCACATTCTGACAATCACCGCTCACCTTCCACTTCTGAATCACATAGGCCACTGTCGATTTTGGGTAATTCAGCTCGCTAGATATGTCCCCTAAGGATCGGTCATTTCTGTGATACCCGACGATTACACCTTTCTCGAAATCAGATAACTCTACACTTCGAGGCATCTTGCATGCGACTAATGCCAATTTTGTTTCCTACACAATATTTAACGGCGAAGGGCGTGACGTATATCAGGACCGGAGATATCGTCATTTGTATGGGTGTTCAAATACTTATTGGAAGTTAGTATATATATATATATATATATATATATATATATATATATATATATATATATGTAAATATATATATATATATATATATATATATATGTATATATATATGTAAATATATATATATATATATATATATATATATATATATATGTATATATATATATATATATATATATATATATATATATATATATATATATATATATATATATATATATATATATATATATATATATATATATTAGTTAGTTCTAGAACTCTGATCTAGAATTCAATACAGATGTGGAATTCAGTACAGAAAGAACGGCTTTCTTGGATTTGTACAACCACGTAGATGTTGCCGATTTGTATAAAAGTGGCCCGAATGAAAGTGAGACTTTTAGTTTTTTTTATGTGATGGTTTGTTGGTTGGAATATATGAACATGCAGGAAGCAATAGCGATACACGAGCTACATATCTGCTACACACAGTCACATTGTTGGTTGAAGCAGGTGTCCCAGCGCATAGTAGATTTTGGATAACCTGAGAGAAGAACGTCCGTATTCGTCGGTCAACGGCCCAGTCTTGAACGAAGGCTTGGAGCTCTGCATCATTAACAAACCGGTGTCCCCTGAAAGTCTTTTTCAGTGGCCGAAGATGTGGTAGTCGCAAGAAGAAAAGTCGGGAGGGGGAGGGTCGAGGACCTCCCAGCGGAACCAGCGCAGCAAATCTTGTCCACGGCAGTCATTTCCATGGTTGTGGCCAAGTGTGCTTGAGCAGGTCTTGGCATATCCCGTGCTCACAAGTTCATTACGAAATCGCCTAAATCGTATGAATACTGTGCATTGTGATAAACACTCTTGCCTATACATAACAATCTTAAGACGATATTTCGGTTTCGATAACACCTTCTTCCGTCAAACATCGAATAACCACTCGTTGGGCCTGTTTGGTCCAATCCATGTCACGACCGTATATAGTCACCCTCCTTGAACACGTTCAAACTGAACGTTAACACTTTTCCTTCGATAGCAGCTTTGTTTCGTGAGATACAACGTCATCTAGTGGCTCAAACGTAAAGCTCTGGGTATTACCCACTGACGCCAAAACAAAAATCTCACTTTCATTTGGACTACACTTATATGTATTGTCATTTCACTTTCATAATGTGCCGCCCACATCCTATAATGGTCAGTGTTATGAGCTTCCATGGAGCAGGCTGAGTTCGAATCTTATTAAGACATGACCATTGTTGCACTGTTATACCCTCACAGAGAGTGATGTTGGTTCGCCTATAGGGTGCTCCCATAATAAATCAACCCACAAATTCGTGGTGTGGAATGGGCGAATGTAGAAAAGACAAGTGCCTGCTACGTTAGAAGTTAAGTAAATAGTTCCATAATGTTCCTTATTAAATTTAGACGAAATAATGGGGATTTATTTCGCATTTCAAAGAAGAATGCCGGCTAATGTAGAGACAAATAAAACAGGAATAATTTGTATTTGGTAAAATTATCGTAATATCATTAAATTAACATTTACTAAGTTATGGCTACTCTGGGGCAAAAGAAATGAAATGTTCGAATATTTTGAAAGTTGAAAAATAGCGAAATATGTCGATAATTGTCAATTGTAACATATAAAAGGATTTTTTCTATGGCATACAGGATCGCTTGAATTACAAGTAATATCAAAGGCTTTTTGTGTAGCATACAGGATCACTTAAATTACAAGTAATATCAAAGGCTTCTTTGTATGGCATACAGGATCACTTGAATTACAAGTGATATCAAAGGCTTTTTTAAAGTAGGATTACGTTCCTCAATAACGGTCCTCCGGAAAGAAAAAATGCAGAGTCCATCGCGAGTTATAATTTTAGCAGCGCGCCATAGTTATAATTTTGGCAGCGCGCCAAATCCAATAGAAGTAAACAGTTAAACAGAAAAATACCAAAATGCGTAAAATAAATAAATAAATAAATAAAGAGCGTTATAATCCTACGTTAATAACCCGCGGTACTTTCGTTAGAAGAGACTACCTGAATTATTATTTTTTTTTTGTATAGCATATAGAATAACTTGATTTACAAGTAATATCAAAGGACTGTATGTATGAAATAGTTAAAAAACAATAACCTTCATTACGGTGTAGTATTAATATTATAGATGGAATCCTTCTTTACACATGACTTCTTAACACATGATCACTCAACGTATGATTTTATTTGTGTCACTTAATTTATAAATCAATTTCATTGACTGTCATCAAAAGATAACTTCGTAGATCTGTAATAATATACTTAGAATGTCTATTACCTCTTTTTCGGAATACTCATGAACCGAAAAATAATTAAAAAAAAAGGGGTAGCAATGAAAAGTATGATTGACGCGTGCCAAAAACGCCCCCAAAATATTAAAGCAGTTGGTAGGCGAGATCACTCACTCACTACGACTTCCACCCAATTTGACAGTTAATCCCTGTAATACCGTAAGCGGCTGACAACTTAATGCACTTTACACGAATACGGTTGGCCTTCCAAAAAATTTTTCTCCACTTCCGATGGGGCATCGTCGAGTTTCGTCCCTGCAAATAAAATAAAAACATTCAATAAAGCAAATAAAAACATTCAATAAAAGATAAGAATGCTGATAATAAAGGATATTAAGTAAGACTAAGAAGCTGAAAAGAGGTGGGGAGAGATGTCACGTGAGCTGATAATGGCAGCAGTGGCTAACTAAGCATATAAAAAACCATTATCGGAGGAGGCATGAGAGATGGTCTTTTCGAGCCATTGAGGTTTTCGCCTCTCATTTGTCTTGCAAAGGGAGCTTTTGCAGAAGATACATTGTTGCCGTTGGTGATTTGCAGAAAACCAGTCAGGCGGGTGAAAGTCGGCTTGGCGAGAAAGATGATATGCAGATTACAGAAGCAGATCGCCTTGAATTATTCATTTTCCCCGAGATGGCAACACTTGCTCAACCGTTGTGCGACGAGTTGCTTCGTTCTCTCCCACTCTTCGTCGTCGGTTATAAAACGGGCATCATCTCCTCCTCTGTATTCTAGGGTGCAAGGATCTGCTTGTTTGCGTTATGTAATAGCACAATATTGGTGACAGCTCGTTCTACGAACATGTTCTTTGTGTTTTTTTTTTCCGTGAGACACTTGACGTTGATTTCGAGGTCACGGTGTCTGGGGTAAGGGGGGAGAAATTTAGACAGTCGACACTTTCACTGTTTATTCAGCTCGTTTATATGGAAAGTCATTTTTGAAACACATGAATAAATACAATTTTTTAAACGCATCTTCATTTAAATAAATTTAATAGCTGTCCCTTTCGTTTCCTTACTCTGGCACTGAAATATGTAGCTTTCATCTCACCTCTTTGCTTTGCATCTGCACAAATGACTCGTTGATTTGAAGAGCAATGGATTTCGGTTTCTTTCTTGTATTCTTCGATCTCAGTTTAGTTTTATAACCATTCATGGAGGGAACGCTAGCACTAACTCTTTCGCGAAAATGATAACTTTTCTTGCTTCTCTCCATGTTGATCAAATTTTAGAGAGTGGTGGAATGCATGAATCTAGGTTATAATGTCGTACATGGTAAACGAGGGGTTATGGACTCTACGATTTTAACCCTTTACTTTCTGCTTGCGAATTAAATGCATACATACAGCATACTAGCTAATTTGGGTGAAGCTAATCTGAACAGACACATAAAGCTATTTCATAATGATATCTACCATATTTTTCGGACCATAAGATGTACCGGATGATAAGACGCATCTCAAATTTATGGGAAGGTTTTATGGGAAGGTTTTTAGAAAAGAATATTTTGTATTTTGCTAGGTATATAAAGATATTTTCAATTTCTTACTTAATAAAGATAAAAAATATGTATAATGAATATTATAAATAATATCTATAAAATATATATAATAAATATTTATATAATCTAAACAATAAATGTACATTTAATAGATATAGTATAATATTCATTTTATTTTAATGTTACCTTCAGAGCATAAGATACACTCCAGTTTTAAGTCAATTTTTTATGTACAAAGGTGCGTCTAATGATCCGAAAAATAAGGTATATATATATATATATATATATATATATATATATATATATATATATACACTCAAGAGCCAAAACATTATGACCACCCCCTACATTTTGCAATGAATTCGCCTGCATGACGTGGAAGGCACGTGATCAGGTGGAAGTGGTATTTAACTGCTGCTGGAGAGTCTGAAGAATCATTCTTTCACTTACTTCTGTGTGTGATGGGAAAGGCTGCGGATCTAAGCGACTTTGATAGAGGGCAGATTGTAATGGCTCGAAGGCTTGGAACAAGTATTTCCGAAACTGCACGACTCGTGGGTTGTTCGCGACCTACAGTTGTTAGTACTTATGCAAAGTGGATGAATGACGGTGAAACCAGTAGTAGACGACATGGTGTTGGACGTCCACACGCTATCAAAGAAAAAGGTCGTCGGAGACTGTCTCGCACGGTGAAGCAAAACCTGAGCCAGACAGTGGCTCAGCTGACAGCCCAATACAATGCAGGGCCAAGTAGAATAGTATCGCAGCACACTGTTCAGCGGACACTGTTGGATGTGGGGCTACGCAGCAAACGTCCCACTCGTGTGCCTTTGCTGACCAAGCGTCATCGCCAACTGCGCCTGCGCTGGGCCCGGGAACATCGCGACTGGTCCATGGATCAGTGGGAGAGAGTTGCCTGGTCAGATGAATCATGGTTTGTCATTCATCACGTCAATGGCCGTGTCAGGATACGCCGTCTTCCAGGCGAACTGTTGCTCCCTCAATGTACAGTAGGTCATACACAGGCCGGTGGAGGCGGTATTATGCTTTGGGGGACGTTCTCTTGGGCGTCTCTGGGACCCGTGGTTGTGGTAGAGCAGACCATGAATGCTACAGGGTATCTGAACATCATTGCGGACCAGTTGCACCCTTACATGGCCTCTGTTTTTCCAGCTGGAAATAGAATGTTCCAACAGGACAACGCCCCGTGTCACAAGGCTAAAATTGTGTTGGAGTGGTTCCAGGAACATGATGCTGAATTCCAGTTAATGTCCTGGCCACCTAACTCACCGGATCTCAATACGATAGAACACATTTGGGATGTCATGGGACGGCAGCTCAGAGTTCAAAGACCACCAATTCGCAATATCTCGGATTTGCGTGACCGTTGCTTAAACATCTGGTACAATCTGTCTCCGGCCATCTACCAAGGACTTGTGGCATCCATGCCAAGACGGGTTGAAGCTGTGTTGAGCGCCAAAGGTGGGCCAACTCGTTATTGACAGGTGGTCATAATGTTTTGGCTCTTGAGTGTATATATAAGATAAATAATAAAATATTCATTTTATTTTAATGTTACCTTCGGACCAAAGACGCACCCAAAATCTAAGTCGATTTTTTTATATAAAAAGGTGCGTCTTATGGTCCGAAAAAATGGCAATTCATGATGTTACCTGTTGGATTTTCTAACCATATGCACGAAAAATATATTCTCCAATAAGGAAATTTACAACATCTGTTACGAGTTTTTGATATTTTGGCATAATATTTGTACCTCAGTTTCATTCAAAAAGTTCCAAAGTTATCAGTCGTTGACGATATATTATCATAAATTGCAATATTGTTATCATCATCACTTTATGAATTAATATACTGAAGTGTCAATGTAGAGCTGCCACACCACAGGTCCAGGGTTCGATCCTGCGACTGGGCAAGGTCTACTCAGCCTTTCATCCCTTGAGTGGGTCGATAAATGAGGACCAATCTTGATTGGGAACTAAACTCTGGGGGATCCTACGTCAGGTTGACCACCTTACGGAGACATATGCTGTATGGCACCCCAAGCACACGGTCAAAAAAGCGGAGATGGGCACCGCCGGCCTTGGTCCACAGCAGACTCTTGTGGCATGAGTTTTGTTTAGTGTTAATGCAGAATATCGTTTTGATAAACTAGAATGGTAGAAAATAATGTTGGTTTTTTTACCCTTTCTTTTAGCCAACTATCAAACAGAAGGGTACTGGCAGTATGCATATTTTCGTCAGAGTCATCATGTCAGCTTGTGACTGTGCTATAAAAGGGAGTAGATATAAATCTGCGGGGAGAGTCATCATGTGCATGCCGTAATATTAGGAACGTAAATTTTGTGCTGTTGTTAATTTTATGCATTATATTGAATTATTTCGAATTATGTTTATTTTGCTCATGTTAATTGATGCATTTAAAGTTAATAAAACTGTTATTAACTAGTTTGGCATGAGTTTTTACCTTTATGCGTTTTCAACTGTAATCATATCTACACTCTTAGGAAGCATGCCATCAGGAAATAATCTATTAATAGACTTCGGTAGGTAAAATGTTAAATTTTTAATCCATCCCTTTAGAGCAGTGGTTCCCAACCGGTGGTCCGAGAGAGTGTCGGGAGTGGTCCGGCACCACATATAAAAAAGTTGCCAAATTCTTATTTCAACATAAATTTGTAATTGAGACTTTTATATTATTATGTAGTAGGCTAGGGCCTATATAGAATAAACATTATAAAAAAGTAATTTTTATGTATTAAAATTAAAGAATTTGTCGTTAAGTCGTACTGTACACTATACAATAGCAATAATAAATAATGCGTTCTAAAAAACTGTTTTACTTAATCACCCATGAATCAATATACAGTGGACGCTCGTTAATTCGAACTCAAAGGTTCTCAGAAAAAAGTTCTAATTATCCGATGTTAAGAGAAAATATATAACTTTAAATGTGTATCACTGAAGAAGAAATATCTCCTAGTATGTATAACCCCAGAAAATATATTATACTACGTTATCTAAAATTAAACATATTAAAAAGCAATACAGATTTACCTTAATCATAAAATGAAGCAGAAGATATGCAGTAGAAAGTAAACTTTAATTAAAAATATGAAATACACTTTGGAGAAAAACTGTAAAATGGATGTTTGGTTCTGTTTATGATGCCTACATTGTTCAGCCAGCTTCTCGATTTGAAGTAAACATTTCAATTCATTTTCAGAGGAAGGTTCCATCTGAATAAATGCTTTCAGAGTTTTAATAGAGTCCATTATAGCTTTGTTCATTATGGCCGCATTAAAAATATCTTTCGGCAGGTAAGTAGAGAAAAGCCCTGGCAGTTTCCTACCGAAATTAGTGCATACGTCTTCGTTTACATCAGAGCTTTAGCCACATACAGTTTGATAAAAAATATTGTGCCTTGACTTAAATCGAGAAAGCCACCCATCACTGCATTTAAAATCTTCAATACCCATTCGAGTTGCCAATTCATCAGCCTTCGTCAGCACTAAGTGTCCATTTATCGGAAAATTTTGAGATCTAACACCCTGGAACCATAGCAGTAGAGCTTTTTCTAGATCTTCTTGGGACGCATTTCTCATGCGTTTCCTTCCTCTAGCAAATTTTGATTTCTCCCATGAATCTAAAATTGACTCCTTGTTTTTCAAATTAGTTGACAAGGCATTTTTTTAATTCCATAGTCAGCTGCAAACTTTGTTTTACATTCGCCATTCTCTACTTTCTGTAAAATTTCTACCTTAGTCTCCAAAGTTAGGGTTTTGTACTTTCCACGTGTAGACATCCTGAATTTTTACACGTTCACACCAAACAATGAGGAAGAAAAACTAGACCACATTAACTTGTCTGCACTGCATGTATAACTGACGCAGCTCCCTAGAATCTGTAGTAAAGACTGGTTTTTCTGAAATTCTAAGAAAATCGATACAAGTAAAGGAAAATTGTTTTTTCCGTTTAGCACTAATAAGAAGGACAATAGCTACTAACGTTCAGCGGACATGCAATAGTCTAGGAATGCAGGCATGTGCCTCTTTACACAGAAAAGGAATACAGATGATTTTGACACACAAAATAATAAATACAGTGTGTATTTTCTCCATTAAACGAGGAAAAAGAATTCTATTTTGTCAAATTTTTAGTTCGAATTAACCGAAGTGATAAAAGTTTAGTTCGAATTGATGAGATATTTTTAACATTAATTCCAATACAAGTTTTTTGGGGCTTTTGGATTAGTTCGAATTAACCGAAAGTTCGAATTAACCGAGTTCGAATTAACGAGCGTCCATTGTATTTCAATTTTAGGCTGAGATTTAGGCTATCTAATTCTAAAGATTGAAAACAAGGTTGAAACAAAAAGTGAGTACGCTAATCCTGTATCCCTTTTGCCTGAGGGATATTCTATGCCCCCATACCCCCCTCCCCTTAAGTTGATGGGAGGGTGGTCCGCACATGGTTCAATTTCTGGCTTAGTGGTCCACAGACTGCTACGGGTTGGGAACCACTGCTTTAGAGTCTGAACATGTCACGAAAACAAACGCGGGGGCTCACAAACAAACACACACACACACAGAAATAAACATACATATATATGCACACACGCACTCATCAACAAGGCTGACAGTATCTTTAAACGAAAGATTAAGTTCGAACGTTTTGATTTTCAAGGTCGACACAATTCCGAACGGGAGAATCTTTCAAGAAAAGGAGAAAAGTGGTTTTCTAGTCAAAATTATCCTTAAACATAGTTTTGGTTGCTAAAAGTCTTCTCTTCATTTTTTTGTTGTTGTTAAGGATTGACCTCTACCAAGTTGTGTCAGTACTGAAAACTAAAAATTTCAAAAACAATCGTTCATTTAGAGAAATCGTCACCCGAATTTAAGGTATAATATCATTAAAATGCTTTTCTCTGGCCATCTTAATTTGGTTTATCATCATGCGTTGATTTTCAACTTCAACTTTTAAACATTATTCTTCATGGAAACCACAAATACTGAGAAAAGATCTGTGTCTCTTTTATATAAAATAGTTAATTTGGGAAAGATTTTTTAACAATATATGTATTTTGTTTTCTTATTTTTCTCCGTAAGTGTCGTATTCCTGGTTTATGTATCGAACGTAAACTCATGGTGATTTCAAAAGTTAGTAATTTACTCACTACCCTAAAATACAAATGAAATTGAACAAACCATTTAATTGAACAATATTAGTTTAAAATAAATTATGACATTAAAATATTTATTTTTGTACTCTTTATGATTTGTAAGACATGAAACATTTTTCTTTTGCGCTCATATATGAGTCATTCACAAGCTAAATCGATTAACTCCCCTTTTTGATTTTTTAAAAATTTTAGTGTCAAAGTACTTGATTGACTCCTAACTTTTTATATTCATAATAAATATCCCTTATAATAAGGAATGACGCCACTAAATGACAAAATTGTGTACGCCATGGAATAATAAATAATTTATTTCATAAGCCAATTTAATTAACTCCATACTCTAATGTAAATCGTTGCAATAGTGCAATATAAACGCAGAAGCAAGTACGGTAAATTGTTTAGTGTTGTTTCATCATAAAAAGGTAAAATAATTAATTAGTGACAGTCTAAATGTAAGAGAAACAAGAACTTTATGATAATTGTAAATTGTTCAGTGTTTTTTTATCACAAAAAGGTAAAATAATTAATCAGTTACAGTCTAACTTCAATAGAAACAACTACTTTAGGATCATGGTAAATTGTTTAGTTTTGTTTCATCACAAAAAAAGTAAAATAATTAATCAGTTACAGTCTAACTGCAAGAGAAACAACTATTTTATGATAATGGTAAATTGTTCAGTGTTGTTTCATCACAAAAAGGTAAAATAATTAATCACTTACAGTTTAACTGTAAGAGAAGCAAGTATTTGATGATAACGGTAAATTGTTTAGTATTGTTTCATCACAAGAAAGTAACATAAATTTGTTAATTACAGTCTAACTGCCGCAAAAGAAATTACTTGTGAATTATTAAACGATTATTTTTGTTTTAGTGTCAGTTGTTTTAAGAAAAAAGAAAAACTATTGGACCTGTTTAAATCTATTCCTCCTGTTAAACATGGTTATTATAAATACTTATGAACAAATCGACATCGCGGGACCTCAAATACAGCTCACGAAGAAAACATCATTTATGTTGCTGATGAATCAATTTAAACAAACTTATAATGATAATTGTAGCAGTAATAGAACATCAATCTTTAACAAAAAAGTGTATGATAATGAAGTTTTTCTCTTCTGAAAAAATAATTTGAAGACTGAAGTTGATACTATTACCTTTTTTCCACTTACCAAATCGATTAACTCCGGATGTCACGTAAAAATTGTATTAATAATAACTATGACTCCAAGGATATACTCTTATACATATTATAAACCGTTAGGTGAAATCTACATCTTCAATAATATATTCTACAATGTTTATTTGAATTTATATTTTAAAAGGAATTTAAAAAACAATGTAAATTATTTTATTACTTTTCTCCACTTTTTGTTTTATGGAGTTAATCGATTAGGAAAGTGAGCGGCTTATATAATAGTAGATCTAATAGCATAGCTATTGATTCAGTACCCACATATACACGTACATACATAATGAATGATACAGCTACGCAATGAATAATTTTTCTTGACCCAAAATTTGGTCAATGTAGGTTTTAATATTTGACGTCTTCTGTCAAGATGTCCCGTTGTTTATGTTTACATTATTTTGTTGTTTATTTCATTTAAAAAATCAATATGGAGAGAGCCCATTCGAAAAAGTAATTTGTTCGAAAGAGCAATTGATAATTGAGGATAAATATATTAGATAATAAATAAAATCAGAAGGAATTTTACCATACGAGGCGATTTTTAACATCCCTCTCTGTAAATTCAAATAATTGGTAAACTGCAAATTTTTTTTTCCATCTTGTATATAGTCCGCAATATGAGACTTTAAAACTTTTTTCGACCAACTTTTTACAACCGCTACCCACCTTTTTTGCAAACTTTTCTCGACTGCTACCCACTTACTTACATTAAATAAAAAGTCACTCGCCCCAATGAAAATTTTTTTGGTAGTAAGAAATTTTTTTTTTAAACTTAGAAAAATGTTAACAAAAAGCAATAGAGAAAAGAAATTTTGACAAACTATTTTAAAAATCAATGAACTGTAAATTTTGGATGTAAATTTACTTTGCATAATAACAATAAAAATGTCTTATTTATGTTCTACATTTGTTTTTGCCGAATCTCATGTGACTAAAATGTCATATTTAAAAATTAAAATATATTTGTATTTTATTTAGGTAAGAATTAATAAAAATTAAAATTAAAAAAAGAGCATAATTTTGAAGTTATGACCATCCTATTAAAGCATTGAAAATTATAAACTTCATATAAAACTAATATAGAAAACAATGAGAAGAGTGAGCCCGGATCTCACATAAGATTTGCTCAATATTTGATGAAATATGTGAGAGTGCTATTCTCATATCATTTTCCGGGTCCAAGTCTCTATCTTCCTTTGGTTTTCATAGCTACTCATTTTGAAAACCTAGTCTCACACCATATAGGTAGAAGCGAGTAGAAGCAATGTAAGTATAGCCTTGTAAGGCTCTTTGACACCTTATTTAACGATATCATAACATACATTTTTTAACACATAAAAAATATAAAAAATCTTAAAAATAGGTAATTGCAGAAAACTTAAAGAATATTTTTTCATTAAATAATCTAATCTATATATTTAAGTTGCTGAACCGACTTTTTGGGCAGTCCGTAAGAGAAAACTATTGCATCAATTTATTCCATTTCGGTGTTAAACGAAAGATTGTAATCTGTAGATTTGTCTAATTTGGTTTTTGTAACCGCAATTTCTATTAATTAGCGATAATTTACAATTAAAAAATTGATTTCTGCGCATGCTCAGTGGCATGTTTAAATCTGTCTTTAGAAACTCACTGTTTCTGCGCATGCTCAGTGACATGTTTTAATGATAAACGTGTTTATTCCGAGAAGTCTCTCTAAATCTCTCTCTGCTATTTTTATTTTTATGATAATTATGTTTATGAAATATAAGATTAAACCTGATGGAAATACAGTCGAACCTCCATATATCGAACTTCCACATACCGAAATTTTCTATATATCGAACTCTTAGCAAATCTCCATGTTCATTACATAGAAAAATTGTTTCTATATATCGAAAAAATCTCTATATATCGAAATTTTTCTCAAGACAAATTGGGAGATTTTATTCCACTTTAGAATAAAATCTATCAATTTTTGGCATTTGAAACAATATGTCGTGGACTTCAATTCGCAGAAAATGTCCCTGATTAAGTTTTTAGTGGACTGAATAAATACGAACATTCCTTTGAACTTTCCGCAAAACTGGCTGTTCAGCAAGATATTCATAGTTTTTTTTAAAGAATGTAACTGTGATCATTGTAACCACTGTCTGGATAATTGTTTTTTAAAGGTATGTAGTGCTCAATAAAACTTTCATATTAATTCATTTTTTAGTTATTAACTTTCATTTAATGAGATTCGAATATAAATTAGAAATGGAGTTTCGTATACGAAAATTAGCTTTAATTTTTTTAAGGAGAATTCTGATAAAACTAAGCTCAATTCTATATATCGAAATTTCTATATATCGAATTTTTTTCCGGCAATTGGCTACTTCGATATATGGAGGTTCGATTGTAGTTTATTTCCCGCTGTTTAATTAGCGATAATTTACAGTTAAAAAAAATTCTTTCTGCGCATGCTCAGTAACATTTTTAAATCTGGCTTTAGATACTCACTAAGCACGATGCCGCTTAAACACATTAATTTTTTTTCTGCGCATTATTATGATTTTCAACATTTGGGAATGATTTGTCGAGTATAATTTGTGCATTAGTACATTTATTTACTATCTAGCCGTCATGTTTTGGCGGGTACCAACTAGTATGATATAAATTTACTTCAAACTAACCCCGACTCCTTTAATTTTATCTCAAACCCTCCCGCCTTCCCCCTGGGAGTCACGACTCACAGTTTGTGAACCACTGTTTTAAATGATTATTTTTGATAGATCTCATGAACCGAGCACATGGGGAATGAAGCCGCTTCTTGGAGTTGGATTATTGAAAAGAGATGAATCGCTTTCTAGAGTCATGCCCCGCGACAAAAGATCATATTCGTCACAATTTTAAATACAGAGTGTCCGGGCTAAAGGTATCCAAAAGTCATGACTTATTTTTACGGAACTACCCGTTAGAATTTTTTAAAATATTTAAATAGAAAGAACTTCTCACCAAGTTTTAATATCAGTCATAGACTTTGATCATAGTAGGCGATGTGTGCACCTTTTGTAGCATGACATGAGTTATTTCACAAATTGGTTGAATGATGCGCTTCTTCAGCTCATACATAGTTTCAAGTCGCCCAGTGGCTAAGTGGTTAAAGCATCAACCTGCCACGCCAGGGGCGCGGGTTCGATTCCCGTATAAGACTTGGTTGTATTCTGGGGAACCGGTCAGTCTTCCGCCTGCAAAAGGATCCCCGTCTAGAAAGGGGAGCTGCAACACATTGTCGATCGCCGGTGTCATCGTTTCTTAATAAATACTTATAGAGTATATCTCACTTCTACCCAACTTGGGTGTATATAATTTGAAGTGGCACTCTAAATGAATTTGATACAAACACAGTTTATACATGAAACAATGTTTATTGAATTCGTTGCACATATAGAATTTGCTTTTACAGCAATAAGCATACGTACTACTTGTACGGAATATATATTAGCAATCAATAAAAATACACTTTGCCATACTTACAACCTAGAGAGTCAAACCAGCAGTTCTGCTACGTAAACTTTGGGCCTGCTAAGCACAAGCGCCGGTTAACACCTGGAGCTGCTTACCTCGTAACTCCCTCTCGCTTATCTATCAACTTTAACAACCTTTTTCAACCCTTTTCTTTAATCAAGCTGCATTGTATTTATACCAAGCGCATATGCCGAAATTAGCATATCTCAAGCAGCTTCTTTAATTTATTCACTCAAAAGTTCGATTCTTGTGAATCGAATCTTATGTATACCTTACATACTTCTGTGATTTGTATGTTTCTATTTCCTTGTATTCATATGTACACCGGATTGGTGTGTAATGTCGTTAGCCCCCAGGGAAATTAGCAAAATAAAATTGTTTCAATGTTTTGTTCATACACAACAGATTTAATGAATTCCGAAGCAAAAAAGTCTAATAACGCCTGATATACTACGAAACACTTGGAGAGAACTGGGTTACCATTTAGACGTGCTACAAAATGTGCACACATCGAAATCTATGATACTATGATATAAATTTATGACTGATATTAAAACTTCGTGAGATGTTCTTTCTGTTTAAATAATTTATTTTAAGTTCTAATGGGTAGTTCCGTAAAAATAAGTCATGACTTTTGGATATCTTTAGCCCGGACACCCTGTATTTTACCCCTCAGTAATCTATGATTCTTTTAAACTCCTCATCATACTTCCACTGATGTGGCGAAAAAATGTAGCCAAAGCTAAAATTGAAGAGTCATTTTGCATACGATATATTGTCGTTTTTGACACTTTCGGCGACAAGGAGATTGCTATAAATCGCTGTTTGAAAACGCCGTTGCTACATAATCGAGTTAAAGAGATGAGACTGGGCCAGTAAAATCAACTTATGATGCGCAATTATAAAGATCCTACCCCTGTTTTCCCCCTGCATTTGCATTTAATACTGCAAGAATGGGAATACTTTTGGTCTACACTTATTTTGTCTCTGAGAAAGGAAGTTATAACTTCCCTTTTCTTAGCGGTGAGCTCGAGTATTCACGAACTCTGATGGATTTTAAGGGGATGGTGGACATTACAAAGCGATTTTTGAAATTTTTACCTCAGATATGAAATTTTGCATGTACAGTTGGCTCTCTGTTTAACGACTTTCAAAGGACCGTGTTAAATCATCCTTGAGTAGAGATCACCCTTAAACAGAATTTGGAAAAAAATAACATTTCCCTTCACTCTTTACAGGCTTAGCACTGTCAATATATTTCTCAATATACAGGCATGTTTAAAGATGTTATTTTTATTATCATTATTATTTTATTCACAAAAAGTTATTTTAAATTACATTGAAAAAAGAGTACAAACAATACAATAAATTAGGTTTTAAAAAAGTCAAAAAATGTTGATTGCTTCATTTTTCACCTTGTTTTCGTTATTCTCTTTTCCAGATTTTCTAAAATGTTAAATGTGTCATCTTCCATATTCGATGCAATATAGCGTCAGAGAACATCTAGAACAGAATTTGCATCTGTGTAAGACGGTGGCAGCTTCTCGTTTTCCGTGTCTTGAACTTTCTGCCGTTTGGATTTGGATCCCAAACCAAATTTTTGTGCTGCTTCGAGAATTTTCTTTTGCTTGCTAAAATGTCTTTGAGAGGAGATTCGGGTAGCTGAAACTGTCTTGCGAATTGGACTTTTGTTATTCTAACACTTTCTTCCCAGTCTTCAATAATTTTCACCTTTTCGTGTAGCTTAAGATGCTTTCGCTTTGATGCCATTTTGCTCTGCTCACCTCGTATTCGTACTGGAATGAGCTCCTACACACACAACCATGAATTCTCTAAACATGAACACCTGCTTCCCGGAAGGCGTGAGAGAGGGCTGCTACCGGACCATTCGTAAGCCACATGACAACAGATGGTATGGACAATAGAGTGATCTAGCTCCCGCACTAAGAGCTCCATGAAAGAATATTCGATCCTCCGAGAATCTGTAATTCCTCCCCCCCCATGTTTTCCCCACTGCAATAAGTTTATGATTGCAACATTGCAAACATGGAAGGAAATTCCGGGTCTATTATTGAAACCAAACTTGTATTCACCCCACAGAAGGTTCCCCTCCTGCAGATAAAATGTTGAAGAAAATGTTTATCATGTAAATAAAATTCGTCGTTAAACAGAAACAACGTCGTCTTTAAATAGAATTTTTTTACGTCGGAGGGGCTGGGACTGGGAAATATCGTCTTTAAATAGAGATCGTCGTTAAGTAGTGCGTCGTTAAACAGAGAGCCAACTGTGTATTCCTTAAAGTATAACTATATCAAATACCTTATAAAATTTTATAAATATTAAAAAAGTAATTTATATTTTAAAAATTGAATTTTTATTATGCTTTTTAAAATGCTCCTTGAAAACCAATTTTTAACATCCTCCCTTAATTTTGCCTTTATATTGCCTATAAATATATTTTGAACAGAGTTATGTATTACTTTGGCTTTCGTTGAATAGTTAATTTTTAGGAAGTATTTTTATGCTTGTACTCTGAATTTTCGTAAAATTTTTTAAATTTTCTACACTTAAGTTAAATTTTGATAATCTTAATGAAGTCGAAACCTGAAATGGATACATAACTTTATTTTAATGTATTAGGAGTCTTTATTATAAATTTTATGAAATTTCGTCAAAAATTATGACGCAAGGAGCATTTCAAAGACTTGCAAATCTGGAAACGACTCATTTTGAGAAAAAGCCATTTAAAAGGTATTTTTCACCTACCTTTATTATTTACTCTTCTAAAGCCATAAATTTTTCATTGTACTTTTCATTACATACTTTAAATGCATTTTATTCCAATATTTACATGTTTTTAAAATATTAATACACCCCCAAAAAAATTCCAATTTTTGCTCGATTTTTGGTAATTTGAAAGTTCCCCATCCCCTTAATTACTCATCTCTCAGAGCTGTGGTTAAGGTCAGCTTCATTTAATTTCCAAGTGTGTTACATGTTTTTACCATGCTTTTATTAACTGGCTTTCTTGTTTGTGTGTTTGTCCAGTACAAATCTTGCAATCGATTTTTAACTAACTTCCCGACTAGCTAGACATTTGAAACTTTTGGAATAGCTCAGAACACGATGACGATGCATTCTTTCAATACTTTTAGCCATCTTTAAGCAGATTTGAATTCATTTTCAGTTAATTTTGTTGTTTGAAAAATTCTTATAATTGCTCTCTTTATTACGCGTTTGATCATTTTCTTATAAGTTGATGGGATAATTCATCAAAAAAAAATTTTTAAAGTATTTATTAATATATAGAATTGTCAAGTTTATATGATTCAACAGAAAATTTAAAAACGTGGTGTATAAAAAGTTAATTTTATCTTGTAACTAGCGGCCCGTCCCGACTTTGTCCGGGTTGAACAAAATATTATACCAATAAATTTCCAGTTGATAGCCAATAAATTGTAATCTTTTTTTACCTTAATAATAACCTAAATACTACCTTAAATTAATTTTATGTTAGTTAATAATTAAAATAAATTTTTTAAAAGAAAAAGGCGTGCCGGAGAACGACTAGGTTCGAACCGCTAGCGTCAGAACAGAAGCCCACCGCGATAGCACCACGATAAGGATCGTTGAAATCTTCGGAACAAAAAGCGGTAGAAGACAGTAGCGGAAACAATGGAGATTGTTAGGATTAAGCTCCTAACTTTATTTCCACTGATCATATATATATAATATATAGCCTATGTCCATCTGGAATAATGTACCTTTTAAAACAGTGAAAGAATTTTTCAAATAGGTACAGTGGTTCTAAAGTTTACCCTCCACGTACAAAATCGCTCTCTCTTTATATATAAGTATAGATTATTCCCCAGAAAGTCACCCTCCTAATTATATCCATTATATGACTAATTTACCACGCGCCACATACATTCAGTGATTGAAAACTTCTTGAAAGTCCTGTTTAAGTTTTAAATTTCTTCCCCCATTCCTCTGTTAATTCAACACCCCGGGATTGTAAAGTCGATCTATTAATTCTCCTCAGGTTTCAGGAAGCTCGTGCTGCATAATTTGTGCTGCGATCACGAGATTTTTTGATTCGAAGGCCATAAAAAAATTCGTAATTACACTCACAATCTTAGTAAGGCATGCGTTTTTTCTACTTGCATAAAGGAACTGAGGAGTGTATTACATAACTGGTCGATACTTGGCACGTTTCATAATCCATTATTCATACGAAAATATGAAATTTTTACAAAAGAAGGCCCGATATCTATTGTATACATTATTTTATCAGATCTGAGCGACTCATTTGGTCACTTAATGAAATGTACTTTGTTACATTATCTTTAACGTGAATTTTTTTTGTTTAAAAGCTCTTCCAAAACAAAGAAGCCTTTATTTAAGGAATATTAAATGTCAGTTACGTGAAGGGCAAACAAAAAATCAGATTCGGGTTTAGCTTTTATTTACTTATTTTATTTAATTAATTATTTATTTTTTTCTTCATCCATAAATTATGCGAGGACTGGTTCCTTGCGCGACTTTTGTGCGGGATCCAATGAACAGTGTGAATTGTTCAAATAGTTCCTTATGTATTTATGCCGGATATTTTGACGGCTTAATGGTTAACACAGTTGGAAATTATCTGAAAAGCTTGAGGTGAATATGGGTGGAACCTGGGGCTTAGATTGTCTATGAAACGACCGAAGAAGTAGGTTATTTTTGCGTTCAAGGCCTTTCTTGACCTATTTGCAATAAAGTTTTTATCAAATTCAGACACCACCAAAAATTTAAAAACATTGCCTAATCATCTGTAACTTAGTATTTTGGTATTCTAATACAGACAACAGTATGAATTATACAGAACAAAAGTGAGTTACTTGTTAAAATAGAACAGTGTAAGCAGTTACAAAAGGTATCTAGATGAAATTATGCATAAGTATAGAATCTATGAGATTGTAGGTATTCTAAATGAAAAAGTCACGGATTCAAAACATGATTTTCTAACTGTAACTTTCCTGTAATCATCACTCAACTTCCAAGTTGGCCTCTCAGATCCCTGACCCAGACACTGCCCCGTGAGTTTGATAAATTTTGATTTGATTGATCATTAAGTGCTAAATGAACCGAAAGACACATCTGCTGTAGTCGAACTTGTATTTTGAAAGGACCTCGATATCGTTCTGAAGTTTTTTTTTAAAGTTTTATCAAAACTGTATCCCTTTGAAAGGAATTTCTTTCATATTGTCAAAATATTCTAAGGTATATTCATGATTATTCCCTTCAAGCAAATTCAGAAAGATTTTTCATTGACTTTCTCGTGAAGAATTTTCAAACAAATTGATGAAATCCTAACATTTGGTTCCACTCAATGCTGCTGCTACGACGTAACTTAGAATTAATGTTTCCATAGCGTTTATATGACATTTTTTAGATAACCCAAAAACCAAGGTAACTATTTTTTATTCAAATAAGCGTTTGCCTTAATATCAATATAACTGTCTGATGATCGTAAAAATTGAGTCAACATGATTACTCTATAACTAGACAATTTAGAGTAGGAAATTACAGAAACCTTATCTTCCCCTAAATACGGGTCATATAACTTCCTAATACCTTTTTAGGGAAAAGACGCCTAATCAGGGACAGAGATTTAAAATACTGAGCTACACCTCAACCACGTGATTTTCATGTCGTAAGCTATTTTGAGATTTTTTTCATTAAAATTTACGTATTATATCTATAACTAAAAAATATAGACGCCTTTAGTCTATTCAGCAGAATTATCATTAAATTGAAGTCTCCCAACTGCGTTACAAAATTTATAAATCTGTAGCATAGAGCGGTTTCTAAATTATATAAACAAAAAGTTAATTATCTCCAAGTACTGGCACAAATCCCTTTTAAAGCTAGACATTTGTGAAATAGGTCTACAATCGTTTACGGGTGATTTACGTCTGAGAAAAGGCTTAAATTTGTTTCCAAAGGGAAAAAATATCTATTAATTTTAATTTTTAAACTTTTGTTTGTAAAATAAGAGTTATTTTTGATTTCTAATGACGAATAAGACGAACTTGTAATAACAAACTTTTACTAGGTAGATGAGTTCAAATACTTCTCTAGAAGTGAAAAATGAATAATTTGTACAAAACTAGAACTTCAGAAAGGCAACTGCATAAGACTATAGTATTACTCGTAACATTGCTGATATAACAAGGTTACATAATCTCCAACGTTATAAATATCTAAATTTGCTGAGAATATTTTGATCATACTTTTTTCCTCTAGCAAGCAGTGCAAATTTCCATGACGATTCTACTCTTGGGAACCTTCCATCTCCATTTTAATCGATATATGATCTTCTCAGGAAGGACTAAATTGGTGTCTGTATTTTTTTTCTTTTTTTTTTCTGCGGTCAGCATTTCCACCCATCAGTAAATGTTTAATGAAATGGGAAGCGAAATACACTCAATCTTCGTGTTTTTGTCCTTTTATTTTGTGGCAGTGAGCTTTGATGACTCATCAATGAGTTGGTGGGAATCTGTTTCCTCCTAGCTGCTATCGTTCACCTGGATGATCTAACAGGAGAGACGAAGTGTAACCGCGGATTTAGTGACCAGGTTCCTTTATTTATCGTAATTTGCAGTAACACCGACCGTGGGAAGTTGGAATAAATAACACCAAAAATGAAGCTGTTAGGTACGGTCATTGTCTTAACGAACTATTTAGATTCGGTTGCAAATTCCCTTTGATGGATGTTGGTTCTCGAAATTCACAGGAAGTCGTTGCGTCACAGTAAGCGATCACTTAATTCTGGTGGAAATATAAACTAAGAAATCTGGATCAACGGATTAATGGCTATTTGATTCGCGTAACTGGTGATTATTTGTGGTCATAGAGTATATCCATCACGATAGGTAGTGTAAACACTTTCACACGTTACAGAGAGACTAGCGTTGCAGAAACAACGGGTCAAAACATTTAATTTATTAATTGGGTATATAATTATCAGATGATCTACGATTCAATTAATTAGTTTCAGCAGTTTCCAACGTTCTGTCTCACGCTGGTTTCAGATATGAAGTCAGAATTTTTGCGTTCGCTCGGTTATTTTTCGTGTGTGAGACAGCTTTTTATAATCCCATATTACTCTTGTACCATTACCTCATAAATGTGTCATGAAATTAGCTAAGTAATAATTATAAGTGTATTGATTAATAAATTAACATACTAAGGACTTTCACTGAATTTTTCACCACCAGTCTGACAAATTTTACTTGGTCAAGAGCCATCAGACATGCAAAGTAGAAATAAAGTATGTCATTCACTGATATAATGTGGTACTGAGTAAACTTGAGCAGTACACACATTTAATATTGGGGGAATATTTTAAAATATTTTTTGTAAAACAACATGCTGACTTTTAGTGTGTAGCAGATCTAGGTTCTGAATACTTAATCCTGGGCTCTAACTCATCCCCATATAGGGGATGTATGTTATTGTAGTCAGGACTCTGAAACAGTCGAAACAGTTCAAACGATAGGTCAAATAATTTTACTTTATGGATAGGTGCATTGTCATTTTGGTACTAACAGTCTTCGTCATTGTAGTACTACCTCGGAGTTAATAGAGCTTAATTGTCGATATTGTCAAGGTAGTCTGAAAAGTATTCCATGACAGCAGTATTGGGACTCTGGTCAAAACGGTTGACAAACTCATCAATATTTACCTAAGATTAATGCACAAATATTTTCCAAAGCGGCAGGAGCAACCGCATTCCTCATATCTGGGTCTTTTCTTGTTTATGCAGATTTAATACGAGTTAAACTTACCAGTACGTCTGTCAGAAGCAAGGCAGAACATTGTCTTTCAATGACCTTTAACGAAAGAATGTCCCTAGGGAAACCTGCAAACAGAAACTGCCCAAGTTGGGGACGAGAGTACCCTCACAAATAAACAAACCCCAAAGGAACTTGAGCCTATGATTATGATAGGTCCATCGCAAACACGGTAAATACAATAACTAGTTAAATCAGAAAATCTGAACATAATAGGACCTTCATCTCAAACTGCTTACATCTTTACATATGACCATGCTGAATCCGAAGTGTCTCATTAATCAAACAGGGACAACAACACTGGTGTAAATGTTTGTAATGAAATAGACGATGTTTTTTGTAAACACTAAACTTAACGTATAATAGAGACTTAATTAGTGTCAAACATTGTTAATTATGTTAAGCTGTCGTTCAAAGAAAGCCGTAGATCTCCCAAAAGCAAAAAACTTTGCGCTTACCTACGAAATGTAAATTACTGGGAACATCAGTCAGGTTATCTTTCAGAGAAGCTGAGGGCAGAGCACTGTTTCTGCAGTGAGTTTATTTTTAGTTCCGGGGGAAAATTACACCTCTTTTTTTAGCTAAATAAAACTTTATTTTTTCTCTTTATTTTGGTTTTAAGTTGAAGATTCGGACAAATCGTGTACTTCTTCGCCATTCGTGTGATTTGTTGAGGGGCGGCCGGTTGGAGGGAACACGTCTCATAACTCATCCAGGCGTGTTAACGGCTAACGGCAGTCAGTGCTGTTTTGCTCCGCCTCCAGGATTACGGTGTGAATAACTCAACCGTTGCGAGGTGATTGGAGATAAGAACAAAATTTGTTTGATCTAAACTTGCGGACCCCACCATCGTAATTGATCTCCACGCTTGCCCGCCTCCGAGGCAAACAGCCATTCTGAAAGGCATGGGAACGATTTCTTTGATTTGGTGCCTCTCCCGACTCAGTATTACAGGTTATCGAGACCGGAACCCGACGGGAAAAAAACGACTAAAATTGATTGTGGCTCCTAACTCTAAAATGTTTGTTGTTTTTGCGAAATTAAAGTTTAGGTTTGAGGGGAGTTTTTGTTTATCAGAGAGTTTCTGTATGACAAATATTCACTTATGAAATTTATGATGATGTGGTTAATGAGATATGATGTATACAACGTTAACAACGATATTTCTTACAGACAATCTCTGGTAAAAAAGGAAATCATATTAAAAAAATTAAAGATAAGTGCGTTTTCATGACAACAACTATTTTTATATATTTTACAGTACTACCTGTTATCATTTTCAGGGGTCATACGGATGTTCTAAGAGTATTTTCTGTTCTTCTGTGGAGATTGCATTCGAGATAGTTTTTCAATCAGATATTTCAGCCAGCATCCACTGAAGTTCCGAAGATATAAAACAAACATTCAGTGAAATTGGCAAAGCATACCAATAATAATAACTAAAACCTCTCTAGCCGGATGATGGTCGGACTATTGCGTTGGCATCTCGGTATCATTGTCTGCGGGTTCGAGTCCCATGACTGACATGGATGTTTGTAGCCGTTCGGAGTCGGCTATAAACAGTAGGTTCGGGTCTAATTAGCCATCGTGTAGCAAAAAATGACCTCTTTCAATAAAACAAACTCAAAACTACTCATTGGTTCAAATAAATTTTCCAACTATGATCCTTTGGACCCTTAAGCTACGGTCACACGAGCGTTTTTTCACGCAGAAACGCAGCTTGAAAACAAGCCGAAAAATATAGATAAGCTGCTGTAACGTACGCGTGGCCAGATGCAGCTTTTTTTTCACGCTAGAGGGGGGCTATTTGTCGCGTTCTCAAGGTCGCCGGCTGGAGGATAGAACCAGACCTATTTTTCAAGCTGGTTTTCAAGCTCAGGCTACGGCCACACGAGCGTTTTTTCCCGCTCCGTGAAAACATCTCGTTGGTAGTATTGATTTTGGTTTGGTTTGGAACGCTACGGTCAATTTTTGCTACACGAGGGCTTATTAGACCGGGACCTACTGCTTAAAGCCGAATGGCTACAAATGTCCATTCCAAGAGTGGGATTCGAACCCATGGACTCTGGTACTGATAACTGTTTCTGTTGTTGGTATATTCTTGTATTCTCGTAATTTTTTATATTAAAATTTTTGATATTTAAAATATAATGGAAAACTACTTAGAGAGTGAACTTATGATTATTGAAATCAAAAAATATCCATGTTTTTACGATACACGAAATAAGGATTTCAAAAACCGGGAACTCAAAAGAAATACTTGGATGGCTGTAACAAAGAATGTTATTGGTGAAATATGGGACCAGGTGGGCGAAAACAGAAGAAGTAATTTTGATAAGTAGTAATACAAATTAAATTTTATTTAAGTTACAAGTTATAAACTAAGTAGGTGATAGTTATAACTAGACCGCGGATTTTATACAATTGCATACAATATTTATTGATTTGCATGTGTCTTTCAATTAAAAATATTATAAATAAAAACTGCATTCGCTCCAGAAAAAATATCTTCTGTAATAGCTATATCTCCGTTTTACACATCTGAACAGCAACCGATACCTTTTAAATAAGTTCTTTTGTTCAGGTAAGTAATATTTAGATCAAAAATATTAATGCATATTTATATTTCAAGTGCATATTTATATTTTTAAGTACATATCTATAAGTACATATTATATTAAGTACATATTATTTTAAGTACATATTATTTTAAGTACATATAATTTTATGTACGCATTATTTTAAGTACATATTATATTAAGAATATATTTATTAAGTCGCCGGTTTAATTAATAAAACACATAACGCGTTAACAGCATTTTCATTTATTGAAAATGGATCCATGTTGCACTGGAAAGCACAAACAAACGACTGAGCTCGCGTTAAAGAACACGCACGTGTGGCCGGCTTGTGTAGATCGTGTGGCCGTAGCCTTAATGAGCCAGATAATAGTCAGGACCTGAGTCAGAGAGAGCATTTTCCAACGCTATGTGAGAAAGCACGAAGCTCTAGAAAGAAATAGTTATAGGACAGACATTTCGAAGGTTTTAACTTTCAAATATCATCGAGAAATATTTGTCAAAAAAGTATCTACTAAAGATCTTTTTTATTCATTTCTGCGATATTCCCTTTGTGAGAAATGCTATTGCTTAACTGAACATATATGACTCCGGATATGACTCAAGAACTGAACTTGACACTTCGTATCCTGCGGTTAAGATTCTGCAAAATTCATCGCAAAGCTAAAAGAAATAGTTATAGATATACAGGTAACCTTCAAAGTTCATTTAAACCCACTTTGCGTTTACCAAAGACTTAATTAGGAGCCGGTTTCTCTAAAGAAAATAATATCCACGAGGATAATCGCTTTAACGAAAAAAGATAAAGGGAAAAGTGTTCAGAATTAGTTAATGCGCTGCCATATGTAGAGAATATTGATTCACTAGTTAATGGTCTGCCTACATCGTTACTGACGACGATGTGGTGCTAACAAATGATTCTCTTCTAGTAACCTAGTTTACTGTACTTCCCAAAGCCACCTCACAGCCCTCCAGTTTATTCGTTGTCATCTCTATTGTACTGAATGAAACCATTCTGTTCATACGGTATCTCTACTTTATATAAGCTGTGCATTTAGTATATCGTTTTAACTTTTGCTACTCTCTAGTGTTAGCGTAGCCTCCATGTGTTGATGTGATTGAAGTATTTTTTGGAGTTGAATATTGCTAAATTTTTTTCTACATTAATTGATGATGAATACCTCTTCGAGTAGAACCATTTCAATTTAAAGTGAATTTGTCTGAAGGTTTCATGGGAACACTCTACTTTCAGATAGCGGCGATAACATGTATTTGAAACCAATAATTTTTTACTAATACTTATTTATAATCCATACCAGGGTAAGGACAGAAATTTTTAGCAACAGATAATGAAAAGACGTTTTCAGTGTCAGTTAATCCATAGTTTCAATTGTTTGACCTAGGAAAATTAATAAATGTTGAGTAATTTAGAGTTGCTTATAATATCTCATTGATACGTTCTTTGTCGCGAGTACCGTTTTCGATATGCACTGAACCTCGAGCAAAGTGATATTTTTTTTTCATTTAAGCGCAAGAAAACGATTGCTAATACCAAAGATTTTAAGCTCTGTGATAATATTTGCAGCCCTTTTTAAGTCGTGCAGCGGGATGTAGTGACAGTTGTCGATCTCGCAATGTAGCTTTCTTTAGTAACACGTATTTGCTTTAGAACTGTCTGGTTAGATGTTTGCATTATCGTATAAAAAGTTGAGAGGAAAAAAAAAAAGATTAAGAGAAAAATATCTTCTTTTCATTCAGAGGTATCTTTAATATTAAGAAAATAAGTAAACTGTAACACTCAAGAGTATTTTGACTTTTAGGGATTGATTTTGTTTAATTTATATTTAAAGTGCATTTAACAGATTTAATAACCCCTCTACTAATAAAGAAATTTCCAGCTGGAAAAAACACAGAGATAGAAAAATTCTCACATAATTATAATGCTCTAAATTGTATACCATTTTCGATACACGTGGCTTGAAAAATACCCTTACACAAAATCGGCTTTTAAGGATACGTGTTAAAAAACATTGAGGCGCGTTGTCACGTTTAAACAAACATCTGTACACTAGTTAAGTTTTTGACTTCTATTAATTAAGTATTAATTTCTTCTTTATACGAAAATGTATATTTTAGATGCTTTTGTTTGTTTTTAAGAGTTGCCTGTTAATAACAGTTCAACACAATGTTACTATTCGTTTGAGGCTTTCATGAAATATCACAGAGAAATTAAGACTTAGAGTTACCCTCAGATACACTCAGCAAGGATGATTTATATCGTGCCGTGCAACATGAAGGCAACAATCAACCCACCGTCCTCGGGAACAACTCTCTTTGGTTCGTAATCTATCTTCTAACCCCCAATAATCTTTTACGCCATCATATATGATTCTTACGAACCCATAAGAGAAACGTGACTGTGCATGGTTACATTTTTGGGTTCTTGAGATTTTCCTGGTAAGGATTTCCCCCACTAATTCAAGTGTCTATCCTGAAGCTAGATAATGGCTGAATTGCCAGAGGGCTGGTACCAGTCAGAGAATTCTAGTTTTACGGCTGCTGTGTACTAATCCTATTGGATTCTCTCACCTCAATGGTAACCTATACAGAAAATGTGTCCAAGGATGGTCGACTTGGATTGAAAGAGTTTTTTTTATTTATTTTTTATTTGTACTTCGTAAAAGAGAAAGAAAATTTACACCTTGGGACATTTTTCGCTTTTTTAAAATGCAAATAATATTTTTTAATTTAAATTATTCGGGGCGGGGGGAAATCTGGTCTAGTGTGTTTGAACGCTCCTAAATTCCTTTGGTGGACGAAATTTATCAAATGAATCCTGTTGCCAGGTGCTAAAAAGTTCAAGTTATCTGAAAATACCATTTTTATTGGATTATCATAATTTATGCAGCTGTAAATAGTAGACACATTTTGGGTTGCTCCAACTGGTCGTTGCCAGATCTGTACTGTCCATCCGGCTCCCAGGCCCATAAAAATTACCCGAACAAGTGAAATTCACCCTCGACTGAGTTTGCAGGTTTTGATATGCAGCGACTGATCTTCAGGTTAACATTTGTCGTATAAGCTAAACGCTGTGGATGACATATCCTTCTCGAATTTCTCCGTAGGTTAACACTGAGGTGAGCGAATCCAATAGGGATAGTATACAGCAGCGAATATTAGGGATAGTATACAGCAGGATATTTTTTCACCCTTTCTGAATCGACCGTAGTTTTCTCAACCAAACAAACAATCTACCATGTACAGGTCTGTGATTCATATTAAAACTCAAGCAAGAGGTTAATTTCCCTCGAGGGTCTTTTCGAACAATTTTCGGACTATCGCGGAAGCCAGAGACAAAGGCGATTCTCCCTCCCCCAATCCCGGACGCAGACAAAGAAAGGAAAATGATTCTCTTGTTTACGGAGTATCTCATGATGTGAGGTTTAAAACCGGTGTTTAAGAGATTCGCACAGTTACCGCGTTGAGAGTTATGTGAAACTATTCTTTATTCGGTCTGGTTAGCCTTGACTGCAAAAGAAACATCTTCTGTTTCTGCGAAATGCCTTTTCCCCGTACTTGTAAATTACTTCCATTTTCTTTTCACGGCAGCGTTACGCAGTTGGTGGGTCGTTATTTGTCCGCGAAAGTGGGCGTACTCGACCTGCTTTCCAACGTACTTTTAATCGCCACCGTCGATGTATCACGGGGTTGGGTCATTTGATCGTGACCAAACAGCCATGGGAAGATGTGGCTGTTGAAGTTTACGGCGCTCTATTTTTCTGTTTGTTTACAACATCCGTTGTTTGAAGGTTTCAAAACCCTGTGGTGGGTACTTCGCTTAAAGAATTATTTTCGGCGCAGTCAATGCGTTGAATTACTGTCAGTAATTTATTTGTTAAATATGTTATGTATAAGTTATTGCAGTTTCGACGGACAACTCTAATCAGTAATTGACAAATCTGGACCAATTAGAAAATGATTACAGTGTTAAGGCTGCTGCGTACTAACTCTACTGGATTCGCTCAGCTCAATGTTAACCTATGGAGAAAATGTGTCCAAGGATTGCAGACTTGGATTGAAAGATTTTTTTTTTTAAATATTGTACTCCGTAATAGAGGAAAAATTTTTACACCTTGGGGGATTTTTCGCTTTAAAAAAAATTGCAATTAATATTTTAAAATTGAAATTATTTGGTAAAAAAACCTGGTACAGTCGAACCCCGTTATAGCGAACCCGGTATATAACTCACGGATATAACGAACGAAAATTTTGATCCCGCCGTTTTCCTATTGTATGTAATTTAATTAGTATTGTGTCAGTTTAGTGCAGTGGTATTCAATCTGTGTTCCGCGGAACCCTGGGTTTCCGCGGAAAATTATAAGGAGTTCCGTGACACTTTTTAATTATTTATCCGTACCAGTGTACCTCTGGCCTAACTTTTGCGCACAAAGTGGTAGGGGCTGGTCTACTGTGCATGAAGAGGGAAAAAGCATCGTTGTCAGTTCTGATTTGCCTTGTAGCGCACATCTCGATTTATTTGCCTTGAGGCCGAATACAACTTTTAGAGATTAACTACTACTAAAGGTAAACAACTGAAATTAATATTTATAAAAGTTGCTTGTGAGGTGAATTACTATCTGACTTTCAAAGAAAAGGTATCTTAATTTTTCAAATTAGACATAATGTTATATCGTTTGTTTGTTGTTTTGTTTTCTCTATAATATGAAAGGGTAATAAAAAAAATTGTGCTTCATCAAAATTCGGAGAAAAACCTGAACAAAATCGTTATTTTTTTTAAAATTCGGAATGAAAACTGAAACTCTAAATGGAAAAAATAACCATTTGTTTATAATAGAACTTTAGTTGCAAATTACAATTACATAAAATTTGACTCAAGTACAATTTCGACAAAAACATTTTCTATAAAGAGAATAATTTTCATTATAATTTGTGAATTATTATTTATTAATTATTTTATAGGAATTTGTTTCCAAAAATATAATGGATAAATGGTTGAAGTCCGGAAAATTAAAAGATAATTATAATGAAGAAATTACGGAAGGCGGAAATGATGTTTCAAAACAAACCATTTCTGAACCTTCGACTTCTGGACTTCTATCGTTAAAAAAAAGGACCTAACACCGACAAGGAAGTTCCTTCGACAGAAAATATTCATAAAAAACGCAAATACGAAGACTCTTATTTAAACTACGAATTTTATTGGACTGGCAATGAAAATGAACCAAATGGATTGTGTGTCGAATGTGAAAAGGAAGTGACTAATAGCAGTTTAAATCGAGCAAAATTACAAAGACATTTAAAAACGATGCATCCACAATTAAAAAATTAAAACATTGAATATTTTAAATGAAAACGGGACGAGCTTAAAAGGAGAGGGCAGGAATTTTCAAAATATATGTTGAATGGTAACAAGGCATCATTGGAAACCTCCTACCACGTAAGTTATCGAATTGGTAAACTAGGAGAAGCTTACATGATTGGAGAAAAATTAATCAAACCTTGTGCTAAAGATTTAATTATGTGTAAAATTGGGGAAAAATTTGCAAAAAAATTGATAGTGTGCCACTTTCTGATACAACTGTTGCTAGACGTATTAAAAATCTACGAGATTTTTGTCGAAAAGAATTAATATGTAGTTTAAAAAATATCCACATGGATTAACATTACAATTAATACTGCCAAACCAGCAACATCGGTAAACGAGTCTACCGATTTTGCTGTTTTAGCAGCATTAATTGTTCTTGTGCGTTATGTTTTAGAATAAACTATTTACGAGGATTTACTCATGTGTAAACCTCTTCCAGGTAAGACTACATGTGAACAAATTTTTGAAACGATCAACGCCTATATGAAAAAGCATAAATTATCTTGCGATTCATGCTTCCATACTTGCACCGATGATGCAAAATCGTTGCTCGGGGTAAATAAAGATGCAATATTGCGGATAAAATCAATAGCTAGTCACATACAACATTCTCATTGTTGCCTTCAACGTCATGCTTTTGCGATTAAACGAATGCCCATTGATTTGAAAGATGTTCTTGATAATGTAGTTAAGATTGTCAATTACATCAAATCAGGAGATTTAAATTCTCGGTTATTTAAACTACTTTGTGAGGAATTATCTAGTGAGCATAAGACATTACTTTTGCACACAGAGGTACGATGGCTATCTCGCGGAAAATTTCTAAATCGATTCTACGAACTGAAAGCTGAAATAAGAATTTTTTAAATTGAACATAAACATGAATTTGCGGATAAATTAAACGACGAAAATTGGATGCAAAGTATGGAATATCTTGCTGACATTCTTTCCATTTTGAATGAAATTAATATTTCATTGCAAGGAACCACAACAAATATTTTGAAACTTAATAATAAAATTGAAGCAATGATTTCGAAGCTCGATATATGGAAAACATATGTAAATTGAAACGATTTGCAATGTCTTCAAAAACTGAATGATTTCTTGACATGAAACGAGCATTTTCTTAATAGTGCCGTTCAAAAATTGATTGTTGTACTTTATCCCATTTGCAGAAAACTTTAAGAGATTATTTTCCGTCAACTTAATTGTCATATATGTGGATTCAAAATCCATTTAAATTTTTTAATTTAGAAGAAGATAATGATCTGCCGTTAAAAGAAAAAGAACAATTGATTGAAATATCAAAAGATTACACGTTGAAGGCGAAATTTGAACCAGAGGAATTATTTAATTTTTGGTTGGATGTTTACAAAGAATATCCGGAAATGTCTGATCGGGCTGTGAAAATGCTTATGACATTTGTTACTACCTACCTTTGCGAATGAGCTTTTTCGACATATGTTAGCACAAAAAATAAACATAGAAACGCCTTAGATGCGGAACCTCAAATTTGTTTGCAGATTACTACCATTTCTCCAGATTTGGAACAGCTCTGCAGACAGAAACAGGCAAAAAAATAATGGCTTGGCACAACCAAGCCATTATTTTTTTATTAAATTCAGTTTGTTCAATTTTGTTTGTTTAAACTTAGGACCATGGTCCTAAAAAAATTTGTTTCCTTTTTCCCATGTAGACAATAAAATCGTGAATCAAAATGGTTTTATAATGATTTTGTTAAATTTCTTAAATTGAATTATGTACTTTATATATCAGAGCGAATCTTTACATTTTTCAGTAAAACAGATTAACATTAAGCATAGATACTATTATTGCAACTTTTTGCTTTGGGGTTCCAAGAAAAATTCATTTAAACTGTAGGGTTCCCCAAACGTTAAAAGGTTGAAGACCACTGGTTTAATGTAATCGATTTTAGTCGATTAAATTCATTAATGATCATTTTTAATAGATTCAATCATTTTTAATGCATCATTATTGAATACACATTGCAACTAATGAGTTCTACATTTTGTGAACTCTAGCATTTTTCTTAACGGTTCGGATATAGCGAACCACCGGATAAAGCGAACAAAACCTTTGGTCCCTTGAAGTTCGTTATAACGGGGTTCGACTGTATAGTGTGTTTTAAATGCTCTTTAATTCCTTTGGGGGACGAAATTTATGAAACGGTGCAGAAAAGTTCGGGCTCTCTGAAAATACCATTTTTATTGGATTATCAGCATTTATATAGCTTTAAATAGTAGGCACATTTTCTCCATAGGTTAATATTGAGGTGAGCGAATCCATTAGGGTTTGTACACAGCAGCCTAAAGACTGCTATGTACTAACCCCATTGGATTCGCTCACCTCAATGTCAACCTATGGTGAAAATTTGTCCACGGATTGCGGACTTGGATTCAAAGATTTTTTTAAATTGTACTCCGTCATAGAGAAAGAAATTTTACATTTGTGTACATTTTTCGTATTTTTTTAAATGCAATTAATATTTTAAAATTTAAATTATTCGGGGAAAAAATCTGGTATAATGTGCTTTAAACGCTCATAAATTCCTTCGGTGGACGAAATTTATAAAATGAATCCTGCAGCGCTTTGCAGAAAAGTTCAGGCTATCTGACAATACCAATTTTATTTGATTATCAGCATTTATGTACCTGTAAATAGTTGACAAAAATATATTTAGCGCTTAACCCCCCCTATAGAGATAGAGCCATTAGAATCCCACAAAATGTCAATCCTAAGGGGGAGTGGAATTCTCGAACTGTCAACTGGACTCCACCCACCACAAGAGTCTGCAAGAAGAGGAAAAGGGAAATACGGTTTTTTTTCTTAGTACATAGCAGCCTTAAGGCATTAATATGCTGATTGTGCGGTTCGTTACAGCTTTGCCGTTGAATTGTGAATGTTCGAACACGCTAATTTTTAGCAAACATTGTATGAAACTGACTGTTTGATGTCATTTTTAACTGTTCGATTCCTTGGTCCTTGAATTAGTTTCGTTTCTGCCCATTGTTAATATACGACCTCTATACAACAATTCATATTTGCTTTTTTCAAATCCAGTGTTTAGTTTTACAGTTATTGAACCCTGTTAACATACAACTAACATTTCCTAGAAACACCTTTTTTTAATCCCGAATCATCATTATGTTTCTTTTATTTTTTTTTATTCTTTTGCTCTTTTGCTGAACTTTTCTTTGTCAAAAGTTTTTCTTTTTCTTTGTCAAAATTCTGTTTTAGAATTTTCTTCACCTCTCTTAACCGATTTTAATAATCCATCAAGCAATTTCTGGTGATGACAACATTCCATTTTAAGTTTTCTTTTCTAAGATAGTCTTACTCAGCCAACTTTTAACCCTCCGATATTTTTTCCCCTTTTAATAGAGCTTTTAGTGGCATTTCCCTTTTAAAACTTGATTCGCTCTCTTCCCATCCAGACAATAATTTTTTATATTTCCTTTGGCCAGGCTTTAGAGAAGAAGTATCGTTTGTTGAAGAGAAATTCAAATCAAGTTTTCGGTGCTTAAAAAAAGAGCGGAAAGACAGAGCAAATAATCGATATCAGAGCAACAGTTTCTCCGAGGATTTCGCTTTTATCGTCGTCTATAACAGTGATTCCCAACCAGTGCGCCGCGGCACTTTAGGATACAGCGAGATTTTTTGGGGGGATTAACAGAAAAATAAGTAGGGCCCATTTAAGGTGAGTGGTCACTTTTACGTACCTTTAAAAGTATCATTTTTAGACCTATGTTGGATTGTATGTACTACTCATGATTTTTGCTTGATTTACATGAAATTTTTTGAGTAACTGCCTATAATACTGTTTATTATATATGCAGTATTTCAAGGTAGTTAAAAAAATAAAATTATTTTTATGCATAAAAAGTGAATAATTTTTTCAAATCGAGCATTTGCAGTCAACTACTGTGCGCATTCTGTCAAAATAAATTATTAAGGTACAGTAATAATTGTTTACTATATGTGATTACAATACTTCAGGCAACAAAATCCACCAACATTTTTTAACCTTAAGGGGACAGTGGACCTTCAAACCTAATTTTTTTTTGTTTTGAATGGATTTGCTTGAATTTGAATATGTTATTAGCACCATAGATATGTAAAAGTGGTTAAAATTTAATGATGAAATATTAATAATTTATGAATAGTGAATTATTAATTATATCGAAAATTGGCCTAATTAAAAATTGTCCATGCGCATTTCTTTTGCATATAATACGGTAATTTTTATTTACAGGATACCTTATAGAACTAACAATGAAACTTATTGCTTATTTTAAGTATTCATTAAAAATATAAAGAGAAAAAAATAATAATAGTGAAAACACCTTTTTATTACGCAAAATACCTATAAATCATCTTTTCAAGTACAAAATTTAGAAATTCTGAGCTACGAAGCATAATTATTTTCAATAAGATTTATTTTATATACAGTTAAGTATACAAAACTTAAATTGCAAAGCAATACAATAATTAGAAGTGCACCTGGAGCAGTTTGAATATTCTTATGACATGAAATTTTTTATTTTGAGAAAAACACATTTAAAGTTATTGCTATTAGTAACCACATAATATCTAAATTAAATGCAAATGCCTATAACTAGGAAAGTAATCACAAAAATTAAAAATTCTTTTTGCAACACATTCCTACTCATCCGTAGTTTTCCAACTCAATAAAATAAAAAAAGTCGAATTTTTGGAGAAATTTCACAATTTTGAAAGTCTACTGTCCCCTTAACATATTAATTTTTTAAAAGAATTTTTTTATAAGCTTTTACTCTGTCATTTTTGAAATTTCCAATTAAAAGTAGCACGTACTAAAAATTTTTAATATATTTTAGAATAATGTTGGTGGATATTGTTGCCTGAAGTATTATAATCACATATAGTAAATAATTATTACTGTACCTTAATAATTTATTTTGACAGAATGCGCACAGTAGTTGACTGCAAAATGCTCGATTTTTTAAAAAAATATTCACTTTATATGCATAAAAAATAATTTTATTTTTTTAACTATCTTTAAATATTGCATATATAATAAATAGTATTATAGGCAGTTACTTAAAAAATTTCATGCAAATAAAGCAAAAATCATGAGTAGTACATACGATCGAACATAGGTTTAAAAATGATATTAAAAGTACGTAAAAGTTACCCTTAAAATAAATATTAAGTTGAATTAATTAATATCACGTCTCAGATCATGACACAGGTCGATTGACTCTTTCCTGAGGAGGAATTAGCTATTCTCAAGCTCACATATTGATAATATTCCCATATTAATATTCACATAAATAATCTCTTTAATATTCACATATTCATCTGATCTGATATCGGATACATTTGTGCTCTAAGCATCGAAAGTGATTTTCATTGTAGTCCTCCCGTGTATTACTATATCCCATGACTATTTTTGAAAATATATTATGGTATGCTATCCTGGTGTTTGTTATTTATATACCGTATTTTGCGGACCATAAGACGCACCTTTTTACATAAAAAAAATATAGGGCGCGGTGGCCCAGTTAGCAAAGGCAGCCTGCCAGTCATATGAACGTCTCTGGTTCGATGCTCATCGATGACAAATCCATCGCCGTGCACGCTAAAGGCGGCTGGTGCACGGAAAATCTGTCGTGGCTGCAATGTCCTCCAAGATCTCAAATTTACCTCTGGAGGTGCGGGGTCAAGTGTACCGGTATCGACACTTGAGTCGGTTCAAAATTACGAGACCGGATCGTAGCCAAGTGGGATTACGATCCTTGTGGTGCTAATTAAAAATTGAACCCCGCTCCCCTCTGCCCAATTGCCTTTTTGAACTTGATCTGATGTTGCTGTCGGTTAAGTGGGATAAGCAACAACAACATAAAAAAAAACGACTGCGTCTTCTGGTCCGAAGGTAACATTAAAATGAAATAAATAGTTTTTAATATATATTATTTATTATATTTATAATCTATATTTTTGTGTTTACTAAGTAACAAATTGAAAATATCCTTATATACCTAACGAAATGCAAAATATTCTTTCCTAAAATTCTTCCCATAAATTTGAGGCACGTCTTGTCATCCGGTACGAAAAATATAGTCCGAAAAATACGGTATTTCAATAAATGTATAAAATCAACAGGTATTTATTTGAACTTTAAATTAACATGTTCCTGATATATATTCCATTTAGATTCAATATTTAAAAAAACTGAAAAAACTAGAATTCTAAAAAGGGTGCCCCAAGATCTCGTTCCCAAGGGTGTCTCAAACGTAAACAGGTTGGGAATCCCTGGTATATAAAGATGTATCCATCTGCAAATTGCAGCAAAGACATTGGGAAAAGGTTACCTTCAGGGTTTTATTAAGGAATATATATATAAATATATATATATATATATATATATATATATATATATATATATATATATATATACACTGCTGGCCACTGTAAATGCAACACCCTGAAGGAAACATGCAAATAACATGAAATTTGCAACATGCATTAGCGGAGGTGAGATATGCAAATGATTAGAATTTCAGCGCAGACGCACATCACGCGCGCCTGTGGCGCCACTTCAAAGCGCTATTTAAGGCTTGGAGATTTCGATGATTTCAAGTTCGGCAATTGTGTTTTTCTTGTGGTTTTTTCAAAAAAAACGATCAATTATGCCTCGTCGAAAACAGCGATCATCTTTTGATCAAGTATCCGAGTTCGACAGAGGAAGGATAGTGGCCTACCGAGATTGTGGATTATCTTTCAGGAAAATCGGTAGTCGTGTTGGACGAAACCAAACAACTGTAATGCGGATATGTGATCGTTGGATGCAGGAGGGTACGACGGACCGGCGTGTTCGATCGCATCCACCTCAGCGCACCACTTCATGTGATGACAGGCAAATTGTGCGCATGGCAGTGACGGATCGCTCAGTCACATCACGAACCATAGCACAGCACATGCAGTCTGTAACGCATCATCCAGTGTCTGCGCGTACCATTCGACGCCGTTTACAGCAGAGTGGTCTGTCCGCAAGACGTCCATTGCTTTGTCTACCCTTGACGCAGAACCACAGACGTCTCCGCCGCCAATGGTACGATGACAGAAGGATGTGGACTGCAGAATGGAATGAAATTGTCTTTACTGACGAGTCACGCTTCTGTCTGCAACACCACGATGGTCGCATTCGAATCTGGAGACACCGTGAAGAGAGGATGCTGCGTTATGCACCGCCACACTGGTCCTGCAACGGGTATTATGGTATGGGGCGGTATTGGATATTACTCTCGCACACCTCTAGTACGCATTGCCGGTACTTTAAACAGCCAGCGCTACATCTCCGAGGTGTTGGAGCCAGTTGTCCTTCCTTACCTTCAGGGCTTGCCCACAGCCATATTTCAACAGGATAATGCGCGACCACACGTGGCACGCATTTTCCAACGGTTCTTCGTCCATCGCCAGATTGAATTGCTTCCCTGGCCGCCTCGCTCTCCGGATCTTTCACCGATAGAAAACATGTGGTCCATGGTTGCTCTACGATTGACCCAGATTCCATCCCCAGCTGCCACAGCAGATCAACTTTGGCAACGTGTGGAAGCTGCTTGGTCTGCTGTACCCCAAGAACTCATCCAAAGTCTCTTTGAATCAATGCCGAGGCGTGTGACAGCGGTGATCTCCAACAATGGCGGCGACTCTGGCTACTGATTTTGGCAGGAACCACACTTCACAGAAGTCTATAAATTTAATCATTTGATACTTGGTCAACATGTTATCTACAAAATAAATTTTGTTGTGATATCTCTTGTCTTTCTTGGTGTTGCAATTTGGGTGGCCAGCAGTGTATATATATATATATATATATATATATATATATATATATATATATATATATATATATATATATATATATATATATAACCTGACAGGTTCTTCCTACACATTTTTCTGCAATCTTGAGCGCAGGTTGGTGAAATGTCATTTTTTCCCTCTGCTTCACGTTCGAAGTATATTGCGTGACCACTGAAGGTGCTTAACGCAGCAGCAAGTGTAACAAAAAAAATAATAAATGAATAAAATCGAAATACGTATTGAAAAGGGTGAACAAACAAGTTCCACTTTTTTTATGAAGCTTCCTAATTCTTATAGTTCTCTCACGCTCTACTGTTGCGTGGAAAGGATGGTACTCTAACAAAATAATTTGTAATATTTATAAAGGAATTGCTTCAAACCTGAAAAAGTTTTCTTGCTCGTATACAGTGAAACCTCTATACTCTGTACAGTGAATACAGTGAAATCTCTATGGCGGCCATTACTGGTTCCGAAAAATAGTGGCCGTTGAAAAAATGTTTCTTCCATAACATTGTCATTTGAATCAGTTCGGAACAAAATAGGCCGTTTACAGGGGTGGCTGGTTAGATGAGTTTCACTGTATATCTTGCACAATACCACTAACCAGTTCAATTTATTTATTATCCTACAGAATGATATTAGTCAAATATATTCTTAAATCTTAATATAGCATATTGCAGGATCAATGGCTGAATTTACAAAAGTATTTTTTGTATAGTAAAGAGAGTCAACATGTTAATTTACCCATGCTAAATAGTGAACAATATAGTACAGATATAACTAAAAATAAATAACCCAACAGAGTTAGATGATTATAGGAAGAATGTAGACAAAAAATAAACAGAAATCAAGCACTCAGGGCTCCACGCACCATAAGGCAAGATTGTGTAGTAGTACCTGAACTAAACCAGAAATCAAGGTAACCGACTGGTCTCGTCATCAGGGAGCCTAACCAAATCAGTTACTTCAAGGGGAACTTTCTGAATAGGATGCAGGTATAACCAAAAAACATCCCAGGTCGCCGAGATCCCCATTGAAACAGATAGGGGAGATCTCGGGACCTTGGGAGGTCTTTTGGTTATACCTGCATTCTATTCAGAAAGTTCCCCTTGATGTAACTGATTTGGTTAGGCTCCTTGATGACGAGACCAGTCGGTTACCTCGATTTCTGGTTCAGTTCTGGCACTACTACAGAATCTTACCTCTGGTTCGTGGAGCCCTGAGTGCTTGATTTCTGTTTATTTTTTTTCTACATTCTTCCTATAATAATCTAGCTCTGTTGGGATATTTATTTTTAGTTATATTTGTCCATTCTCAATATGAGGACTAGCTGCAACTGCGCAATCTTTTATTGAAAAGTTAAAAGTTTTCAACGCTAGGGTAGGTTTTCAGTTAATTTGTTTGGCAGTTTATGTCCCCTCCATAATTTTTTTCTTTGTGTTGAATTGTTTATATTATTATACAATATAGTACAGACCAGAGATGAAAACAAGAAAGAACGCTTTTGCGTACGCTCATCTAAAATTTCTTATGTTATCATATTTTATTTCAGAGTACGTACACACAGACTAATAAAAACATTGTAATAATAATAAAAAGTGTGGGAAATATTATTCATACAAATCCAATCCCATTCCCAATCTGAAAAAAAATCGTAAATAAAGAATGTATTAGCTTAGATTTTTTTTATGCTTGGTTGAGCAAACAAAAATAGTTTTTCAAGCAACGAAAATTATTATTCTTTCATTCGATTTTTCTAAAAATGACTGCAAAGAGCTCCAAAGCACCCATCTAACATTCCAACAAGAAAAATCAACACAATGCTGTAAATATACTGCAGGCAAAAAAAAAAAAAAAAGATTATCTTCTATTTTCTTTGCTTTTGAAAGACAGTCCACGTTTTGTTATGATTTTATGACTGATTTCTTTTATAGAAACGAAACTCCCTAAATTATAAATACAATTTTTAATGTGTTTTAAGAGCAGTCATCAGACTAGCAATAAAAGGCATTTCTTTGTTGTTTTCTTGCCTTAGCTAAGAGTTGAAACTCATTATGTCTATTAGACTGAGTGAATTCATCGTTGACGCGCATTTCCCTGTACCAACTCGCCCATCAATCAACAACTAAAGCGAAAATTTCAAATAATTTCTTTTAAACACTCACGGTTCCTAGAATCCACACAGCTCCATTCCGGAATGATTCATCCTGATACCCCCCCCCCCTTCATTCCATTAAAAAAAAGATTAAGTCACGAGAGAATCGTCAGTCTATTCTTTTTGTCAAGGAAGTATTTTTTAAAAAGAACGTAACATTAAAACAACCGTGAGGTAGAGTATGACGCCATTAATATCAGCATTTTGTTTGTTTGTTTGTTCTGAAAATATTCTGAAAAGCAGTCGTTTAATTAAATGTTTTTTCTGTTGTGAGTTACTGATGACTGATTCATATTTTGATGCATTTGATTTTAAATAGCAATTACTGTAAGGTTTATGCACCAGCAATTTTTAACAGTTACTACATTAGTTTAAACATGGCAAATATGTGCCATATTTGACAGCTCTTTTCATAGTAAAGTTAATATGTCTTTAAATTAAGTTAAAATCTACAACATGGAAACAACTGCATTTTGATGAAGTGCCGTTTTTGTGATTAGTCACTAGACATTTTCACGAGAGGAACACTAAAATTCATTTACTGATATCTGAAGATGTGATTAATAAAACTTGAGCTATTTACCTCTCATGAATAACTGCGAAATTTAGTACCTGTGTGCTAATCTATCCATTAATAAAAGAAGCAACATATTGTTATGGTAGGTATGCTTTAGTTGTATAATATAAAATCTATAATACATGTATATTTAATTCTATTAGTACAGGGAATCCCAACCCAATGGGGGTCGCGATCCCCAAGGGGATCGTGAAGTGTTTACTGGAGTGTCGCCATGGTTTTATTCAATAAAAATAACTTTTTAGCGAATTTGCCCCCAAAATTCTGTCAATATTTATTTATCATGAAACTGTAGAGCAGTGATGTTTATCAAAGGAAAAAGGGTCTAATTCAAAGCGCAAACTTAGTTCGTTTACCGCCTATATATGGAGGTAAATGTGTAGCATCATGTACTGTGAACTCCTGACTCAATGGTTTTGTTGGTTTCTGAAATATTTTTTTATCTGAATAAAATTGGCAACATTGTTTTCCTAGTGAAAACGATTTTTATTCCATTTGTAAAGAAATGAGACGGTGAGAGATGGAATAATATACTTTCTGTGTAATAGTCATCTTTTGTGCAGTGATTTGAGTATTTTTATTGTGTAAACTTAAACGAAGTTTTATTTAATACCGCGATAGTATTGTTGTAACCCTAATGAATTTCTAATGAAAATCACGGTCACTTTCTACGTACAGAGCACAAATTCTAAACGTCATTTTTTCTTTCATCAGTCTTTGCTATCACTTTTGTCATACTGTTGTATATTCCCCAACGGAACTCAGCAGTTTTTATTTAGGTAAGAGTTTTTCTTGTTACATAATTCTAAATCCATACAATAGGTGCAGGATTTTTCTTGAGGTTCTGTTCAGTTTTGTTCCCGCATCTTTGACTGAAGGATGAATGTTTCTTTTAATATTTTCTGTTTCTTACGGATTTCTTACAAAGGTCATTTTTGTTAGATTAAATATTAATTAAATTATGGAAATACCCTTTAATGTTTCCTCTGTATGTCTTAAATGGTCTTTTTAATAGAAATATGCAAGGAGGGGGGGGAGGGCTAGCAGGATGCGTGGAAACCATTCAAAGGTGTCTCGAAATAGGTTGGGAAACACTGTATTAGCAAGATTCAGTTGCGCATAAGTTTAATAAATTCCTAATAGAATTTGTAACTATGACCGTGGTTTTTTAAATTAAAGCAGATCCTATTTGAGGCTATGACTTGATTACACCTTGATTTTTTCCTGAACGAACCACATGAACAGTAACGTTTTGAGGAATCCTATCTATTAGGCAACAGTTAAAAAAAAACCCAATTAATATACACTCGCGTATAAAAGATGAAATTAATGTGCTATATAACAGAAATCTATATCGCAACTGAGTTAAAGTTATTTTTCTAATGTAACCGTGTGCCTCAACACTTTTAATGGGTAATTAAAGACAAATTCAAACAAATTAAAGACAAATTCCTCTAGAGTTATTGATATTCTTAGGTCGAACTATAATAACTACGGGTAATTTGCCATTGTAACAAACATTTCATGTTCTTTCTAAGAATTTTTTGCTTGTGGTCATCTAGTTATTGTAGAACATACGAATAGTTATTCATAGACTGTTAATTATATTAAAACTAGATAGTACCCGTCAAAACTTGACAGTAAATAATTGAACATTTCCAATAAAAAAAAGGTTCATAACCTTGTTAAAATATTAGAAATTTTTACAGAATATTAGCTGCTTTTCAATCCGATGTTATAATTAAAAATGTTGTAATAATCCGAGATGTTATAATCCGAGTATTTTATTAAAAAAACGTCTTTCTTCTTGGATAAAAAGCATGCTTACCGCTGATTTTTCAATCCGACCTGCACAATCTAAGTAATATGCTATGTATACAATCTAACTAATATGCTATAAATATGCTATGTATAAATATATTAAGCAAAAATAAAATATATAAACTAAAAAAAATCAGATTAAAAAATCATACAAATTACTCACGTGCAGAAAATTTTTGCAGTCTATTTCAATAGAATGCAAACCGCTATAAAAGTACTATTAAAAGTAAATATTAAACAGAAATTAAAACACTATCATCGAATAGAATACTTTACGAAAAATCACATGAAAGCCACATGTGAGCACATGAAAGCCACGTGGGTTGGCAATTTAGAAATATTCATTTCTACTGTACAGCCTGTTTTGAACATATCACTACGCATGCGTCGAGTTTGCAACTTTCCGAAAATACTAAATTTGACATTTTTGTAATATCTGGTTAAAAAATATATATTATATGGTTAGAATTAATATATATATATATATATATATATATATATATATATATATATTAATTAAAATAATAATATAATGAAAAACTGTTTTATTGTGAAGAAGATTCTCCGATTCAAATTTTCTTAAATTAACGATGACGAATGAATCACGGTGAATGAATGACTCACTCGTGTTTACATTTTCAAGTTCTGAGTATATAAAATAAACATTTGTATTGCAGCCGTCTAAAAATCGAAATAAAGTTGATTTGTGTCGATATTACGTTGTTTTAATTAAAATTATTTGGGTTTAGATAGAAAATAATTCTTTTGAACTTTACTTTTAACTTGTTAAGCCTAACTCATAAAACAAAAGGGATGCCATAGGCTGATATATTTATGAAGCGGTCTCTCCGGAAGCGTTACATGACAGATACATACACAGAACACGGCAACTATTAGGGGAATTCGAGCGCAGTAAGTACAGGATCTACGTATGTGATCTAGTGTCTAGGCCGGATATGCACGTTAAATCCGTAGACAGGAAAGTTCCTCTATGAGGTCAGAAAGGGCGGGATAAGGTACGATCATTCCCGCTACGTCATTTGGACAGATTGTTACTTTATAGTTGACATTTCTTCGAATAACATTTCCTTAAAAAAATGCACGGGCCTTTCGTTGCATGGATTCAGTGAGATCAGATGTACTTTAGCTAGATGATCTATTCTGGATGGAAATTGCTTTTTAAGTCTTCCTTGTTGGAAACCATTTAGAATTCAATTTTCATCGAAGATTTTTCAATAAGCATTTGATTAGATTGATGTCTGGAAACTGAGAAAGTAGTTTTTTATACATTTCTTGGGAATTAATGAAATATGTTGTTGGTTGTTTGGTTGGGAGCCCTGCGGTCGCCTGTTGCAACGCGGCAGTCTTGGAATTTAACCCTACAGCCGTGGGAGATTTTCATACTTGTCTGATCAAAATCACGGGCAAATTTTATAACTGTCATAGTTTTATCGTTATCGTAAGGAGACTCTTAAAAATAGTAATAATTAAAAGAAAAGAAAAAAGAGGAAATGTTTTTATTTATTAACTTGCGGGAAACGCGGATAGAAAATAAAACATTTCCTATACGCAGTATTATTTAGAGTGATACGCATTTCCTAGACGCAAAATTTCCTAGAGACATAGTTGGTGAAATAACGTCTCTCGATATTGAAATACATGATAAAATTAAACCGACCAGGAAATGACGTTTCTCGCTGTTCAGGTGCTCTCTTTATTTCAAAGCCACGTGATCAGGGCTCACAGACCTGGGATTTCAGCGACCATATGTGTTTATGGGTATTTTTTTAACGTAGGATTTCGTTCTTCAATAACGGTCCTCCGGAAAGAAAAAAATTATCCGTCCTGCGTCGCGAGTTATAAATTTGGCAGCGCGCCAAACCCAGTAGCAGTAAACAGTTAAACAGAAAAGTACCAAGATGCGTTAAAAAAAAGAAAAAAAAAGGTAAGCAACGATAAGTAATCCTACGTTTATAACCCGTGGTAGTTTCGTAAAAAGTGACTACCAGAAATATTTTTTTCAAAACTACCTCAGAATCTGGGTTTTGCCTTGTAAGTTAAAAATATAACAAAAAAATTCATATTTATTTCCCATCATAAGCATAATTTAATTAGAATTTGACAGTTTGATAAATAATTGCATTAATAATTACATTGCGTATAATGACATTGGTATGTCGTTGGTCTAATTAACAAACCATTTAACTCCAAAATATATGATATAAAATGTTCATGTTATTACATTGGTTTTAATGTAACCAATGTAATAACATAAAAAGGAGGACGGGGTTTGGAGTTACGGGGTTTATTAATTAGGCCAACGGTGTGCTGAAGGACATTAGTATGTAACTGAGTGAAGGCGAAATGACAGAAGTGGAGATCGTTTCGATTGAATCGTGATTACCGCCCTCTTGCAAAACCATTCCAGAATGTGTTATTTGTTTCATAATACAAACGATGGATTCAATAATCCCAAATAGGTAACCTTTGGGAATTTCGGTTATCCCAAACATCATGACCCATTAACATCCCTCCTCTACGTGCGTCGAGAGAGTTTTTTCAAGTTAATGCAATCACAAAAAAGACACAAATTCTCTCAAAACTGAAACCGTAAGCGATCGTATGAGGGTAAAATAGGCAATAAATAGACATTGTAAAAATTGTCACACCTGGATGTCTACAACAGAATTGATAAAAGACGAAATGGAAGGCGCATGTTATAAACGATAAGAAGCCCCCATATATATATATATATATATATATATATATATATATATATATATATATATATATATATATATAAGAGGAAAAAGAAAGATCTTCTGAAAATAAATTTGGAGGTGAATGATAAAATGGACAAAATTTGACGATTAAATAGAATAAGTTTAACTGCAAGTAATCTTAGAAAATGGGTTGTATATTATCTTATCTGCATTTTTTTATTTTTTATTAAATATATATGTATATATGTGTGTGTGTGTGTGTGTGTGAGGATAAAAATATGGGGGGGGGGTGATCGCGCGACCTTAAAACGGGATATTAGTTATTAAAATATAGGATTTAACAATTAAAAAGTCTGGGAGTTCAAATAAGCGGTGTAATGTATTGCAGTGAAAATAGAATTAATGGGTCGGCTTGATTCAATCTCTGAAGAACCACAGAACCACATGGGAGAATTTTTGGGTAGACGTAGCCTTGAGCTGTGGGATTGTGAGTTTTGATTAAAATGTGAGTATGTTAACATATTTTATCAATTTGTGTCTAGAAGCAGAACAAGGCATGAGTTCAATCGTGTCTTCTTTAAACTTGAGTAGGATATTAAAATTGGTTTTGAATGAAATGAAAAGTTTATGGTATTAAAATGTATAGGAAAGTGTTGTAATGAAAGTTAATTTCATACCTCAATGATTTAATTGTCTTTTTCGTATTGATGAATATTGTGTTTTTTGAGTATAGGGCACTTAAAATTGATCCTTTAAAATTGTTTATTGTGTTTCTGTATTAAATAATTTGATATTAATTTTCTTTTGTGTATTTGGTTACCACTGGTTTGCTAGATATTTTGGAGGTCTCCCTGTAAAATTTTCAAACAAGCATGAGTGTAAAGACATGCTTTCTTGATTTATAAAACTCAGAGAAAATATTTTGTACATCATGGTGAAAACGAAAAATTTAGAATGTAATAACATTATTTTTCACTATTGATTTGTTTGTGTCAAATTTGAAGTTTCGGAGGAATCAAGTATCCCCGATGATACACTGAAAGCTCTTAGTAAAATTCCCAGTGGTGTTGTGGAGTATGACCACCATAACAGACATCTGAGGAAGGGTTTTTTAATTTCTACTAGTAGTGTAAAAAATAAAATTTATGTTGTTTAAAGTTTTGTGATACCCCAATTTTCTGCAAGAACTTTTATGTGTTTCAAAGACTCTGAACTTTTATTGCATTTTAAAGTCAGGACTCATTTTTAGGTAATGGACTCAAGGTGCTTCGGCACAAGGTTTGTTTTTCTTGAGCTACAAATAATAGTGTGGGTGTTCACAGAAATTTTGATTACCATTTTCTACAAGTTCAAGTTATATCTTGTGTTTATTAAATTTAATTTTAGTGTTCTATTAATAATGTTGATATAATATTCTGTTACAATTAATTTTGATATTTTAATAATTACTGCTGTGTTATTGTTGTCATAATACTTTAAGTGATTCAATGTAACTTCTGTCTCGAATGGAGACAATCATGTAACTTGTATTTTTTTCAGCTCCATAGGGTTAGGTGCACGAATTTAGTAAAATAGAATAATAATATTAGTTTTTTTTTTAAATTAGATGTCAAATATTTAGGGAAATTTAGTTAATTTTAATGTGGTTGAATCAAGTCGTAATTAAGAATAAATTAGTTGGGTTTCTCTGAGTTTGTTGTGTGGGGAAGGATCCGCTCTGCAGAGCAATTTTCTGTTGATGATTAATTAAGTTAATTTTAGTTCTTTTTCTCTTCTGGAGACGTGTTGCAGGGAACTGGCCATTCTTTGTGTGCACGACTTCAGGAGAACGATCGCCCTATTCTAATCGTAAATGTTAATTTAATTTTAGTTAGTTTAAATGGGTTAACAAGATAATAATGGTGAGTTGTCAGTAGTTAGGGTTAATATTTAATGTTGTTGAATAGGTACTGCAGCCCTATTCAGCATTTTGTCGGTTAGGTTTTAAATTTAATTTTAGTTTTCTCTTCTGGAGACTTGCTGCAGAGAGTTGGCTCCTCTTTGTGTGCACGCCTTCAGGGGACCGGGAGGGGGAAAGTTGTGAGGCTAAAAATATGGAGAGGTGATCGCGCGACCTTAAAACGGATATTAGTTATTAAAATATAGGATTTAACAATTAAAAAGTCTGGGAGTTCAAATAAGCGGCGTAATGTATTGCAGTGAAAATAGAATTAATGGGTCGGCTTGATTCAATCTCCGAAGAACCACAGAACCACATGGGAGAATTTTTGGGTAGACGTAGCCTTGAGCTGGCGCTAAGAAAGGAAATGCTTAGGTCAGCATAGAACATTCGGTATGACGAAATGAATAATTAATGAGCGTCACTAAGCGTTGGTTTTGAGGTTGGAAACAAAGAACTAGGGAATGGAAAGGACGTGTGCCGTAGGCGCACGGTTTTAAAATTGGGTGGGGTTAAGAATTAGTTTAATGGAGCTGAGTAATTAATTAGAAATTAATAAAGATGTTTAGGAAAGAGTACTGACTTATCTTTGTGTTGTTCAGGCTTGGATTATTACCTTTTGAATAATTTAAATGATGCCGAGTGTCTTCGCCACCGGTTCACAGACTGCATCATGGTTCTTCAGAGTTTCGGATTAACGTAATTAAAATGGGCGGGAAGAAATACCAGATCCGACATATATATATATATATATATATATATATATATATATATATATATATATATATATATATATATATATATATATAAATAGAAAAAGATGAAAGAGAAAAACAGTAATAGCTCTAAAGCTACTTGCAGCCAGGAACAAATAACATGAAAAGAAAAGTATGAAAGAGGTTTTAGACAGCATATATATATATATATATATATATATATATATATATATATACACACATTTAAAAGCTGGGTTTTTTGTTACAATATCTAGGTGTTTTTTTCGATACAGTCTTTGTTTATAACATACATTTTTCTCTCTGGGAATCCTGGACGTGATAATAGCGTGTCCCGCCAATATTAACAGAATAAACAGAACGTGATTTCAGCTTCGTCCGCAAGTGAGGAAGTTGGATACCGAACGGCTACAAACATCGATGCCGCCTGAGGTATTCAAATCAGTAAACTCTGCTTTTGAAGTCTTGCCATTTGGTCACTGTCTGCATATTGTCAGTGTCACTTTCTGGCCTGGGTTCTTGGTCGCAAGTGGTAATCACGTTCAAGGCCTATATTAGTCGTACTGACCTATAATTTTTTTAAGCATTTATATAGACTTTTATGATTAGTTTGCACATACATTTGGGATGGATTCATAATTCATTTGAATAGACATCCGACACATATAACACCTACCAAGAACGAAATCCATTTATTGTTTTACTGTGAGGAGTTATAATTCGTTGGATGTAACTCTGAATACCTTTTCAAACATCTTGACTATGCTATCATTAAAAAACGCATTTTAACGTAGGATTGCGTTCCTCAATAACGGTCCTCTGTAAAAAAAACATTCAGAGTCCGTCCTGCATCGCGAGTTATAATTTTGCAGCGCGCCAAACCCAGTAGCAATAAACAGTTAAACAGAAAAGTACCAAAATGCGCCAAAAAAAAAGAAAGAAAAGAAAAGAAAAAAAGAGGTAAGCAACTATAGGTAATCCTACGTTAATAACCCGCGGTAATTTGTTAGAAGAGACTACCTGAAATATTTTTTTTTCCATCCTTGGAAGTCTCTTTAAATTCTTGGCCACTTTTGGATCATCTTAAGGTTATCTTAAAAAAGAAATAACCTGACTTAAAGAATATTTTGTATAAAATATAAATACACAGCTTCCCGAAGCTCAATTTTCTAACTCAGAAGAAATAACGCAATTTCATCATAAACGCTGTTTTCTATTTGATTATTTCGAATAATAAAATCACTCCACAGTAAACAATTTCCCTCCTAGAAAGAATGACGTCATTCTATGAATATATTCGTAGTATTTCTCAAAATTTAAAAGAAGGAATTTTTACCATCTTTCATGCGAATTATGGAGTACCCACGAAGAATTCATGTGCTCTCCGATACCTTAAACTCAAGGTTTAATCCTTAAACACCATGCTGCGTCAACTGACATCACAGATCGTTGATCACTGTGTTAACCCTTTCGTGGACCGTGGGAAGCCGACTTCCCACCTAATGTCTTCTCATATATATTCACGGGATGTGTCAGTCACAACAATATTTTCTGTCACGGCTAAAACACTGACGGAGAAAAAATAATCGCTTCAATATTGTGCTGCCATTCATTTTTTCACCCAAGAAATACTGAAATAGCTTACACCAGGCCCTGATTTTCCATTAGGTTTGGTAGGCCATTAGGTTTCCATTAGGTTTGGTCTAGAGGCCCCAGAATGTTGGGGGCCCCCAAAAATTTTAATTTTAAAAGGGAAAAAAATATTCCCAATTCAAAGTTTTTTAATTTTAACATTTTTAACAGCACTTTTTTTTATATATCCTTTCAAATTTGATTGATTGATTGGTTCATCATATGTATAGTTCATCATATGTATGTTATAGTGTATGTAATGGATTAATAAGTTTTCCCGGTTGTATTGTATTGGTGTTTTAATGATGAAGTAAATATGTTGTATTGCTTTTTGTTATTTGATAATGTTCTTGGCTTCTACGCTTCAAATAGCCAATTCTTGGTAAAATGGTACTTTCACAATGATTCATGATTATTTCTTTTGTGTGCCAATTTTTGAAATTTTACGCCCACATTAGTGTTAGGGGACCCCATTCCGAGTTGTGCGTATAGTCAAGAATTTTCTAAATCGGCCCTGCCGTATACAACTAATTTTCTCTCGCAAGTGGTTGTTTCTGTATAGGCTTTGACCAGAAAATTATTATTTTTCAACTATAAATGTAAATATTTGTGTTGTGTTCTTTATAATTTAGTTGCTTATCAAACATCTATAGATTAGTTATACAGATAAGTGGAAGTGTACTAATTTATAACAGTAATATATACGTCAGCAAATGGGCCGCGGGAAGAAAACTTCCCACCTCCATATTCTGAAGTATATATAATCAAAAAAAGTAAAATTTATTACCGTATTTTTCGGACCATAAGGCTAGGCGCCCACTGGCGATTATTTCAAAACAACATTTTAATCACAAAAATGAAACACATTGATTCCTTTGGTAATGCGTCCACTGGCGATTTTTCAGTTGCGGCAACTAAAAAATTCCGACATGTTCGATTCTTTGGGTGATGAAACTGTTGCCGGCGAAAAAAGATCATGTTGGTTTAGATAGGACTGCGCCCACTGGCGATTATTTAGTTGCTTGCAATAGATCTGATCATAGGCGTAGCGTGCTTCTAACTTTTTTTGGGGGCTGCACGAATTGAATTCAGTTAGGGTCCTCTTCCGCGCATTGACTGCCAGACGGTCCTTAAAATATGAAATATGATATTTTTGAAATTGAATAACAATAGAATTGATGTTTGTGTAGTATTCAAAAGTTATACAATAAGAAAAATAAATATAATATAAATAAAATGAGAAATAGCATCGAATTTTTGTTATGGATCATATCATTGTTAAAAACTATGTTAAGGCTAAAGACATAATGGGAATCTTTAGTTTCATAGTTTGAAAAAACGGAAAAAAACAACTTTCTTAAAAGTTTTCTACAATTTTCCGATTTTAGCTGAACTTCTATTAACGTTTTAATTTATTTCAAGTTAAGTTGGGGGGCACGTGCTCCCCCCCCCCCCGACTCTACGCCTATGGATCTGATCGAGGCAAATCATCGAGGGCATGTTTGGCTTGTCTGATTCATGAGGAGTTGGCAAAGTTGAAGATCACCAGTTTGCTTCAGTACTCGGTGTAAACATGTTGCTGGACACTGAACTATTTATAAGTGAAATTGAAAAACGGCCAGCTTTATACAACATAAAATCAAAAAAATATTCTGAGAAAAATTTAAAGAAGACTTTATGGGAGGAATTGTGTCAACAATTCATTGAAAATTGGGATAAGTTGGAGGAAAAACAAATGAACTAAAAGAGTAAGTTGTTAATTTTTTTAATATTAACTCTTTTCATTTATCATATACAGCTTTTATATTAAATTTTTTCATACTGCCAAGGAACACTTCTTTGAGGAGAAATGAAATAATATGCAAAATAATCTCTTATCGCAAAACCTTGATTGTTGCTTCTTACTCCAACTGTAAAGATTCTTTCCAATGAACAGTCAAAGATAGTGTCTTCAAAACGTATTCCATCATATTTTCTAACAAAATTGTATAGAATGCAGCATGCTTTAATAACAGATTCACTGAATTTAATACTGGTATCGATAGGCCTGTGAAATATTCTAGATTTGTTTGCTAAAATTCCAAAATGTACATTCTACCAGTCTGCGGACTCTTGTTAATCTGTAATTAAAGATACGTTGTTTTACGGACAGATTTCTGCTGGAATATGGTCGTAAAACAAACTGTGAAAGAGCAAATGCCTCATCCAACACTAGAGTAAATGGCATTGCAATTCCATTGTCGTCATTAGGGAGACAACTTTGTTCTGGAATTTTTAATTGGTTTCTTTCAAGCAACCTTGAAAATGCTGACTGTTTAAAAATATTAGAATCACTTGATGAACCGTATGCTCCAACTTCTACATAAATGAACTTGTAATCGCAATTCACTATTGCTAGAAGCACAGACGAAAAAAATTTTCACAAAAAAATTTTTGTAATATGTATTTTATTTCAACAAACTTGCAAATTTTTAAGAAAATCTTTTTTCTTACCTTAAAGTCACATCTAATCTTTCCGGCGGTGGTATAGCCAAACGTAATCTTGTATTTTGGTAAGAAATACTGGGCCCCACTAATAACAACAGGTTCTCGAAACTTTCAAGGCTATTCCGAAAGTAGTTGAAAAATTTTGTTGGGTGTACTCTTAAATCTTCAAATAATTTATAAAACTGCCCGTCAAACAATCTCCTACTTATTATTGGATGCTGGACCAAAAATCTTCTGTGGCTTTGTTTACGTTTTCGCCGTAGAGCGAGGGCACAAACACATGCAGCTTCCACGAAATCCATTTTCAAACTGAGTGCAAAGCAACTATTTAGTTGCCAGTGGGCGCATGTCGAAGATATCCGGCAACTTTCAAGTGACTAAACTATTTAGTTGCCTAAATTAAAAGTTGCCAGTGGGCGCCTGGCCTTAGACGTACCTTTTTACATAAAAAAATCGACTTAAAATTGGAGTGCGTCTTACGGTCCGAAAATAACATTAAAATGAATATTTTATTATATATATTTATTATACATATCATACGTATTTATATATATTATTTATTAAATTTATTATATATATTTTTTATCTTTATCAAGTAAGAAATTGAAAATATCTCTATATACCTAACAAAATACAAAATATTCTTTTCTAAAAATCCTCCCATAAATTTGAGGGGCGTCCCATAAATTTTTTATCGTCTGGTACGTGGTACGGTCTGAAAAATGCGATATCTGAAAACCTACTGCCTTATTACTCAGAATCACTAAAAACCGTAAAGCTATTCCTTAAAGAAAAAATGGCCCGTGAAAGGGTTAAGCCACTGGGAATTTCTTTTTTAATTTTTTGTCAAACCGTTTACAGTTTTTTAAGGTGTGATATTGTTTGAAAGAATTTCTCGGAAGAAGTTCGAATATTCTTTTCTGGGTGTTACAAAAAGGATTCGACCGATTTTTTTCACTACATATAGTGTTTGGTTTCTCCCTCCAAATAATTGAAAAATAATTAACCACAAGAAAGTTTTCTCTCTTAGTATTTTTCCAGTCTCAGATTAGCAAACGCTTGTTTTTTAGTTATATTTCTAAATTTTAAAGCAGATATTTTAATGCACTGCACATTCTTTTCAAAAATCCTTTTATTTAAATTTAACATTTCAAAAACAATTGTAATTCCGTCGTGATAGGCAACAGTAATTTAATACATTGTAAAAAATGGTTTCTAAAAAAATTTTTAGTTTTAAAAATTGCGCTCACCTTATCTTAACGTCTATCTTCATACGCAAAAAAACTGTTCAAAAATATACATTGGTTAATCTGTGATTTGAAAAATATCGAGATGAGAAATCCGACTACTTAACATGGGCATCGGAAATACGCTATGACAACTAATGTGTTGTCTTTAGGGGGTCCAGAATACAAAAATTTATCTTTTTTATAAAAATTTCGACACATTCCGTCCATTACTTTTCCACAACTGTCTCTTTAAATAAAGGTCACCGAAGATATAAAAAATGTTATTGAACAATTTGTAATTTTGTTTTCAGACATTTTTAAATTGGAAATGTAAAAAAATGCTTAGTTTTTTCATCTATTTGCTGAACTAACAACTTTATTTGTATATTTTTTACTTGTGCTTTCGAACCCTTCAGGGCAGTTTTTTTTCTGAGTAAGTTTTCTTTCGAAAAAAATATTTTTAGGAATTTTACTTTTAATCAAAAATCACGAAGATATTATTAATGAAAATTGAACAAAAGAATGCTGCTTCAATCTTTCACCTTGGAAGGAATTTTTAGATATATTCTTTTAAACGTGGAAGATCATTAAAAATTCCATTCCGAGATAAATAGACCGAAAATACAAATGTACAGCATTGTACGGATGAGTAGAACAGCATAAAAATAGGATAGCTGGCTTCGTAATAATCGTGAAAATATGCTGTTGGCTCTATTAATTCAAATAGCTCTATATTGTATTTTAAACCAAGAAAATAAAAGTGTGTTTATTTTTCCTTGAGAATTAAAAAGGTGTAGGGAAATTAAAGGTTGCATTTTTATCCCGTATATAAGAATCCCTGAAATAATCGATTTTTTTAAAAACCGGTTATTACTTTAAGCGACTGCGAGGACGCTTGTTTATTTATCTTCATCTCTGATTTTTAGTAACAGTTGATTCTTATAACGAATGATAAGCAACGAATGCTGTCATATTCATTTGATTCCTCTCTTTCCAACATACGGTGGTCAGCTCTAAAAGGAGCGGCACGACCGGAATGCACTGGTCACGAGAATGGCGTGGTGAAACCGCCCCGAGGTCAGTAGATTGAATGTTTATTCCCGTGGTTATCTTCCTGCACAGCGCGGTGTAGCTATTTTCGACCTCCAAGGTCGCGATGTGTTTAATTATAGACGCGTTAGCCTTGCTCTCACCTGTATTCCCGCTAGCCTTGAACAATGTTTGGTCCCAAAGGTGGAAAGTCGGGCTATTTTTGGATACTGCTGGACGTGACCGCCCTGCCAATGCGCTCTGACGGCATATTTATAAATTAGGTGTTGCGAAATCTTACCTCAGGTTCAGAGTTTTCAATGTAACTTTGTCCGTCAAGGTTGTGCGCCGCTCCGACGCTACTTTATTTCGGAGCTGGCATCATGAAGATGAAGGTGTTCTTGCAGTCCGGGGAGAGAAGACAGCCCCTGTCGGACCCCACGGACGCCCAGGCTTCTGCTTCATTGCCCTACACACATAACGGTTGGTCCGCTGTTAGACGTGAAAATCCTGGCATTGATATCTTGAACGAGAGATCGATGCATATGAAGCGCGGACTCGCTGCTGGCCGCGATAGGCATGTGCGTGTTTTAGTGGATTACCAGCGGGATACAGATCGTCTCTCTCAAAACGGCCTAAAGCAAGATGACCTCATTCAGCCTAACCCTCCTCTCTTAGATAGCATACTGCGCCAACCGCACAGCGATGGAAACGTGTGCTCGTGGAATAACTGTGTTTCGGATAATTTTGGTGCCGTGAGTGCTTTCAGCCATGCCAGTTCTCCCTTCAAGAAATTTACGAGGCTGCAATCGCCGACCGATGAAAGACTCGGTATGTGTTTGCACGGCGAATTCAGCCGTCCCAGCGAAGGACTTGGGCATTTCAACGGCCCGCATACGGCCAGTAACTGCGGTTTCTTCTCCGATGTCAGGACACGTGATCACCTTCAGTCGTCGTGCTCTGAGACCGACATTTTCTCGAGACTTAATTGCTGTGCTTCGCCTTCCTCTTGCAAAAGGTGTCGTTCCGCAGATTCCGTGTCTTCGAGGCTCACTCCAGGGAACAGTGTGGCGTCTTTCTCTGAACCGGGAAACGTGAATTCTGCTGTAAAGCTTCCCTACGAAACGCTTCTCGACACCGCGGGAAATGTGCGTCATATTGTTGACCGCGGTAAACTTAGTTGTGATGTTAAAGAAGAGTATAATTTCATCAAAAGTGCCAGAGAAGAACCGTGTAAAGGGAATTGTTGTTGTTCTAAGAGATTCTCCGGTGACGAAACGAGAAACGGGTATAATTTACCGTATTACAGAAATGCTCAATTCTGCGATCGTTCGAGTGGCGTGTCCAGAAACATGGAGAGTTATCCTGTGAGCCATCTTCGGTTAGCACTGAGCAATACACACGTGTTTCCCGACCAGTACAAAACACCAGAACAAGTCTTAGAAAACGATGTAGTTTATAAAACTAGATATGTGCGCGCTTCAGACGGTTGCCACAGCTTCTGTTGTAGTGCACCAAGGAATAATATCTATGGATCAATCCAAAATAGTTATGACGAACGAGTATCTCCAGATGTGGACTACAAGCGTTTGGGACAACGTATAGCATTCAGTGATGTAGACAATGATTTTACATTATCAGCTAGTAAAAACCCGAAATTCTTTTTCGACGAAACAAACGCTTTAAGTTCTTATGGCAGCTCTTCTTTCAGTGAAAGAAACTGCAGTTTCCCAATTTCGTCATCTGGTCTTGTGGCTACCCCTAGAGCTAAGCGCCATTTGTCTGAGAACTTAGGAAGTGCTTCTCCGCCGAAAATTAGATGCTGTTGTCCATCGAACATGGTGGAAAAATCTATCGACCCTTCCACGGTTTGTCAGGAACGTAGAGCAATCAGCAGTGCATCACGGTGTGACTCAGTAGACATTGATGTGACTCATGTCAGCGACTCAAACAGTAGTGCAGGAGACCATCGGTCCCCTTCTGACTACTGTAACATCAATGGAAGTGACTGCGAAAGCGAATCCAAGCACTCCTCTGCATCTCTGGGTACACCTGCATCTTCCCAAACAAATGTTTTGACCCCAAATGTTAGCCCAACGAAACCAAAATCTCAGTCGAGACATTCCTCCAGCATCGACTTCACCTGGCTGCAAAAGATGAACATACGGTACACTCCGGCGGAGGACGATGGATGTGGTACAGGCTCCTCCGAGGACCGCATTTCGGCGCAGAACGTGCTCGACGGTCCCTCGGCAGAGAATACATCCTCCAAAACGCACAGGAACCCCAAATGCGCTCGCTGCAGGAACCATAACAAGAGCGTGGACGTGAAGGGTCACAAGAGATTTTGTGAATTTAGGTCTTGTAAGTGTGAGAAATGCCTGGTCATAGCCGAAAGGCAGAGGATCATGGCCAAGCAAGTGGCCCTCCGCAGGGCTTTGGAGCAAGACAGGGTCTTGGGTAGGGATCGTCCAGCCCTGGAGACGAAATCTGGGACTACAACTTTCGATGAAGACGATGACGATGTAGTCGTCATGGAACAGGACTCTAACGTCAATCTAGTCATGGATGCTGGTGTACAAACCGACTCGCAAGGTAATTAATTTCTCTGTTCGACCCAGAAATGTTGATATGTTAAGCTAATATGACTCTATTTAATGTTAAAAAAAGTAATCTTTAGGAATAGCAAATATTTCAAAATATGGAATTCTTAAGTTTAAGGTATGAAAAAAGTTATTATTTTATGATGTGTGAGCTGAAAAATAACGAAACTTTAAGAAAAGTTTTGCATCTTGTATAAGTAAATTTCTAAATTCTTTGGTGGTAAAATACATTATTAGAAACTGTTCTCTTTTCCTTTGTATAGAAATGAAAAAAATTTAAGTATTATAATAAAGTGCTCAAATAAAGCCATTTTATTTTAATCAGTTAAAGAAGTTTCTTTTGAATAAGTGCCAAATTGTATAATCTGTTTACTTTCCTCTGTGTGTTGAAAAATTTATACAAATAATCTTAACCAATTATAAACCTCAAACTAATTCTTATTTTAAATCAGTTAAATTAGTTTTTTTTAGTTTGCTAATAAAACTGAAAATGCTGTTTTCTTTCACCTTTGCATTGGAGATATACGTAAATGATCAATATCAGTTGTTTAATTAAAACTTTATTTTATTTTATTTTATTATACAATGCTTTTTACAGTTGGAAGTTTTAACAGAGAATAGTATTTACTATTATCACTGCAATGGAAAAATAAATTATCCAAACTTTTTTTGTAATTGAAATTAATTCTTAATTTTAATCTGTTAAAGTAATTTTTTCAGTTTTTCCACGTAAATCACTAATCAAAAATGTGCAAATTGTAATAATTGATTAAAATTATGTTATGCTCTATATATATAATAAATATGCATTAAAATGTATTATTCTAATGAATTAAATTTGAACAAAGTTTTAGGTGTAAGTAAGAAATAAGTCCCACTTTAAAAATAGTAAATATACATAAAAATGTATTTTTGTGTTTGCTTTTAAATTTGTAAAGGTTGAATGTGAAATAAGGTCAAAATTTAAGCCATAAAGCAGCTAAATTTTCCTTCATAAAATGTACGAAAGATTTTTATGACTTCTTTTCTGAAATTATGTTATGCTCTATATACATAATAAATATGCATTAAAATGTATTATTCTAATGTATTAAATTTGAACGAAGTTTTAGGTGTAAGTAAGACATAAGTCCCATTTTAAAAATAGTAAATATACATAAAATGTATTTTTGTGTTTGCTTTTAAATTTGTAAAGGTTGAATGTGAAATAAGGTCAAACTTTAAGCCATAAAGCAGCTAAATTTTCCTTCATAAAATGTACGAAAGAATTTTATGATTTCTTTATGAACCATAATTGTGATAATTTGTTGTAACAAGTTGTTATTATTGTTTGTTAGATTGAGTTTTCAAAAGAAAGAGTTTTATGTATTTATTAACAAGATACTGGTATCATAAAGTCTAAGAAGCTCTCTATAAGAAATACTGGTATGGCTTAATCTTTTCTGAAATCATGGCTAGTAACTCACAGCATAGTTTACACTGCAGTATCTAGGGTTTTAAATTAAATACTGCCGTTGAAAAAAGAATTAATGGAAATGTTTTATCGTATTCGTTAGGTGAATTTAGAAGCTATATTAGAATAGACAGTGTAAGGTTTTTGTGGATGCGATGGCATAACTTATGATTTAATGCTACGATTGCTTGATCATTTAACAAAGATGTAGAGACTGCGTTCAGTGAAGTCAATGGAGGAGGCTATATCTAGTTTGTAATGTGTTATGTAACAGAAAGAACCGGTATTATAGGAATGAAGCTTCAGTTTCGAATTATCCACATAAATGATGCTGGAAATTTTCAGAAGTAAGCCGCAAATATTTGAGATAGCTAGTAAAATTAGACTTATTTATTTTTTATGACAGGGCAAAACAGATTTGAGAATAAATCCACAGTAATTTCATTCGTATTTACAATTTTCCTTATTTTTAAGTTGCCTGATATAACGAACGTTTGTAAAAAGGACTTCATTTCTGTTTACGCACATCAACGTATAAACATTTTGGTTTAATAATGTCTAAATCACCATGGCCCTTCGTCATGCAGACGAAGTTTTTATACCAAATATGTGAAAATTTATTTTTAATGTAATCTTTTTACGCGTACGAGAGCACTGATAATGTCTTACGGGGATTGTAGAATGTACCATGCATTTTATTTCTATGCAGTCATTATGTTTCATATTTTTTCATTAAGATTTTGATCTATGTATGGTGTTTTACAACATACTGAACTCGTTTGCACATGAAAATCCTTTAAACACAATCATGTCTTTCCAAGTTTTGAACGCAGATGAGATAAAAGTTTTTTTCTTAAATTTGATTTATAAATGACAATTTTAAACAATATTTATGCGTGTGTTGATTTATTGTGATTATGTTTTGCTTTGTCAGTTGAATATATCTATGGTGCCCGGTATAAATGGCTTAAGTTAAAAACAGTGATTTAAATATACCAAGTTATTGGCTTTTATACCAATCGCAGAACAATAATTTCGACTTGATTCTTTTGTACAAAGAAATGTACTTTTGTATACAAAATTGATAGAGTTAATCCTTTTATACAAGTTAAAAGATTTTTTTATCAATACTAACAAATATCTAAAAATCACTTTTTTTGACTTAAAAACTTGATACCGGGCACCATAGATATATAATATAACCGTGTTGAAATATACCTTGTATGCATTGTATGCATAGCTTTTCAGTGGGAACAGACTAAGCAAAATTTTCAGACGTTTCGCTTTTGTTTGGTTAACTTTGAATCCGGTTTCTAAACGAAAACCCAACAATTTTTATTTTTGATCCCCCTCAGAAGCCAAAATTTTTCCCCCGTGTATCCCCTTCTGTCATTTAATATTTCACCTATGCATACACACTTTATTAGAATACCAATTTATTTTAAATCTGCTCTCCGAAAGCTTAGCGAGAACGAATTCAGCAAAGAATAACCTTAAATATTGAAAAAGATATAAAAAAAGAAAATCTTAACATTGACTAAAATTCATGGCGCAGTGAAAACATTAATCTTGCTCATGAAAACATATTTTGTTTTACTTTTTAATGTAGGGGATTTCAAATGCCTCCTCGTGATCTACAAGTTATTTTAATCATGAAATCATTTATTTTGATTTGGTAAGGTATAAAAACTTTTTTATTTTGCATTTACTGTAAATGACTTCATGACTGAGAGCTAGAATTTAAACGGTGTGATGTCTGAAAATGATATAAATACTGTTCAAAAATGTAATCTTTTTCTTTTGCCTCATGTAAATTATCGAGGGTCACGTCTAGTGTTGTATAATTTATTGCTATAAAATACAGGCCTTATGTCTTCGTACTATAGTAATTGTACCTGTCCAATAAACAGAAGATCTGGGTTCGATTTCTGGGCGAGCCAAATTTTTTTAAAGTGAAAAATGTAAGAATATGTATCGTAGATTCAATCATTATAGAATCTTTATGTAAATATTTTACTTTGGTATGTTTTTATTACATGTTGAATACAAAATCTTTGTTCATAGATATTGCATTTATTTCTTTTTCATTAAGTTATGTTTAATAATGAATCTTTGTACATAGATTTTGATTTTTACGCTTTCCTGTTTGTATATAATTTTTATTAAGGCATCTTTGTAAATAGATTTTCATTCATATACTTTTCATTACATGTTTGATGCAACATCTTGAAATGTAAATTTTGTAAATTATTGGTCATGTCATCAATCATTAAAAAAAAATCAATGTAAATATATAAATCATCTTCAACTTCCTGATGTAAGATACTCATGGCTGTGTTTTGTTTTCTAAAATGTTTTGGAATCAAATGTATGTGATTTTTAAACTTTAAAATAAAGTATTTTAAGGTATGTATTGTTTATTTTTACTTTTATGTAGGGAAATGAAGAAATACCAAAAATCATGATACTGTAGTAATCTATATATATAAAACAGTTCCGTAACTGACTCATTCACTGACTGACTGACTGACATACAACGCACAGACCAAACCGCTGGATCTAAAGGGCTGAAATTTTGCATGGGGATTCTTCTTCTAGTGTAGGGGTGCACTAAGAAAAATTTTTGAAAATTCTTCTTAGATTTTTTTAAATTAAATATTTAAGCTATTTTAGTAACTTTTTTTAAGTTTGCATTTAAAATAATAACTTGAGCGTTATAAAATTTATACCACAAGAAAGATAATAAGAATTAATTTAAAATGAGATCTTTTTCGAATCTTTACCTCCATTTTCTGATTTTTGGTGAATTTTTAAAGATTAATTTTTAGAATTTAATTTATTAAATGCTGATCAAGTGATTTCTTTTACTGGTACTTTAAATAAATTTATCGTCACGTGCATAACAACTAAATAGACAAAAAAATATTTTTTTCTTGCTAATGCGGCAGACGATTGGACATTATTTTGTCTATAAAAATATCCCTTACGATTTTTTTATAAATATATATATATTGTACATCAATTGTATATATTGATCGTCGTATTTATTATAAATATATATATATATATATATTTTTGGCATTAATTGCATACATTGACCGTTGTATTTAACTTGAATGTACTCCGTAGCGAAGTGCGGGTTTTCAGCTAGTCTATCTATATATATAAAACAGTTCCGTAACTAACTCACTGACTCACTCACTGACATACAACGCGCAGACCAAACCGCTGGACCTAAAGGGCTGAAATTTTGCATGGCGATTCTTCTCATGGTGTAGAGGTGCACTAAGAAAGATTTTAGAAAAATTCTTAGATTTTTTTAAATTAAATTTTTAAGCTGCTTTTGTAGCTTTTTTTAAGTTTGCATTTAAAATAATAATTTGAGGGTTATAAAATTTATATCACGAGAAAGATTATAAAAATTCCTTTAAAATGAAATCTTTTTCGAACCTTTACCTTGATTTTCTGATTTTTGGTGAATTTTTAAAGATTCATTTTTAGAATTTAATTTATTAAATGCTGATCACGCGATTTCTTTTTCTAGTACTTTAAATAAATTTATCGTCACGTGCATAACAACTAAACTGACAAAAAAATATTTTTTTCTTTCTAATGCAGCAGACGATTGGATATTAACCAAAAAAAATAAATATCCCTTACGATTTTTTTTATAAATATATATATATATATATATATATATATATATATATATATATATATATATATATATATATATATATATTACATCAATTGTATACATTGATCGTCGAATTTATTATAAATATATATATTTATTTGTTTGGCATTAATTGCATACATTGACCGTTATATTTAATTTGAATGTACTCCGTAGCGAAGCGCGGGTTTTCAGCTAGTATACTTACTATATAAAACAGTTCCGTAACTGACTGACTCACTGACATACAACGCACAGACCAAACCTCTGGACCTAAAGGGCTGAAATTTTGCATGGCGATTCATCTTATAGTGTAGGGGTGCACTAAGAAAGATTTTTGAAAAATTCTTAGATTTTTTAAAATTATATTTTTAAGCTGTTTTTGTAACTTTTTTTAAGTTTGCATTTAAAATAATAATTTGAGGGTTATAAGATTTACATCACGAGAAAGATCATAAAAAAATTTCTTTAAAATGAGTTCATTTTTAAATCTTTACCTCCATTTTCTGATATTTAGTGAATTTTTAAAGATTAATTTTTAGAATTTAATTTATTAGATGCTGATCACGTGATTTATTTTCCTGGTACTTTAAATAAATTTATCATCACGTCCATAACAACTAAATAGACAAAAAAATATTTTATTTTCTTGCTAATGCGGCAGACGATTGGACATTATCCAAAAAAATATAAAAATACAATAAAAGATATTATGTTCCTCAAACTGTACTATATTAACTGTATTGTGTTCTTTAGTATGTCCTATTACATTTAATTTGAGTATTTTCTTCTACATTATTTTGTCTATAAAAATATCCCTTACGATTTTTTTATAAATGTATTTTTTTTTGCATTAAATTGCATACATTGACTGCTGTATTTAATTTGAATGTATTCCCTAGCGAAGCACGGGTATTCAGCTAGTTTAAAATAAAAGAAAAGCACTTCTTCCATATGCGAATCAATTTAAAGTAGGTCTGCACTACTTGAAATGTGATAAGGACCATATTTCTTTATTGAAAGCTGCTGCAAAAAAATAGGATAGATAGAAAAGCGAAAAATGTGTCATATAACAAAAATAAATAACTGATTATTTTGAAAATCTAATAAATTCCTATAGGTTATAACTGAAACATGGCATCTTTTCATGATTGGTGCTATATAAGCTTGACAACGCTTGATCTTAACGTGGCTACCTTTTTTTTTTCAACCAAGTGACAACATTTTCAGCAGCCGTATTGTTAAATAAAACATAAATATGAGGAAATTACTTAATACCAGATTTGGATATGAATGATTTTAGATTTAAGTAAAAATTGTGAACAAAATTGAGACAAAATAGAAGCATACAAAAAAACATTCAAAATGATTATGGCAATTGAAAACCGTGGAACAGTGCATAGTATCTCAAGCACATAGTCAATCCAAAATAATTTACACATATTGTGGGCTTTCTGACAGACACGTAAAATACCATGAATACGAAAATAAGACACTGCATCCTATTCCGTCTGAAGCAATTCCCAAATTTTCATCATAATTGTAATAGCATTAGTCCAAAACGTAACTTATTAATGAAAAGCAAGTATAGTGGCGGTAACGGAACTAGCGTACGTGTTTGGCGCTTTGCTGTCTTCTTCCGGCAATCGGTCAAGTTTCAATTGTAATACGTAAGTACCCTAATATTATTAATGTTCATTACATACATATATATTCCTTTCATAATATTATAAATTGAAAAATAATATTCCGTATTTTTTAGATTTATAATATCATGCATCTCCACAAAGGGCTTCGCGGTCCGTATGTTCTGCATGCCTGGTTTAAAGGAGACTCCATGCAATGATAATTTCTTAAATTTATAAGTAATTTTTAAGATTATTTCTGTACCTTTTTGCCTCATTAAACCTTTAAATGTGTATTTAGAGTCTTGGTTATTTGACTTAATGATCTAATTATTTTAAAACACTTTTGGTTTACTGCTTTGCTTGGTACTGTATAAGGGAAAAAAATACCATTAGATTTTTCACTGGTACTCGTATTATCTTGGTGAAATCCAGTGTCTTATATCGGTGTAATGTATGAAATGGCAATATACATATATATATTTTTAAGCGTATATATTGTAGCCTCCCACAAATAGGAATTTAGAAGCAAATCGTAACTTTTTCAAAAGACAGTCGAGGTCATAAAAATAATCAAGTACCGTATTCACCTCGATTTTTTAACTGGGATCTAACGTCTCCATTCTCTATTATACCAAAATTCAACGGATAATTTTGTTCAAATATTCCTTAGATGAAGGTTTGAAAGAAGATCTCGAAATGTTTTTGAAAGACAACATTTATGTTATATACCACTTCCGAACTTAAATTTTTATTTCTCTTTATTTTCTGAAACAAAATACTCCTTGTTTTAGAAAATCCTCGAATTCTTAATACCAGGGGGTAATTATTTTATTCGGTTATAATACCCTGAATTTTAATCTTAAGGAGAAATTTTAACCGAACACTGCTTGCGGATTTCTTGCTGAATGCAAACTACACGGGACTTTCTTTAACGCCCTTAGGGTACCATTCCTTAATTATATTATTTTATTATCGAGCGTCCTTATAATAGTGATTATTCGACACATTAAATATTTCTTCATACTGACCATAGTTAACCTCTTTTTGAAGTGTCTTTTTCGATCGATATTGCAAAACTCTTTGAATCCGACAAACTCTCCTAATCTGATAATACATGGATAATTAGCTCATTTCTTTGCGTTTCTCAAAAAGTTCACAAGCCCTCGTCAAAAAACTTTGAGTAACAAATTAATTTTGTAAGAAATTTTTATATACACAACGAAATTTTCAAAATTAAGAAACTTTTCGTGACAATATTTTAATGAATGTTCTATTCATTTCAGTTTAGAATAGTTGGAAAATTTCTTGAATCTAGAATTTTGATCATAGAATCTATCCTGATTCGTTCATTTACTGAACGAATCAGGAAATGAACGAATATTTTAAAAATATTTCTGATGTATCAAATCTTTGTAGACTTATTGCAGTGGCTTTCGTGTCATTGGTATTGTAACGTCACGTGTTTTGTGCGGTTCCTACGAGGAACTTTCCACAGCTGCAAGTTTCAGAAAACACAAGCCGCGAGTACCCCTTGCTTTCTAAAAATTATGTGAGAGGTTAAAGGGCTTCAACATACGGATCGGCATTCCTGGGTTCTGCTGCTAAACCCCTCGTTTCATCCTTGTCGGCTAAATGTGGAGCCGGCCGCCCTTTCTCTCATAAAAATGTCTTTTCAGGATCGTCAGTCAGAACAAACTGACGTTATAGAAGTAATATGTTACGATAAAACTGCCATCGAGTCCAAGGCTGTCATCGAACGCGGGATTCCTTGTTCCCCTGAAGAATTCTAAGAAGACGGAGTTTTCCAGCCGAGAGGAGAGGTTTGGTGTTGTTTTTCGAGAGAGCGGGGTATAACATCGACCCGAGCGGTTGTGATTTTGTTAAGCTGCTGTTTGGGACTAGATGGGTCCCGAAGCGTGCGTTGTTAAACCTGCACTTAGTTAACTAAATATGTTGTACCCTTTTCATGTTTAATTTTTTTGTAAATAAATTTCCTCGTTAAGTTTCCGTTTTAAAAATTGGTTTCGGATTTTATTTAGGACTCTGTCTTTCTTTGTTATGGATCCCATAGTAGCAATTTTTAGCAACGCCTAAGAGAATCGCCTTAAACATTCATCATGACGCCACAGTATTTACAAATTAGCGTTTAAAAATTGCAAAGAAATCTTAGTATTCTGTTAAAGTAATTAGGCTAATACTTGTGTAAACAAAGCACCATACCTCCGAACTCTGTTTTCAGGGACTTCGTTGTTCATTTCTTTAGTTACAAAAGATAAAAAAAATGACCTTTTGAAAATGAAAGCTGGATTCTGCATATTTTTCCCATGCCGTCTTACACGTGTCTCCCCAAAAGTAGAATTGATATGTTTTCACTGAGAGCTAAACACTTGTGGAAATCACTATTTGTGGTGATTGTAATACACAATATTCCAACAAGAGTCATATCAAAAGGTTTTTGTAAATTTAACAAATTCGATTTATTTTCAGTAGTTAAATAATTACAGAGAGAAGAAAAATTTAAGAGCGATTAACATTCACAGGTCGTGAACTAAATCTGACCAACAGGTGTCAGTGTCCTGTCTGGTCTGGCTATCGCTTGAACTCGCGTGAACTCTCTGGCCGCTGTTACCAGAGTCACTTTTCCATTCGCTTCTTCACGCGCATCTGGCCTATGCGCAGTGTTCACGGAGCAGACGCCAGCGCATGTATCTATACGCTGATGTTCGCTAGCGCTGACATCTGGTGACACTGTAAATAATGAGTTCCCCACAGAACTCCACCCAAGTACCGAAGGTACGAGAAGTTAAAGGTACCGTGGGTTAAAGCGTCCAGAGCGTGTAACAGTAGTTGGTACACTCTGAAGATCTTGCTGGTCCCTAGAGGAGGCTGGCGGTAATGCATCAGGGGTAGGCAAATAGTCATGTTTGGAGGAATCTTGAGGAGCCACGATCTCGTTGCTGGCCTCTGCCATGAAAAATACCGGTTTCAAACGGTCGAGGCTGATGACAGGTTGTGAACTCTTGACGAACAATGTAAAGTGCGTTTGGGTTCGTGCAACAATTTTGTACGGTCCACTATAAGGGTGTTGGAGATACTTCTTCACTCTATCGCGTCGGATGAAAGCATGAGAGCTGGTCTCAAGTGCAGGATGCGTGAAAATTTTGCTTTTATTGTGTGCAGATGTTTATGTAGCAGCCAATGCTTGCATTATCTCTCGCAAACGTTGCACAAAAATGGCTGGCTCCTCTACTGGAGCTTCTGATGGAGAGATAAGTTCACCTGGTAGACTTAGAGTAGAGCCATAGACCAGTTCTGAGGTCGTACACTGTAAATCATTTTTAAATGCGGACCGAAGTCCTAGAACAGCAAACGGAAGTGTTTCTGTCCACTTGTTGGTTCGGTGGCACATCAGGGCTTGTTTCAACGAGCGGTGGAAACGCTCAACTAGCCCATTGCTCTAGAGATGGTATAGTGTTGTACGGATGCGCCGAGTGCCAAGCAAAAACGTTAATGATCGAAACAACGACGATTGGAACTGGCGTCCCTGATCCGTCGTGATCACAGATGGTACGCCAAACCGGGCAATCCAATGATTTAGGAAGGCACGGGTGACGGTCTCCGCTGTTACGTCACCAATAGGGATAGCTTCAGGCCATCTGGTGAATCTATCGACGCACGTCAACAGGTAGCAAAAACCATCCGAAGGGGCAAGGGGCCAACCAAATCCACATGCGCATGATCGAACCTCTGATTCGGAATCGTGAATGCTTGGATGGGATAATGGTTATGTCTTGAGACTTTTCATCGTTGGCAGTCAATACGGAAACGGGTCCACTCGGCAACATCTTTGGAAATTGCCGGCCAGATGTATCGCTCCATGGCGAGTTTCTTAGTTGCACGAATTCCTGGATGCGACAGATGGTGCAAAGAACAAAATATTTTCATACGCAGGCCGGCAGGTACAAAGGGTCTGATGTTATTGTTGCTCGTGTCACAAATTATAGACAGTTCTGAGCCAAACTTTAATGGACAGCGTTGTAGTGAGCAATTAGAGTCTTTCAACAGATGTTGTAACTCATTATCGTCTTTTTGAGCTGCAGCGAGCGTAGCAAAATCAGCTGGTGTGTTATCGATTGTTTCGATGCGTGACACAGCATCGGCTACCACATTGTCATGAACAGGAATATGCCTGATGTCCGTGCTAAACTGAGCTATAAAATTCTTTTGCCTTAATTGTCTGGGGTAATCGGAATTTGAATTTTTGGTGAAAGCGTAGGTAAGAGGCCGATGATCTGTAAAAATTGAGAAGGATGAGCCTTCGAGATCATCTCTAAAATATTTTATAGCTGAGTATATGGCAAGAAGGTCTCTGTCGTATGTACTATACTTCCGTTCAGAAGGGGAAAGCTTTCGAGAGAAAAATGCTAGCAGTTGAGGGCCCTTAGTACTTTGAGTATGTAAAACTCCTCCAATAGCGATGTCAGACGCATCAACCGTTAGAGAGAGTTTTTGGTTAAGGGCACGGAAACAGAGTGTTGCAGCATTCACGAGAGAAGATTTGCATTTGGCAAAGGCAGCGCAGGTTTCGTCGGTCTACGGGACGGGACGATTATCATTCTTTTATGAATCTTTAAGGAATTCGTGGAGAGGAGCTTGCGTTTCTGTGGCTTTGGGAAGGAAGCGACGGTAAAAATTAATCATAGCGAGAAAACGTCTCAGCTGAGAGATAGTATCAAGTTTCGAAAAATCTGAGATAATTTGTGGTTTTTTAGGAAGAGGTTTCACTCCAGAAGGGGTGATTAAGCAACCCAAAAAGGACACGGATGATTTACCAAGTACACATTTGGAAGGGTTAAGTTTTAACCCATATTGCTTTAGGCGATCGAATACTTGACGAAGGTGTTTCAAGTGATCATTTTCATTGTCCGACGCAATTAGGATGTCATCAAAATACGGGACGCAAAAGGTCAAACCAGACAACACCTTATGAATAAACCTTTGAAAGGTTTGCCCTGCGTTACGTAGACCAAAGGGGGTGGACAGGAATTCGAAGAGACCAAATGGAGTCGTGACTGCGGTCTTGGGTATGTCTTCGGGATAATCACTGTTTGTTTTGATTGTAATACACAATACTCTAACAAGAGTCATATCAGAAGGTTTCTGTAAATTTAACAAATTCGATTTATTTTAAGTAGTTAAATAATTACAGAGAGAAGAAAAAATTAAGAGCGATTAACATTCACAGGTCGCGAACTAAATCTGACCAACAGGTGTCAGTGTCCTGTCCGATCTGGCTATCACTTGAACTCACGTGAACTCTCTGGCCGCTGTTACCAGAGTCACTTTTCCATTCGCTCCTTCGCGCGCATCTGCCTATGCGCAGTGTTCGCGGAGCAGACGCCAGTGCATGTATCTATACGCTGATGTTCGCTAGCGCTGACATCTGGTGACACTGTAAATAAAGAGTTCTCCACACACTTCTTCGGGTCTAGAACCACCCCCGAATCGCAATTTTTACAATTCTACCTTTAAATATTTCTTTTTGTGTAGGCCCGAGGTAGGCTAGTAGTAGCGCGTTGGGCTTGAAACTGGGTTGCAGGGTTCTGGGACTGGGTTCGAATTCCGACGTCTAGGCTGGATATGGTCCTTCGTGTCTAGGACGGATAAGGGCACTGGATTAAATGAGTAAACCGGAGTTCTTCTTTGATGTCAGAGAAGGTTTGAGAAGGTTTGACCCCCCCCCCCCCCAGATGCCACCTCTGGGCTTGCTTAGTCAAAATTGAGGTGGTATCAGGAGGTTTTGTTGATTCACCTTTACGGTCCCATTGAAAGCAACCAACGGTTAAAGTGTAAATGTCTTCATTGGTAGTTTCCCCGCACTGGCAAACAACAACAGCATATTTCTGCCTGTTCTGTGTAGAATCTTCAAAATCTGAACTGAGACAGACACAGACACACACACACACACACACACACACACACACTCACACAACCAAAAAAAAAATCCTAAAAATGCGATTGTTATTTCATTTTCAAAAATGTTCGTGGAATGTAAAGCAATTTTGTCAACGAAGGAAAAAAATAATGTATTTCATCTATTTTACAAGTTGCATCCAAATTCTGTTAGTAAAATTGAAATACTTACATAGGTAAATAATATAACGTATATAAATAATTTGTATGGGAAAGTATATAGAACAGAATGAATTTTAGAACCATGCATTTAAGAAATGTAATAAAATGATTTTATATAAGTGTGTAATTTGTATCTATATAAATAAAGCAGAAAACCTTTGTCGCATCACGCGGACCGGGTTTACTTATCCTGAGAAAACATGGCCGATGCTATTTCGCAGCCATTTTGGTGTATTTTTTTTCTCATGAAAGTACATAAATGTTACATATTTGGAAAGAGCCTCGAAAACTGATATTTTTTCTGCGTACACTTATTCTGTTAATTCAATAGTTTTAGAGATATTTGGATTCTAATGAAGCGTCATCGCTCTTTGACGATGTAAACAAAAAGTGAATCATTCACATTGTGATTCTCACTAAAAAATGAATCACTGAAATGAAATGTGTCACCGTGTCTTTTTATTTGAAAAACTAAATATTCAAATTGTTTAATAATAAAAAATACTTTATTGAAACTAAATAAATAGGTATATACTGATTTTTGGTGGATTTACTGATTTTTGTGTGAAATGATTACATTTGGTATTTTTTTCGTTTCTATGAAAGTTCGTGTACTTATGTTTTGAAGCCTGGAGATAATTCTAATATAAGTTTGGAAGCTTTAAAATGCTTATATATAAATACAGTTTTTAAATAATATTTCATCTCAAGGCGTTAGAATACCTCATTCATAAGAACTGCACATGCGCAGGTAAATAAACGGTTGTTTACAAGGTAATTAGTAGTAGTTTGGTGTTATTTAAAATTAATTTTCTTATATTACTCCTTTTGTTTTCTTTTCATTAATCCTTTTTTACTTGGTTGATTTTCAGTATACGAATTACCGTTGAAACCCCTATGTGACTTACTAATTTGCGATTATTTACTTTCTGAAATTTCGTTATTAGGTATTTTACAAAGTAATTTTTATTGAAATTTAGCTAAAATGCCGATAACTCTGCATAAAAATCTTAATGCTACTGTAGAAGTGAAAATAGTGTAATTCCCCACGGTGTGTGGACAATAAAGAATGTATCATAAAGGATGCAGAGGCAGGGGCAAATACAGGATTGTAAAACAATAAAAAAATAGAAGAATAGCTGTCGGTGTGGCCAGTGATAGCGATCTGAAGTTTATATTTTACAAGATGGATGGTCGTTATTTTATGGCCCACAGTAAAAACGTCAGAGGAGGAGAATCAAAGTTGTTTTACAAAATAAACGTATGTGCGGGGAGGTACTATATAGCCTATGGACAGAGGCGGCAGAGGCGGTATAATAAAGGACCAATTAGGGATAGGAACCACTGAAGGAGAAACAGCCCACTGCCCAATGAAAGTGAGGGGCGTGCTAGAATGGCCCCCTGTAAACGGACAACAGCTTCGCTAAGGACGAGAGGAATCAAAAAAAAAAAAGGAGACGGTCTTCAGATTGGGTTCCTGAGAGTTAGATGTCGGAGGCTCTCGTCTGCCATATAGCCGTGGAGAAGTGCCAATATACTGCCAACGTTTTCATACACTGGAGATGATACTGGGTCCCGGTCGCCGATGCTACGATCATCGTTGCATACATCCGTTATAGTAAGTGCCTCCCCGTTAGATTCTAAAAATCATATTTGACTCTATAGTTTGCCTCTGCTTCTGGGTATTGTACGTCAAAATTATTAATATAAAACTGATTGTAATACTATAGTTCTGACATGTAAATTGAAATTTGGGTGGTCTAATAAACGTATGTGTAAGGTCAATGCGTTGTATTCCTTGCGTATTCCAACCCTTGCATGCATCTATTGCTTCTAGGTGATTAACTCCTACATCTATGGTGCCGCGATCAGGATGCACGTGGTTGGAAGTATTTGTGGATATTACGGAAGAGACCTTAGTAATAATCAAGACTAAAATAATATGTTGTTAGTTTGCTAGAATAATTAAGTGTTTTTTTTTTGTAGAAGAGGAAACAAGTTGTTATTTTTATTTTTACCAACTGTAGTGAAAATAGACTTAGAATATGAGTTGTGAGCAACATTATGATTACCATTTAGATTACATTTTAACACTATTATGATTATAACGAGTATGAAGAAGTAGTAAATTTGAGAGGTGATCTATTACGCCAAACTTAATAATGAAAATATTTATCATAATATTAAGAATAAGAACCGTAGGATATTAACGTATGATATTCAGAAGCAGAGACTTGTGTGCAATTTCTTTACCACTGTGAATTGTTTGAAATTCTGAAGTGATATTATATATAATTATGAACTTTATTAGTTGACTGATGTTGAATACACACTAAAGTGATTTGTTTAACACTAATGCGAATAGAATGATATGACAATTGTTGGTAGTGTATGTATGATATGTTAATGATATTATATAGTTTGAGTAATAGGTTAGGCAATATTTAAGATATATTGCCAATCATTAGATTGATGCAGAATCAGCAAATTGATATTGATGCAATTAGAGCGAAATTAATACGTAAATTAGAAACAAAGGATAATACAATTATGGGGGGCAAAGATATATTAGTGCATTTGCCAGAATTTTCTGGGAATAAAAATGACAACATTGATTTTTTTTTTAGCCAATTTGATAAAATAGCAGACATAGGGAAGTTAAATGAAGAGCATAAATTGTTATTTTTAAAAGCAAAACTAAAGGACAAAGCATTACAATATGTAAGTAGTCACGAAGAGTTACAGGACGAAAATAATTATGAAAACTTTAAGAGAACGTTAAAACTAAAATTCACTCCGGAGCAAGATTTCATGAAATCACAAAATGCCTTAATGAAAATCTCGCAGAAACCCGAACAGTCCGTTAAAGATTTTAAGGAGGAAATTGTCAGGACCGCGTACAACTATTTAAAAGTTGCGAAACTATCAGAGGATCAGGGAGCGGTTGGTCTGACGGAAAAAATTAAATTATCAAAATTTTTAGACGGATTAAGACCCGATATTCAATTGGAAGTTAAAAAAACGGCTCCTACCACATTTAACGAGGCTTACGAAAAGGCAAGAAACATAGAGAACGCGCTAGAGGATTCGGAAAACAGAGTTATGAATATAAATAATGATAGCACTTCAATGAAAATAATTGAATCACTATTAAATCAAAATAAAGAACTGATGGAACGATTAAACGCCACGACAGAGAAAATAAATAACTTAAGTTTAAAAGATGCAAAAGAGGGCCAAGGTGGTGACATAAAATGTGAATTATGTGGAAAAACCAACCACAGTACACTACAATGCTGGTTTAACCCTAGAAATATGACCATGAGTCAAAATCAAACACAGCCAGTAATTCAGGCAGAAAGTAATTTTCCGAATTCTACGAATACATATTGGGGGACTCCCCAGAGGCGAAATTTTAATGGAAATAATCAAATGCCACAAACGTACGTTAATTATAGGCAAAATTACAGTAATGTTGATAATAATCAAAGTAACCAAAGACAAGGAAATTATTATCCGCAACAGGGAGAAGCATATGCAGAGATAAATAGGAATTATGAGTATAATTATGATAGGATGGACAGGGGTGTGAGACATAATATGGGTATGAGAGGTAGGAGACAATATGCGAGGAGGTTAAACTAAAGAGGGAACCGCTGGTACGCTATGTAGACAGTAATAAAAGCCCACAGATACAGAGGTTCCCGAGGCAAAATGAGATTCAAGTGGGTAAGATAACCAAAAATGTGAAGATTAGTGAACAGGGGGAGAAAAACAAAACGGTATCGATGACACAAACGGATCAAATCGGAAAAAAAAGGAATAATCAATTGATAATTGCAAGTTGTACTTTCAAAGAAGTCTCAAATCTACCAGTACTAAAAATAGAAATACAAAATTTAATATGTGCGTCGTTGTTGGATTCTGGAGCGGCGGTCAACATCTTGAGCGAGGCATTATTTGAAAAAATTAAACAGAACGACGTTAAAATAAAATATTTGTCCAGAAACATTAAAATTACAACAATACAAAATACTGAGATACCATTTTCAAAAGTAATACAAATTAATTTCAAAATTGATAAAAGGTCATTCAAACAATCTTTTTTTGTTATGAATAATGTCAGTAAACATTACGAGATAATACTAGGGTATCCATTTCTAAAACAATACAATGCAGTGGTCGACTATGATAGCAATCAGGTAACATTCAAAGATGTATACACTGATGAAAATACGAAGTCTTTGAAAGGTTTAGCTATGAATCATGAGGAGGCAAATAGTAATTTTAATTGCTTCTTAATAAATAAAGTAACGTTGGAGCCCCATGAGACGAGATGCGTAATGCTTGAACCTAAGATGAAGTTACCAAACAATACAGATATTTTAATTACCTCAAATAAAAATAAATTAGGAGTACTAGTAGACAATGCGCTAGTTAGAGTGAACCACTCCAATCATATTTTAACTTATGTACATAATTCAACCGATAAAAAACTGACATTGAATAAGAAAATGAATTTAGCAATCGGTCATCAAGACTTTGTCATCAATAAGACGAACGGAGTAAACACGCAAAAAGAATATAGAATTAATAATTTAACGTTAAATGAAATACATGAATTAAGAAAAAAGGAATTAAGTGAGAAAGATTTTGATCTGTCACATTTACAGAAGGAGGATAGAGAAAGAGTGATGAAATTATTATTAGAACATTACCGCTGTTTTTCAAAATCGTATGATACCCTGGGGAGCACAACGTTAGTATCTCCAGATTTTAAATTATCCCATGATTTAGCAATTCAATCAAAAGCTTATCCGTTACCCTACGCAATTAAACCTTATGCGAAATCAGAAATCGAAAACCTTCTAAAGGCTGGGATAATAAAACATTCTACATCTAACTACAGTTTTCCGGTGATTTTTGTAAAAAAAAATTCTTCAAAGAAAACAGATGATCCGGGTAACATTAAATACAGAATGGCGTGTGACTATAGGGTTTTGAATGACATAACGGTAGGTTTTCCATACCATTTACCGGATATTAGAGAAATTTTAAATAATATAGGCGGGTACAAACTATACTGCACTTTAGATTTACATGCGGCATTTCAACAAATTATTTTAAAACCTGAGGACAAACATAAATTGGCATTTATCACAGAATTTGGGAAATTTGAGCCAAACAGGCTTCCATTTGGTGCTAAAAATAGCTCAGCATATTTTGCTCAATTAGTGGACAAGTGCCTCAGTGATTTAAAAGAACATGATATACATTATTATTTAGACGATGTGGTTATTTGTGCAAATTCACAAAAAGAGATGGAAGAAAAATTATTGTTAATTTTAAAACGATTACAAGATGTAAATCTAACAATTGAACCATCAAAATTACAATTGTATAAAGACACGATTGAATTCTTAGGCTTTGAAATTAATGAGAACGGTGTAGCACCAGCAGAGAAAAATATAAAAAAAATTTCTAATTTCCCTGTACCTAAGAATAGGCGACAATTAAAATCCTTCTTAGGGTTATGTAATTATTTCAGGGAATTAATTAATAAGTATTCGGAGACCGTATATCCTTTAATACAAGCAACAAGTCCGAAAGTAAAGTTTGTATGGAACGCAGAGATGCAGCAGGCTTTTGAGAAAATTCAGACCTCTGTTTTACAAAAACCAACGACTTTCAAGATAAACTTTAATAAGCCTTTTATTTTAAGTTGTGATGCTTCGAAAATTGCGTTATCAGCGATACTGATGCAGGAACATGACGGTACACAAATGCCAATAGAATTTTACTCTAGAAAATTAAAGGATTCCGAAACCAGATATCCCTCAATAAAACTTGAGCTGTTGGCAATACATGATGCGATGATACATTTAAAAAAATTCTTATTTGGCAAACGATTTAAAGTTCTAACTGATTCCAAATCATTAACACATCATTTAAGTTTAACAAAACAATCAGATATTACAGCGCGATGGTTATTAGATATACAGGAATTTGATTTCAAAATTGAACATATTGCAGGAGAATCGAACCCTGCAGATTTTTTATCAAGGGCAGTTTTTACTATTACTATTCTAGAAAAACTAACTGAGGATATTTTTAAAGTTGATAAAACTATATCCCTAGAAAATATGTCGATACATCAACAAAGAGATCCAAAACTCAAAATTATCATTGAAGCAATACGAAATAAGAAAGAGAGGAGGAGGTACAAAATATTTAGATGGGACAGTGACCGCGAATTACTATGGGTAATGCCCGATAGAGATTCAATGACAGAAGAGCAGCCAGCTTTAATCGTGGTTCCAGAGAAATTAAAAAACAATGTAATGGTAAATGCACACTCGGCTCATTTCGGCTTCCCTAAGACGTACAATTTATGTAAATCAGTTTACTTTTGGTATGGAATGTACAGAGATATCAAAAATTATTGTGACACGTGTCATACATGCAAACTATACAAATCTAGACCGACAATTGCGGTTCCACTACAAAAGATAGAAAAAAATTATGCACCAGGAGAATTTTTATCCATGGATATAATTGGCAAACTTCCACGTTCATTGAAAGGTAATCAATTCGTACTAACAATCGTCGATCACTACTCACGGTTTTTGTCGGTTTTTCCCTTACGTAAGATTACTTCAGCGTCGCTAATCAATGCGGTAACGAAATATTTTTCATCGTTTGGCTTGCCAAAAATTGTATTGACTGATAATGGACCATAATTTATATCGGATGAATTTCGATCATTTCTATCAAATTTGAATATTGAATTTAGACAAACCAGCGTTTACTTTCCGAGAGCAAATGCCATGTGTGAAAGAACACATCGTCAGTATAAAGAATCTATTATGGCTTCCTCACAAAAATTATTCGATTGGGATGTTCAATCCCGATTCATTGTATTAGCTATGAATAATTCGATTTCCAGAAGCACTGGTTACACGCCAAGTGTTTTATTTTTTAATCGCCCCCTTAGAACACCTTTCTCCGCCCACCAGCCATGTGAGTCTCAGAGGCCATCACCCGAGTATCTCAAAAAACATTCGAACAAATTGAACAGATTCGGAATGATACGTTAGCTAATCAGAGAAGAATGATGGATGAATATGACAAAAGACAAAGGAAAGCTACGGTTAGTTTGAATATTGGGGATACTGTATACATCAAGAGTTTTAGGCCACCGGGAATTAGAAATTTTCGACCAAAATTTATGGGCCCCTATATCATTATGAAAAGCTTTAGAAATAATAATTTTTTATGTAAAAATGCGATGAATCCTTTTGAAGAAGATTGTAAAGTGCATATTACGAAATTAGTAAAAATGAATTTATCAAAAATGCAAACTAATATAATTGATGAGGAGAATATCAATGGCGATAACACACATGTGGAATTTGACAATGAGAGTAGTAAACAAATTATTTCACAGGAAACGGATTCGCGAAAAGATACATTGACACACAGTAGGCAAATTGATTCGCGTGGAACAAAAATTCAACAACAACATGGGTATAATCTTAGACCAAGGAGTAATCAAATCAAATAAAAATAAATAATAATAATAATAAAACAAAAAAAATCAAAAAATCAAAAATAAAAAATCGTGCAAGTGAAGTGGCCATGCATGAATGAGTCACAAGTAAGGAGAAAAATGAATAGTAAAACAAAATACCGATAAAAGTTCAAATACATACCTGTAGAGTATAAGAATATTAAGATGGGGGAAGAGCACCGATGAAACAAGATTATTAAGGCCATCATAGGTCGTCAATATCACAGCGGTAGCAGTGTAGGAAAAAGCGTTGAACAAAAAAAAAAAAAAAAAAAAAAGACAATATGAGTAAATAAATAAAAAAAATGATATAAACAACATTAACAAACACGAAATTAAATTAAAGACAACAGTGGTAATCAATGAAACTAAGTAACAGGCAAAAAGACATAGGCTTGAATAATTGAAGAATAGATTCGCGAATTCAACTAAGTTAGGTTTACTACGTGATGGAATGTTGAGCTAGTAAAATACAAAATGCACAAATAAATTCAGGAAATAATTAGATAAATACAAAGAACTAGATAGATGGAGTAAATTGAGAAAAAAATATGATACTTAGTTTCAGAATATAGCCCGATGTACTGAGATGTTGTGCCATAAATCACAGTGGCAGATATTTTGCCGGCGTGCATTTGAAAAAGTGCTGTACTGCAGCTACAGGAAATGACTAGCAGTAATTACGGGAGAAATTCTGGCCTAAGACGTTGCCATGCGTAGGGGGGAAAAGATTATGGAGCGCTAATTATTTTGCAAGTGACGTAGAAAGGTAAACAGGCAGACAAACGGCTTTCTTGACTGGTTGAGCGAAAGTGAGAGACTGGCAATTTTTAAACAAAAACCGGATTTTTTTTTTGAGCCATAGGTCAGTTGCGATGCGGACTGGAAAGCCAAATTTACAGGGGACACGGCGTCTGTAAAGACAACCACAAGTTGTACGATATAACTGTGTTTTACATGAAATCATGCCCAGAGAATATATCATATGTAAAATTATGGACTTTGGATACGAACAATCTGTGAGAATGATAGTGTATGATGATTTGCAGTTACAATGATGTCGATGTATGTATATAAAGTTAATGTTGTTATGATAAGGTTTATTGTATGTCATGAAATTTTTGTGCGAGAATTATTATTTTACAATTATTATAAAAAAAATGGGCATATAAATATTATGGTGTTTTTTTTTTTTATAGAGGGAATATTTAGTAATAATTATGTTCATGATATGATGATGTATAGATGCAAATTGTATTATGGAATTTTCATTGATCAATGTAGTGGGTAATAAGAAGCTTATTGTGTAGTATTCTATGTTTGTTTTATATTATGATAGTGTTGCTGAGAGTTAACGCACGTGAACATGTTAGATAAATAACTAAGATGTCATTTCAAGATAGAATTAATTCAATGATAATGATGCAGATAAGTGGAGAAATTATGTGGTTCTAAGTTTGTAATGGTAGCTCTAATAAAGAGCAGGGAAGTTTGTTAAAAATAATGAGTAAAACAAATTTATAATGAACTCATTCCTGTTGAAATTTCCAATGTATTATACTCAGTATATTTACAGAACCACAAATGTGCTAATTATTTGATTTTTTTATGTACAGTAAAACTTGTGTATGGTAAAGAAATTGCATATGATATGTATATAGAATTAGAAGTCTCATTCAAAATTCAAAATTAGTATGGTTTGTCGTTTTGGCGAAGATTTAATTTAATATTGTGATGCGTGGAGGCACACTTACACTGTCATGTATACTCTAAAATGTTTATTTGCAGCTCCTGTGAACAGGGACGTGAGTCGACTGTATTAAGAAAAAAAAAATTTTTATTTTTTTTTCCATAGTGGTGGAGTGTGATGTAGAAGTGAAAATAGTGTAATTCCCCACGGTGTGTGGACAATAAAGAATGTATCATAAAGGATGCAGAGGCAGGGGCAAATACAGGATTGTAAAACAATAAAAAAATAGAAGAATAGCTGTCGGTGTGGCCAGTGATAGCGATCTGAAGTTTATATTTTACAAGATGGATGGTCGTTATTTTATGGCCCACAGTAAAAACGTCAGAGGAGGAGAATCAAAGTTGTTTTACAAAATAAACGTATGTGGGGGGAGGTACTATATAGCCTATGGACAGAGGCGGCAGAGGCGGTATAATAAAGGACCAATTAGGGATAGGAACCACTGAAGGAGAAACAGCCCACTGCCCAATGAAAGTGAGGGGCGTGCTAGAATGGCCCCCTGTAAACGGACAACAGCTTCGCTAAGGACGAGAGGAAGCAAAAAAAAAGGAGACGGTCTTCAGATTGGGTTCCTGAGAGTTAGATGTCGGAGGCTCTCGTCTGCCATATAGCCGTGGAGAAGTGCCAATATACTGCCAACGTTTTCATACACTGGAGATGATACTGGGTCCCGGTCGCCGATGCTACGATCATCGTTGCATACATCCGTTATAGTAAGTGCCTCCCCGTTAGATTCTAAAAATCATATTTGACTCTATAGTTTGCCTCTGCTTCTGGGTATTGTACGTCAAAATTATTAATATAAAACTGATTGTAATACTATAGTTCTGACATGTAAATTGAAATTTGGGTGGTCTAATAAACGTATGTGTAAGGTCAATGCGTTGTATTCCTTGCGTATTCCAACCCTTGCATGCATCTTTTGCTTCTAGGTGATTAACTCCTACAGCTACTATTTTAATTTCCTTCTCACACATGATACTACTATTTTTATTTCCTTCTCACACATGATACATATGACAGTTATTTTAAAAAATGCAAAAATAATACACGCAATTTTATGCTCCAATATGAAAATTTTCCCAGATTCGTCATTCATTTCCTTATAAAAACAGCCCCAAATAAAAACTATTTATTATACACCAATTATTGAGCCACATTTCATTAACAATAGCATCTAAAACATTTCCTGAAAATTTTATCAAACTATATACATTATTATGTGAGATATCATGATAACCGTAGAGATTTGTGCTAAAAAACATAATTCTGAGAAACACTCATTTTTTAACTCTCTGTGGCCATCTGGAGTATCGCCGCATATATTGGAATTAAAGATTGGTGTACCTATTGTTGTGAAGGATCCACAATTTGGACATTTTGAACTCCTTCCAACGTCATAGCCATTTTGTTTATCCAACACGATTACGGGATATAAAACAGCCATATTGGAAAAAGGAGGAACTGCACCAATTTTCCAAGAAACATCGCACCCCCTGAATTCCTCAGTACGGGGGAAAGAAATTCCAGGAAATTCAACGGACATCCAATTTTCTTGGAAATAAGAGTACCATGTGGGTCAACCGTGGGGATGTCGGAGCATCCTTCCCTCGAATAAAAACTCGAAGAGTCAATAAATTTACGTGAATAACTGACCTGGGGAGGAGTTATAATAAAAATTGGGGGAGCCCCGAGTGTGGTAGAAACGACGTTCGGAGAGAGAGTGAGAGAGCGTTTTGGAGGTAGCGAGCTGCGAAGAAAGCCTCGGAAAAAAAAGACGCCCCGTAAAATGGCGAGATGTCCGTGTTCAACCGCCAGCGCCGATTCTGATGCCTCCGCCAGTGAAGGGCCACATGATTTTTAGCCCGATGCCTAAAGCCTCCTACGGTAGAAGGGCCTCAACGACGCCATGCTCTGCTGTTTTATAAAAAACTCCCCAGGTTGGTCATTTCTTCCCCTTTAAATAGTGCTCATGCCTTTTGAGAGATTACGAGACTTTATTTCACTCGACCCGTAATGGTTATGCCGCAGGAAGCGGATGAAGTATGCCCTAATTCTGTTAAAATATGTATAGCCAAGATCTTAAATATAATATGTAAACCTGACCTTTTCTTGTAAAATATTGTATAATAAATGTTGTTATTTTTATTTATAAACGCATAGTTCCCTTTGGAGTTCACCTCCCTAATTTTTCACAACGCAAAGGGGTATCTCTGGTACCCCTCATAACACCTATTATGCTTCTCAGGAATTTGGATCCACCTTCAAGATTATGTATAAAGAGATTGATGAAGACCTTTATAGAAGCGACTATAATAAGTGGACAAGCCGCAGTCAAAGATAACTGTCATATGTATCATGTGTGAGAGGGAAATTAAAATAGTAGCAATACAGAGGCTGTTCACACATTTTTTAGACGATGTATATTGTATTCACAAAACTAGATTACATAAAATTCTTGTGTTTTAAATGTTCTATTTGACATCCCTTATTCTGAACTATCTTTCGACACCGCAATTTCCAGGATCATAATGCCTTTTGAAGTGTCAGAAGAGGTATTCTATCCCATTCCTCCTGAACAGCTTTCCAGAGTCCTCTAAGGGTTTTGTGACGACGTTTGGATAATGCAGATTTTAAAAGTCCGAAAGCACAAAAAATCCATAGGTGATACATCGGGAGATTTAGTAGGGATATCAGTGAAGGGTATGGCCTTGATACCAGTTTTTTGTTCCATTTCTTTTAGGAAATTTACAGTGGATTTTGATGTGTGACTGCTAGCTTTGTCCTGATGGAGTCTCACAGATTGATGGCACTCTGGGTAAAGCGATGGTATTTCATTCAGAAAAATTGGCAATAAAATATGTTCCTGATAGTATTTGGAGTTAATCTTGACATTTTTTCCACTCTCTTTATTTTTAACTTGCCATTATAAGAAAAACCAGCAACAATCATGAATCCCTTAGAAAAACTTTCTTTCGATTCTTTGAACCATGTACTTAAATATTTTTCTCCCCTTTTATGATAATAAATGGCTCTTTTTTGTTGCAATCATTTAAATACACCCATGATTAATCTATTGTGACAATTGGTTTCCATTTTTCTTTGGATAAGTGTTTCTCATATAGAATTCTGCAGCGTGTCCTGCGTTCAGCGATATGATTTGGAAGAAGACGATGCACATTGCGTGTTTTCGCTTTCTTAAGATTTAAATCAACGTTTATCATTTTGTTTACAGTGGACACCGAACATTTTAATGATTTTGCAACTGTCCTTTAACTAGGGGGATTTTCTTTTAACATTAAACAACGTACCTTTGCAATAGTTGAAGATGTCCGTTTTTTCCTTGGATACTTGTTTGGAATTTTTGTTCCACTTGAGGCTCCAATTTGAAGTTTTTTTCCTTTCTTGTTGACGATATTACCTATCGACGCTTTAGATATCACAAAACCATGACTCTCACATCGTTTTTGGATAACGGAGTATGCATATTTCTCTTCGGAAAGAGCATAAATGTAGCCTTTGAACCACTGCTTTGTTAAAAACGCCATTTTGAATAAAAACGAAACTTTCAAGCCGCAGACGATAATTTTGACTTTTAAAAACATAGTACAATTGCAATTATTTCTTTTGCAGCAAACGCTTTTTTATTACCGCTTACCAAAATCGTCTAAAAAATGTGCGAACAGCCTCTGTATAATTTTGTGCAGAGTTATAAGCATTTTAGCTAAATTTCAATAAAAATTACTTCACATCGACCAATTTATTAAAAAAGTATGCTATTTTCAGTTAAGTTTTTTTTTCTTTTCATTTTTAAGTGCTATTTTACTATAAAAGACAAAAAAATCTTCAATTTTTTTTAAAATTGACTCCAAACATTAATCTGAAATTTAGCTAAAACGCCTATCACTCTCCACAAAATCCTAATGCTAATATTTTAATTTCCTTCTCACACATGATACATATGACAGTTATCTTCAAAATGGCCTACAATCTAAGAGAAAATTTTAAAATGAAAAAATAATACACGCAATTTTATGGTCTAATATGAAAATTTTCCCCGATTCTTCATCCCTTTCCTTATAAAAACAGCCTAAAATAAAAAAATACAATTATATCACAGAAATATTGCAAAGAGTTGTAGACAGAAGCATAAAAAGAAAGAATATTCAAATAAATTAGTGCTATTTTACCATAAAAGACAAAAAAAATCTTTAAAAAATCATTTTTATTTAAAAATTGACTCCGAACGTAGAATATTAATCTGAAATTTAGCTGAAACGCTTATTACTCTCCACATTATCCTAATTCTAATATTTTAATTTCCTTCTCACACATGATACATATGACAGTTATCTTCAAAATGGCCTACAATCTACGAGAAAATTTTAAAATGCAAAAATAATACACGCAATTTTATGTTCTAATGAAAATATTCCCCGATTCGTCATTCCTTTCCTTATAAAATAAGCTCAAAATAAAAAAATCTCCAATTATATCTCAGAAATATTGCAAAGAGTTGTAGACAGAAGCATAAAAAGAAAGAATATTCAAATAAAGTAGTGCTATTTTACCACAAAAGACAAAAAAATTCTTTAAAAAATTTTTTTTTTTTTGAAAAATTGACTCCGAACGTAGAATATTAATCTGAAATTTTGCTAAAACGCCTATCACTCTCCACAAAATCCTAATGCTAATATTTTAATTTCCTTCTCACACATGATACCTATGACAGTTATCTTCGAAATGGCCTACAATCTAAGAGAAAATTAAAAAATGCAAAAATAATACACACAATTTTATGTTCTAATATTAAAATTTTCCACGATTCGTCATTCCTTTCCTTATAAAAACAGCCGCAAATAAAAACTATTTATTATACACAAATTATTGTTCTCTTTTTGTTTATTTTGTATTTGCTAAACAAATTGTGTTATTATTGGATATTTTTGAAGGCCAGTGAAATATAATTATGTTTTATTTACTTTTCTATTTTGCGTTTAGTTAATTTTCCAATTGTTCAGAAATTAATTATTCAAACAGAATCTATTACTTTAAATATTTCAATAGGGGTGTCGCAGACTCCATGGTTTACCATGGTTTTCACTCGTTGTTTGATTTACCTTTGTTGACTCCTGCCACATTTCGCGAGATAACTTTTTGATGTTTGGCAACACGTAATTAAATTTTAAGTTTTATTCTTTTCTTTTAATTATTGTTATGTTATGATACGGCGCCTGTTGGTGATATATGTTTCGGTCCCGTTTATACGGCGGGAAGTATGTAACTTCGGTCTAAATTAATATATATATATAAAGTTGTATGTGTCATTAGTAATCTGAATTAAACATCATAATATTTCCGAAATTATATGAGTACCTAAAGAATAACATCACAGGATCTGTTTCATTAAAAGGAGCTCCCCCGGGACAATGGAGGTAGGAATTTTGCTTACCCTATAAGTTCGGTTGTCACTTCGAAATATTTAATTTGAAAGTTGGGCGGAGTGACAACAATTTTTGGCATCCCTGCCGGGATGAGAGCTCTTTGAGATAGATATATAAGAAAGAAGAGATTTGTATGGATTTGGTTTAGAACTGAAGTTTGATATTTAAAAAAATAGTTTGACACACATAACCTTTAATATGGCTGACGACGTTTTGACTAAGTTAAAAAAGAAACGTACTAGTATTAGATCATCAGTCGCTAAGAATATTAAAAGTATTGAAACTGAAGTTAATAATTCTGAAGTTTCTATAGACGTCTTAGAAGAACTTTTAGAACGTATAAGAATTTATTCTGATGAACTAAAAGCTATAAATATAGAAATAGAATCTGCTGTAGATCTCAAGGATTTCGATAATGAATTAAAAAGCGCGACAGATTACCAAGATAAGATAATAACATGGACATTTCGCGCAAGAAAGAAAATACGTGAGTTGTCAAAAAGTAATTCAATGGAAATTTCTACATCAAGTTCGTCTGAACTAAGAAACAACACTTTTGTAACGGAAAGGGCTAGTGTTAAATTACCGAAGCTTAGTATTAATCATTTTTATGGAGAGAAGAATCAGTGGATCACGTTTTGGAATACTTATGAGACCGCGATACATAAAAATGAATCATTAGATAAAATTTCTAAGTTTAGTTATTTAAGAACCTATTTAAAAGGATCCGCACTTGAATCAATTGAAGGTCTGGCAATAACACCAGCAAATTATGATACTGCCATAGATATTCTGTCATCTCGATTTGGAAAAAAGAATATCTTAATAAATACTCATTTAAACAGTTTATTACAAATTCCACCATTGAAAAATGCAAGAGATCCTATATCATTTAGGAAATTTTTCGATCAAGTCCAAACTGAAATTAGAAGTCTCGAATCGCTTGGAATTAATTCTGATACGTATGGGAACCTTTTAACACCTATCTTAATAAAATTATTACCTCCACATTTAATTTTTGAGTTTAATAAAGAAATTGGAGAATCCGATTATGATTTAAAGCAGATGATTGAGTTTTTATCTCAGCAACTGAACGCAACGGAAAGGTCCCATGTAAATTACCACATCGAAAGCAAAGCAAACAGGAGTTGGCGACGAGACTATGAGTCGCACAAACCAAAATTTTTGGCTGAAGATAATAAAAAAATAAATAGAACAGTATTTACCGCGACAGATCTACTAACCGTTGAAAAGAAAGAAAGTTGCTATCCGTGCATATTTTGTAATGAATCTTCACATGAATCGTCGAAATGTAAATTTGTTTTTTCACTGCCTTTGCAAAAAAGAAAAGATATTTTAATGAAAAAGGGTTATTGTTTTCGTTGCATAAGGCACGCTAATCATTTATCGAAAACGTGTAGAGCCCGAATAACTTGTAAATTTTGTTCAAAAAACCATTCTGACATTTTATGTTATGCAAATGAAAATAAAATGGCTAAAAGTGAACCTTTAAATAGTAATATGCTTAATGGTGATATTGATGATAGCGAACTTGCTAATAAATCATCTTCGAAGCAAGTGTTTTTGCAGACCTTAGTTGTGTGCGTAAGTGTAAATGGTTTAGATTATTACGTTAGAATATTACTCGACAGTGGATCTGTAAAATCTTATATCAGTAAATTCCTGGCAGTAGCTTTAAAATTAGGATGTTTAGGAGAAGAAACTGTTGTTCATGGTCTATTTGGCGGAATTGAGAAAAAGGAAGATCACAAAAAATATTGCGTGAATATAAGTAATATTGATAAGAGTTTCTCGTGCGAGTTAGATGCTATGGATCAAGAAAAAATTTGTGTTGCGATACCCAAAATCAGTAATTCTGGGATTATCAATAAAATTAAACAATCTGGCATTTTAGTAAAGTGATATTTCTATTAACGAAAATACTTGCATGTATGAAAGAGATCCAAACGAAATACATATATTAGTTGGCGCTGACTTTGCAGGAAGATTGTTCACCGGTAAAATCAAGCAAATATCTGAGGGACTGGTTGCCATGCATACTCGTTTAGGCTGGACACTGATGGGAGATTCTGGAGGAAAAACTAGATGCTGTGAGACTCTGCTCTCTCTACATATTAGTGATTTGAATATCCCAGAATTATGGCAGTTGGATACAATAGGAATTCGAGATTCTGGGGAAAATCAATCTAAAAAGGAATTAGAAGAGGCAGCGAAATTACATTTTCTCCAAAATGTTACAAGAGATCACGAAGGCCGTTACGTGGTAAATTTACCGTGGATAAAAGATCACTCTCCTCTTACTAGCTGCAGAAAGATAGCAGAAAAAAGACTTGTGAATTGCGTCAAATCATTAGAAAGGATCCGAAAATTACGCGACTACGAAGAAGTATTTAATGAGTGGGTGAAAGAAGATATAATTGAAAAAGATGAATCCTGTCTAGAAATAGCCGAAGAACATTATTTACCACACAGACCGGTATTTAAGGAAAACTCAACCACTAAGGTTCGCCCAGTTTTTGATGGATCTGCGAAGGAAAAAAATTCTCCATCGATCAACGAATGTTTGGAAAAAGGCCCGAATCTCATTGAGCTTATACCCTCTATAATAAATAGGTTTCGATACGGTAGATTTGGGGTAATTGCGGATATAAAGAAAGCTTTCCTGCAGATTGGGCTACAAGAACGTGACAGACCATTTTTAAGATTTCTTTGGAACGAAGAGGGAAAAAACGAAAACCTGACTGTTTATCAACACAAAAGAGTAGTATTCGGGATATCATCTAGCCCATTTCTTTTAGGGGCCATTTTAGAATTCCACTTAAAGAATGTTCCAAACCATTATTGGGAAACTGCACATATTCTCTTAAAGTCATTTTATGTAGATAATTTGGTATGCAGTGTTAACAGCAAAGAAGAATTGAATAAATTGATTGCTGAATTGCAAGCTATTCTGAGTGAGGGCAAATTCGAACTCCGGGGGTGGGAGCACACTCCGACTTCCTCCGAGCAAGTTACGGTCAACCAAAAGATTGTTCCTGTGTTAGGATTGAATTGGATACTGAATGAAGATTCTCTAGCCATCGATCTGAAACCCTTTATCGATGAAGAAACAGTGGTAACTAAGAGGAAAATTCTTTCAGCTGTCCATCGAATTTTCGACCCGATAGGCTTTACCTGTCCCGTAACGTTGCAGCCTAAAATACTTTTGCAAGAATGTTGGAAGAACAAAGTTATGTGGGATGCAGAACTCCCTATGTCAACGAAGAAAAAGTTCGAGCGATGGAAAAACGAGTTGATAAATTTGCCGAAACTCAGAATACCAAGATATCTTTTAACAGACTTTCAACAAGAAGCTGACCTGTCCTTGCACACCTTTTGCGATGCTAGTAAATTAACATACGCAACCTGTGTTTTCTTGAGATGTCAAACAGATAAAGGCACAACATGCCAGCTAATTCAAGCTAGAAGCCGAGTAGCTCCACTAAAACAGATATCTATCCCTAGATTGGAGCTTTTAGCGTGTTCAATTGGAGCTAGATTAGTTGACACTGTTAAAACCGATATGAATATTGAGGATGTACCTACGACATACTGGACAGATTCTATGAACGCGTTGTGTTGGATAACAAAAAATGACAACTGGGCCACATTTGTTTACAATCGAGTTCGAGAAATCAGAAAGTTAACTAAATCGGAAGATTGGCGACATATTGCCGGACCCCTGAATCCAGCAGACCTTCCATCCAGGGGATGTAGTACTGAAGAACTGTTGAAATCTCGTTGGTGGGAGGGACCTAGTTGGTTGGCATTACCCCCTAAAGAATGGCCAGTATCTGAAGTTGTTCCGAACACTGAAGTTGTTAATTCTGAAAAGAGGAAGACTGTTACTTCTGCCATGAATTCAGAAATAAATAAATTTAAATTCTTCGAGGATATATCATCCTTTGGTAAAATTACAAGAATCATGGCCTATGTTCTACGATTTTCTGGCAATTTAAAGCTAGGTCAAAAGGACCGAAAGAAAGGAAAACTGGAAGTTGCCGAACTCGAAGAAGCAGAAAAGTTAATTTTGAAAGAAATACAACTAGAAAGTTTCAATAAAGAGAAACAGCTGAATTTGCATGTTATAAAAGACGATGAAGGATTGTTAAGAGTTGAAACTAGAGTTGCTTCAAGAAAAGATTTACAAACATTCAGATTTCCGATATTACTGCCAAGTAAACACAAATTAGTGAAAAAGTTAATTATGGAAAAGCACATAGAACTTGAGCATGCTGGTACACAAACATTAATGTCGAATCTTAGAGAGCATTACTGGATTATCAAGAGTAGAAAAACAATCCGTCAGGTAATTAGAAGCTGTATAATATGTAAGAGGTTTTCGGTTCGCCCATTAGAAACTGTCAGTGTTCCTCTTCCAGAAGATCGTGTGAGAGATGCAGCAATCTTTGAAGTCAGTGGAGTTGACCTATGTGGTCCACTATTCTTGAAGGAAGACAAGAAATGTTGGATAGTTCTTTTTACATGTGCGATCTATCGAGCTATTCATCTGGAGATGGTGTCTTCTTTGTCGACTGACAGTTTTATCATAGCTATACGCCGATTCATCGCAAGAAGAGTTCGTCCAACTACAATTTATTCGGACAATGGAAAAAATTTTATTGGCACCTACAACGCACTAAAAGCCATTGTTTGGAATAAAATTGAAGATTTCGCAATTAAGAAGAAAATTCAGTGGAAATTCAGCCCTCCATCTGCTCCTTGGTGGGGAGGGTTTTGGGAGAGATTAGTAGGAATGTTGAAGAACGTTCTCAGAAAAGAACTCGGAAAAGCATGTTTAAATGAAGAGGAATCAGTCACTATATTATGCGATGCAGAAAGCCTGATTAACTCCAGACCTCTCACTTATTTATCAGAGAATCCTGTAGATTTAGTAGCACTTTCTCCGGCAATGTTCCTTCAAGAAATTAAAGAAATTGGTGTACCTGACTTTGATATAATTGATTCTAAGAAGTTAGAAAAAAGATTTATTTATAGAATGAAGATTCGTCAAGATCTAAGAAAAAGATTTAGAAACGAATATTTATGTTTGTTGAAAGATTATTCAAAAGTTCGCAAGGAATCATCGATTAAAGAAGGAGATGTCGTGTTATTTGGTGATAAGGATGTAAAGAGATTTAATTGGCCTTTGGCTAAGGTTGTAAAGACTTATCCAGGTAAAGACGGAAGAATTCGTGTGGTGGAAGTAAAGACTCATTTTGGCACCTTCATGAGACCTATCCAAAGACTTTATCCGTTAGAAGTCAACATATCTGATACATGTAACATTCGTGCAATTCCTCATTCTCGATATGGACGAACTTTAAAACTTCCTCAGAGACTCGATTTTTAAGTTTTTTTAGCGAGTCAATTGTTTAAGTTTTTTTTATTGATATTAAAAAACTCAAAGGTGGGAGAATGTCGCAGACTCCATGGTTTACCATGGTTTTCACTCGTTGTTTGATTTACCTTTGTTGACTCCTGCCACATTTCGCGAGATAACTTTTTGATGTTTGGCAACACGTAATTAAATTTTAAGTTTTATTCTTTTCTTTTAATTATTGTTATGTTATGATACGGCGCCTATTGGTGATATATGTTTCGGTCCCGTTTATACGGCGGGAAGTATGTAACTTCGGTCTAAATTAATATATATATAAAGTTGTATGTGTCATTAGTAATCTGAATTAAACATCATAATATTTCCGAAATTATATGAGTACCTAAAGAATAACATCACAGGATCTGTTTCATTAAAAGGAGCTCCCCCGGGACAATGGAGGTAGGAATTTTGCTTACCCTATAAGTTCGGTTGTCACTTCGAAATATTTAATTTGAAAGTTGGGCGGAGTGACAACAAGGGGGGGGGGGGTTACAGTTTATTCTTTCACCATTTTTTATTATCATTCTCAAGTAGGAATTAAGGTGACTGTCTACGTTCGGAGTCAATTTTTAAAAAAAATTTAAAGGTTTTTTTCATCTTTTATGGTAAAATAACACTTAAAAATTAAAAAAAGAGACAAAAACTTACCTGTAAATAGCATACTTTTTTATAAATTGGTCAATTTGAAGTAATTTTTGATGAAATTTACCTAAAACACCTATCTCTCTGCACAAAATCTTAAAGCCCTCACACATGATATTTTAATTTCCCTCTCACACATGATACATATGACAGTTATCTTCTAAATTACCTACAATCTAAGAGAAAATTTTAAAATGCAAAAAATAATACATGCAATTTTATATTTCTATATGAAAATTTTCCCCGATTCGTGATTCCTTTCCTTATAAAAACAGCCCTAAATAAAAAACTATTTATTATACACCAATCATTCTTCACTTTTTGTTTATTTTGTATTTGCTAAGGAAATTGTGTTGTTATTAGATATTTTTGAAGACCAGTGAAATATTTGTTTATTTTGTATTTGCTAAGGAAATTGTGTTATTATTGGATATTTTTGAAAGCCAGTGAAATATAATTATGTTCTTTACTTTTTCATTTACTTAATTTTTTAATTGTTCAGAAATTAATTGTTAAAACAGAATTGTGTTTCAATATGAACATTTTCCCCGATTCGTCATTCCTTTCCTTATAAAAACAGTTGTTCACAAATTAATTGTTCAAACAGAATTTATTACTTTAAATATTTCAATGGGTCTGGGGGTACAGTTTATTCTTTCATCATTTTTTATTATCATTCTCAAGTAGGAATTAAGGTGACTGTCTACGTTCGGAGTCAATTTAAAAAAAAAATGTAAAGGTTTTTTTCATCTTTTATGGTAAAACAGCACTTAAAAATAAAAAAAAGAGACAAAAACTTACCTGTAAATAGCATACTTTTTTTATAAATTGGTCAATTTGAAGAAATTTTTAATGAAATTTACCTAAAACATATATCACTCTGCACAAAATCTTAAAGCCCTCACACATGATATTTTAATTTCCCTCTCACACATGATACAGACACATATTACAGTTATCTTCTAAATTACCTTCAATCTAAGAGAAAATTATTCTTTCCTCATTTTTTATTATCATTCTCAAGTAGGAATTAAGGTGACTGTCTACGTTCGGAGTCAATTTTAAAAAAAAATTTAAAGGTTTTTTTTCATCTTTTATGGTAAAATAACACTTAAAAATTAAAAAAAGAGACAAAAACTTACCTGTAAATAGCATACTTTTTTATAAATTGGTCAATTTGAAGTAATTTTTGATGAAATTTACCTAAAACACCTATCTCTCTGCACAAAATCTTAAAGCCCTCACACATGATATTTTAATTTCCCTCTCACACATGATACATATGACAGATATCTTCAAAATGATCTAAAATCTAAGAGAAAATTTTAAAATGCAAAAATAATACATGCAATTTTGTGTTCCAATATGAAAATTATTCACACTTTATTGAAACCATCTGGTGGACGGATGGCTTGAGCGTAGCTAGGCGAAGCCCGGCAAATATCGAATAAAAAGAGATAGTTATTTTTCTAAGAGTTTATATAATAGGATAGATTAATTTTTTAATATATCCGAACTCAGGTACAATAGAGACAATGTGTAAAATTTATGAAAGTTCAAAAGATAGATTCATTTTATTAGAACACTGTATGTTTCGTGTCTGTAGTAAAATCGAGCCAAGAACACTGAAACCTCCCGTAGCGGTAAAGTTGTAGTTGAGGGGAAAGGAGAAGTTTTACGATTAGATTCATGCTAAAATGCAATGGGATGAGCCTATTAATTTGTTTCAAAACTGAATTACTGGTTAAAACGCCTCCTACCCGAGGTAAGTGATGCTCGCGAAGGGGATTTAGGAAACAAAATTCTCAATAGAAACACGTTTTTATTTCCTTGGCTCAAAACATGCTGTACAGTTTTTAGAATGAAAAATTATAAACACAAACCGTATTTCCCCACAATGGTAAAACATATAAAAGATGCTATAGAGCAGTGCTGCGCAAACTGTGGGTCGCCAAAATAATTCGTGGATAGTTTACGGTAAATTTCTATCATATTGAATTATTTAATTAAAAATGTACTTTAAATTATCTATAATTACATATTTAAAAATTTTTTGCATAGGTAGATTTTATATAGTCTATATATATAAAACAGTTCCGTAACTGACTGACTGACTGAATTTAACACACAGACCAAACTGCTGGACCTAAAGGGCTGAAATTTTGCATGCCGATTCTTCTTATAGTATAGGGGTGCACTAAGAGAGATTTTTGAAAAATTCTTCTTAGATTTTTTAAAATTAAATTTTTAATCTGTTTTTGTAACATTCTTTAAAGTTTGTATTTAAAATAATAATCCGAGGGTTATAAAATTTATATCACGAGAAAGATCTTAAAAATTCCTTCAAAATGAAATCTTTTTCGAATCTTTACCTCTTTTTTCTGATTTTTGGTGAATTTTTAAAGATTCATTTTTAGTATTGAATTTATTAAATGCTGATCACGTGGTTTCTTTTCTTTTTGTGATGCTTTAAACTAATTTTGCGTCACACGTGCATAACAACGAAATAGACAAAAAAAAATTTCTTGCCGATGCGGCAGACGGTTGGACTTTATAAAAAAAAAAATATATTAAAATACAGTAAAAAAAATGTTCCTCAAACTGCACTATATTCTTTAGTATGTTCTATTAGATTTAATTTGAATATTTTCTTCTACATTATTTTGTCTATAAAAATATCCTTTACGATTTTTCTATAAATATATTTTCTCTTTTTTTTATATCAATTGCATACATTGAGCGTTGTATTTATTATATATATATATATATATATATATATTGGCATTAATTGCATACATTTATCGTTGTATTTAATTTGAATGTACTCCGTAGCAAAGTACGGGTCTTCAGCTAGTAGTAAAGTAAATGATGTAATGAAGTACATGTGTAAAGTGTACTATCGTATACTAAATTATAAGGAAGAATTATTCTAGTATGAATTTGCGGTGTAGTGCTTACGCCTTGCACCCTTAGTCCTTTGATTAATGAATTGAGACCAGCATATGTCAAGGTTTACTAAAGTATGAAATAATATGTTTGGTTAAATACAGAATTAATGAAAGTATAAAATATGTTTAAACTGAAAGTATAAAATATGTAGTTTATTATTAAAATGATGTATTCCTCTAACTTTGTGAAACTATTAATGCGGAAAAAAAGTTAATGTAATACATTGCGTTATATATAACGCATGCAACACAGTAAATAGCATATTGTAAATATAAAATTGTCGAGGGGACATTTTGTTTATTGTAAAATTTACTTTAGCCAATAAGTATTTGGCTTGTAAAATAATGTTGTAAATAAAATAAAATAAATAATAATAATAATAATAATAATAATAATAAAAGTGTTGCACACAAGAACAGGTACTTTTGTGGCAATTAGAGCAATAGTAAATAATAATTACTAAAATTGAAAAGTTTTGGCCTTCGGGATGTTAGGCTTGTTTGCAGTGTTGTCAGACCAAATTGGGACTTAATTGTTTCTTGTTTAAGTTGATGGTGTTCCGGCTTGGTGGGAGTTCCTCCCCCCCCGTTCCCCCGGCCTGCGAATTCAGGCAGAGCGGATTGCCGTCGGAATGAATTGACAGTCTGAATAGCCGTATAACCTTCTGGTGTGGACGGCGTAGTTTTTGAATTACAAGTTGCATCCGAGGCATAGCCACTATAATACAGATTGTATACTATTCCACTACTGTATAGCTCGGAAGATCTAATTAATCAAGGATGGTGGCGCAATCTTTTTTCTTGCTTATCTGGAAAACGTGTATGGTTAGACCCCAATGCGCCTAGTAACTCCTCAAATAGGCGCATGGGCTATAGCAGACTATCTACGCTTATTAAGCTACCTTCAGTGCGCTTATAGGAGCACGTCGGCCTTGTTCTGACTAATAATAATAATAATACGTCCCCGCTGAGCACATATTGCTCAGCTAGCAAGTCATTATTATCACAAGGGAACTTTTCATAAATTAGCTACCGTTTTGAAAAGTATCCTGGCAGAAATCTATCTTCATGTCATTTCTAGCTTGTAAAAATATGCAATCAACTTCTTGTAAACTATCTTAAGCTCTAAATTGTTTTAAACCTGTAAGCAAAGTTTCGTGAATTTGAAACGTAAGTACTGAACATACTATGGTAATCGCATAAAAAAAATCAAAATTATGGAAACCAAGGATTTACCACCGTGTAAATAAAAAAACTCATAAATTTCTGTATAGATGAATGAGGAAAAACAAATTATATGGTTTTTAGAAACCTGAAAGTGGTTTTATTTTCCCATAATATAGAAACTCACATTTTTGTTTAGTGTGTTTGAATTTCATTTCTCGCAGAGAACTAACTGTGAGCAATTTTTTAGCCGATTCTCATAATACATTACATCCTATAACAACTTTTAACTTTGAACGACTCCGATTTTTGCAGACTTATTTTAGAAATGCTTTTAAAACGAATAGATTGTGTTCATGATTGCAGATGCGTTTCAGTAAATAACCCATCGTGGGAAAGTTTTCAATTCTCTGTGCTTTTTTTATGTAGAAAGTTCATCACGAATATAGTCTGTCTTATAGGAAATCATTATTGTACAAAAACTGATTTTTTTTTAAAATTAAGTGATCACGTTTTGAGGAAATACTCATTTCTTACTGATTTTTTTTACAACTCTTCCTCAGGAAAAAAATTTTATGGCTTAATATTTTCTTACGTTTACCTAATTTAGAATTTTTTTTTTAAATACAGATATAGAAACATTTAGAATCTTCCTAGATAGAGTATAATTTCTTTAAAACTAAAATAATTTCAAGAGGCCATTACATAATTTCTTTAATATTTAGAATTTTTTTAACATTTAGAATTTTTTTATGAATGTCTAATTGTTTTATGAAATGACTAATGCTTTAACTTTTCTCTGAAAAAAAAAATGATAATGCTTGATGTTTTTTATGTTTTCCAAAGTTTTGAATCATATATATACCTTTGAAAAATGTTATTATGGAAAAATTTCAATTTATTTCAAGCAAATCTCCGAAAGAATACTAATATTTTTGGGGGAAATTTGATCAGGCGATTATCACGTCATTTCTCATACGGCTGTTGTAGACAAGAGTCGGGCTGCCGTCTGCTGTCTCAGAGCTAAATGATGGATGTCAAGATCTTATGCCGTGTCAGGGCATGCCTCAGCAATAGGTCTTGTCAGCCACAATCGGAGAATAACTCAGCTGGATATCTGCCAGGGATCTTCCTGCGTCTTCACAACGAACCCAACTGTAGGCGATGGCGGACCCCAGGAATGCTCTGTTTCTCACCAAGCAGAAGTTCCTGCCCGAAACGTGATTGCATTCTCGCCGCGGCTTCCGGTGCCCGCCGACGAGATGGTGAATTTTGCTATTGACAGACATTATCTAAGGATTCTCTGGATATAACAGTAGGGAAGAAAACGGGAAAAGAGTGTAGAGTAAGTGTGTATTGACATTTTTAGCTTTTTGTGAAAAAAAGAGAGAGAGTCCATCTCCGATGTTCATTCCTGTTGTCAGTGCAGGAGAATGCGTCATGCACGAGGTAAGTTGCAATTTGTTTTCAACACTTTGATATGAGATGTCGATAGCCCGAAGTATGCTTTTAATCTGACGAAACTGGTTCCTTCTACCGTGATCGAATTATCAACACGGAAAATATCATTGTTGTGGTAATGGACTAGCGCATACTTTGACAGATTCAAAACTTACTTCAAGAAATGCAGAAAAACATTCCAGATGAATAAGAAGTATCAATATTTAATATTAAACCAGGGAAAGACAGGTTTAAATGACAAAGAGGAAAAAGAATGATAAAGGTGAATGCTTTAAGTGATGTCTTTACGTTTTCAAAATTTAAAAAATATGGGCCTGTTCAATTGGTACTTTTATTTTAGTAACATGGAGAATCAGTAAATATTACAGCTGCAGTATCGGAAGTAGTGTATTCCTGAAACATTTTGAAAAAACATACAGACCAGATAATACAGGAACGTTTCGACATCAAGATAATTACTTTAGTAAGATCTGATGAGTGATAAAGACGCAGAATGTTTTTTGACGGTTAATTGTTGCCTTATCTTTCAGGCTAATTTTGATCTGATTTTTAATAAAGATATATGGGTGTAAACAAGCTGTAATAAGGAATAAAAAATCTAAAGGCTCAAGAGAAAATGGTAGGAAGGAATAAAATGAATTATTATTTTTTTTATTAATTAGTTGTTTGCCATCACAAAACTAGTTAATTAACTAATTTTGACAACAAAAAAGGATATTCAAAGCTTCAGTAATTGTAGCAATTTGTATCCATTTTCGTTAAAAATTATTATGTTGTGATTAACATTTGCAACAATAAAGACACTGTCTGCCTTACTCACAAATTTTTAATTTTTTTAACGATATACAGGCAGTATCAGGCAGGATCTTTGCTGCTTGGTTTCGTTTTTGAGGTAGTTTTTATGGTTAAATGCAATGAAGGTTCAGATTTCAGTACTTGAAAAATCACACGTTGTTATTATATATGTACTATCATTTACCCCTGCAAAATTGTTCACGCATTTCTCTGATAACTTATCGGATGATGACATTTTGCTCTCAAATAATAGGTAACAGTGTATTAAAAACAGTTAATATTTTTAGCGCAGTAATGGCTGTGGGAGTATTAAAAATTTATGGAAAAGTGATAAATGATTCTGCTGTGGAAATACAACCATTTTGAATAAACTACCTTCTTTGGAAATAAAGGCCTGGTGATTTTCAGTTATAAAAAGTGGGAGAATTAAAGAATATGCTGCAGTGATTTATAAGTAAATATTTCATGAGTCAGCCGTGTACTTATTTGCATTGAGCTGCTATTTCTATACAAGGGGAGAATATAGTTCTCTTTTTTATAAGGACTCAGATAATTGCGACTACTGTATCTATATTATCAAAGAAATAAGCTACCCAGTTTAAAACAAAACCTGCTGTTTCTTCTCAAGTCTGGAATTAGATATTGATTGTGACAGAAATTTCGCAAGGATTTTATTCAAATCATCGAAGAATTTTGAAAAATGTGCATTTTAATCGTAAAAAATTTTAAATTTCAAAGTTTTTTTATGGTTAAATATGATAAAACTTATTTCCAATAACTATACTGACCATTATACTAACTCTGTGTTATAAATCACTATAGAGATAAATACAATTGCCTCTAATGTAGAAATACATAGGCGTGTACATGACAGGATCTGCATGTAATGGATCGATAAGTTTAGGACAAAATACTACTGGATTACTCGATCAGTGTTTTTGGGCTATGATATATCAAAACGAAAGAGTAATATTCTCATTTCAAACTGACATGAAATGGAGACCTTAATTTATTAAACTCCCGTCAGATTATCACATTTGTTTTTCGTGATAAGCCCATCATATTTCATCCATGCTTTGATATTGTCCATAGAGATCCACCGAAGCTATTAATGTCAATTCTTCTGATTTCTTATATTTACTATTGGAAAAAAATTCTCCATTACAAACGTCTTTTATCTGGAACAACACGGTGAGTGCGTATAAAAACATTGGAACATTTAAAAACGCTGAGATAGAACGTTGTACAAGTCTGAAACAAACCATCTGAGGATTTTTGAAAGTAAAAGGCTGTCTCTCGCATCGGATATTTTTTGAAGGTTCAATGGAGGCTTCGAACGTAATGGAAGATATATCAAGGAAGAAGCCCAAGCGCAGGTCGTTCTGCGCTAGATGTTGGAGCCACGGGCTGAATTCTCCTTACGAGCAGGGCCATAAGTGGAGGTGCAGCTTCAAAGAATGCTGTTGCATTCGGTGCCAGGAGGTCAAAAGGCGACAGAGGGTGCTCCGAGAGCAGATGAAACTGAAGCGTCACCAGGAACAGGCTATGATGCTGGGGATAGGGGTCTTTGCAAAGAACTCTCCTGGTAAGTACACATTTACGATGCGCATGTGAGTATTTCAGAAGATAAGCGGCGTATAAGAGAAGAAAATATTGGTAAGTAACATTACAGATTCCTATCTGTCCAAATGGTGTGAGAAAAAGAGTACATATGTGTGTGTGTGTGTACGGGGTTCGACTGTATTATATATTTAATACAGTCGAACCCCGTTATAACAATTTCAAGGGACCAAAGGTTTTGTTCGCTTTATCCGGTGTTTCGCTATATCCGAACCATTAAGAAAACTGCTAGAGTTCACAAAATGTAAAACTCATTAGTTGCAATGTGTATTCAATAATGATGTATTAAAAAAATGATAAAATCTATTAAAAATGATCATTAATGAATTAAATCGACTAAAACCGATTACAATAAACTGACACAATACTTATTAAATTACGCACAATAGGAAAACGGCGGGACCAAAATTTTCGTTCGTTATATACCGCGTTCGCTATAACGGGGTTCGACTGTATATATATATATATATATATATATATATATATATATATATATATATATATATATACACTGCTGGCCACTGTAAATGCAACACCCTGAAGGAAACATGCAAATAACATGAAATTTACAACATGCATTAGCGGAGGTGAGATATGCAAATGATTAGAATTTCAGCGCAGACGCACATCACGCGTGCCTGTGGCGCCACTTCAAAGCGCTCTTTAAGGCTTGGAGATTTCGACGATTTCAAGTTCGGCAATTGTGTTTTTCTTGTCGTTTTTTCAAAAAAAAACGATCAATTATGCCTCATCGAAAACAGCGATCATCTTTTGATCAAGTATCCCAGTTCGAGAGAGGAAGGATAGTGGCCTACCGAGGTTGTGGATTATCTTTCAGGGAAATCGGTAGTCGTGTTGGACGAAACCAAACAACTGTAATGCGGATATGTGATTGTTGGATGCAGGAGGGTACGACGGACCGGCGTGTTCGATCGCATCCACCTCAGAGCACCACTTCCCGTGATGACAGGAAAATTGTGCGCATGGCAGTGACGGATTGCTCAGTCACATCACGAACCATAGCACAGCACATGCAGTCTGTAACGCATCATCCAGTGTCTGCGCGTACCATTCGACGCCGTTTACAACAGAGTAGTCTGTCCGCAAGACGTCCATTGCTTTGTCTACCCTTGACGCAGAACCACAGACGTCTCCGCCGCCAATGGTGCGATGACAGAAGGATGTGGACGGCAGAATGGAATGAAATTGTCTTTACTGACGAGTCACGCTTCTGTCTGCAACACCACGATGGTCGCATTCGAGTCTGGAGACACCGTTAAGAGAGGATGCTGAACAGCTGCGTTATACACCGCCACACTGGTCCTGCACCGGGTATTATGGTATGGGGCGGTATTGGATATCACTCTTGCACAACTCTAGTACGCATTGCCGGTACTTTAAACAGCCAGCGCTACATCTCCGAGGTGTTGGAGCCAGTTGTCCTTCCTTACCTTCAGGGCTTGCCCACAGCCATATTTCAACAGGATAATGCGCGACCACACGTGGCACGCATTGTCCAACGATTCTTCGTCAATCGCCAGATTGAATTGCTTCCCTGGCCGCCTCGCTCTCCGGATCTTTCTCCGATAGAAAACATGTGGTCCATGGCTACTCTACGATTGACCCAGATTCCATCCCCAGCTGCCACATCAGATCAACTTTGGCAACGTGTGGAAGTTGCTTGGTCTGCTGTACCCCAAGAACTCATCCAAAGTCTCTTTGAATCAATGCCGAGGCGTGTGGCAGCGGTGATCTCCAACAATGGAGGCTAATCTGGCTACTGATTTTGGCAGGAACCACACTTCACAGAAGTCTATAAATTTAATCATTTGATACTTGGTCAACATGTTATCTACAAAATAAATTTTGTTGTGATATCTCTTGTCTTTCTTGGTGTTGCAATTTGGGTGGCCAGCAGTGTATATATATATATATATATATATATATATATATATATATATATATATATATATACAACCGAACGCTCACATTCGTTATTGAGCAGTACATTCCACTTCAATTTAGGTATTGTAATATATGATATGTTTTAAGGGTTCGGATATATATTTTAAATTAGGATTGTGGGTTTGACGTATTTAGGAATTTCTAAAAGTTGGCGATAGATATCTGTACCCAGATGTAGCCACTGGTAGTAAGCCAGATGTAGCCATATGTAGTAAAGAATGTTACGTTTCTGTTGAGCTGAAAGTTCTAATTTTTTATTGACTATATTTCATTTCTCAATTTTCCATGTTTCTCGTTACCCATATGTACTGAGCATTCTCGTGACATCTAAACTAATGCGAAATAGTGTTCAGACGATGTATAACTGACGGTATGGGTATATCTTTGTGGAAGCTAATATTCCGATATTTTTGACATTTTCTACGCCTTATTTTATGGTGTTTCTTGTATCAAGTCAGATGTTTTCACCATTTTTGAAGTTTGCCAGGAGTTTATAAATGAAGTGGTGGGTGAGTTTTCTGTTTCACTGAATTTTTTTTTATTTAAGCGTTTTTTCGTTTCTTAGAGAGTACTATGAACAAAGGATTTTAGTTTGATCGAATTTTAACAATTCTAACAATTCATACCGTTCTTGATCAGGTTTCGGGTAGACCAAACCGACCGAAAAATCGCTAGTGAAAGTACCGTTAATCTTATTTTTTCTATTTTTCTTTTTTTTTTGGGGGGGGGGGGAGCGGATTCATATTTTAGATTTCCCTAGGCATTTACACGAAGGAAGGTGACGAGTTTAGCAAATTCGTTAATTTTTTCTGGGTAGTTCACACGTCCCGAGCATCGTGCATTATGCACGATGCTCGGGACACAAATTTCGTGTCTTTCTCCGTCAGATTTTAGTTTTGGTCGTCATCTATTATGCCCATGCCTGCTCAAGATTTCAAGAAAGTCTCCATTGAAATATATTCCAGATCATACGAAATAACCTTTCTATCGCTTGGTTGCGAATTGATGACTTTTTTGACAAATTTTGGTTTATTGGTTTTTCGGGCTGCAGTTGTACAATATAACAGGAAAAGGTAAGGGAATAATAGAGTAGATGTTCTTGACTTCATCACTGTCAAACTTTACCGAATAGTAAGCTAAAATACAGTCTTAGCAAAGTTAAGTAGTTTACTTTTAGCTCAGTGCTATTCACCAATGCCAGGGTGTTTACAGTAAGGGTGAATTAAAAATCATAACCCAAACAAATTTTTATTGAGAGTTTCAACTGGAATAATATTTACAATAAAAGTGAATCACTCAGTCGTAATCTAGAAATACAGGCACAACTTGCGAGCTAAGACACACAACAAAGGTTAAAATCCCTATTATGCGTTTCATGCATAAAACCCCCTTATCAGGCGTAATTCGCTGCTTTGTAGTCTGGAACGTTTATCTGCTGCACGTGTTCATGCGTCATTGATAACTCTTCCTAATTTTGGCATATATTGCAACGCAAATATTCCTGTGAAAGCAGTATGAGATAATTATGTAAGACATGCCAAGATCTACATAAGGGGAAAGGAAGAAGTAAACTTGTCGTCAACGAATTATTCGACGATATTTGTTATTTCCCTCCTCTTGGAAAATAAAAAAGCTGCTCAGTTCCCGCAAACTGTGGATTGAGGAATTTTTTCTATTCATTCATTTCTAACCAAGTTACTGTAGTGGCAAGATATTCACTTTCGTGGCCTTGATGATATCGGATAGTATCGAAAACGCAAAGCAGCATGCTTTTGTGGAATTCCTTCCAAGATTTATTTGGAAAGAAAGGGGAATGCATGTCATAGAAGCCCTAAAATAACATTTTATGCTATTATCAGGTCATTGTGTTGTCAGGGACTATATCTGTATTGTGGCATAAGTTAAGACCTATAAGACAGTAATCAACAGGTGATGGAAAAACCATCTTTTCTTTGCAAAGTGTTATAAAATGCTAAAAATCTTAAAAATTACTACATTCAAGCCTGTTATTGTGCTACCTTTTTTTTTGGTACGATGGTTCGATGGTGCGATGTTTTGAAAGACGGACAGTTAAAGAACCCTATTAGCCCTCTTCAGTCGTGTTAACAAAACCAATAAATAGATGGTGCGTATGCGAACGATTGCTTTTCATTTTCATATACATGAATAACTATGGCAGCTAAGCACACCTAAAAATGAAACGCTTAATGAAGCCCATATAAGATTCTAAAGACTTATAAAATGCTTGATTTTTTTAAGCGTACTGTAAACACATTGAGAAAGCACAGCGACACTTAAGTTTGTAAGATCATTGACTGGAAGATAATTTCTTTGATTACGGGCAAATAATTATCTTAATTTAACTTATACATTCTTGCACGGATACTGCATAATGCTTCTAACTTTGTAGAATTTTGAATAAATTTTTTTTCTTGTTAATCTCATTCACTGGTTTCTTAAAGTAGGTTGACGGGGACGATTCGTTAAAATTTACAAAAGTATTTCGAGTTTCAAGAAAGTGGGATCGGGTTAAAGCATGGACGTTCCCGTGTTTTCTATTTATAGCGAACTATGGGGATTCACCTATGTGGGTACTCCCATAATAATGTGGCCAACAAATCTTCGATGTGGATGATCAATGTCTTCAGGACAAGGTACCTAGTTTAGATTTAGATTAGCTAACAACTGCTCTTGGTAGCAAGAACATTCGGCACCATAAAAAAATATTGATTTTTTTTCTACACTGAAAGATATGTGCAGTATATGTCGTAGAACAAGCTGTCAAATACTTTAGACGTGAGATTCATTCTCAGAAACGACTGAATATACGCTTATGATTAAAGAAACATTTTCCCTTATACTTCAATCTTCAACTAAGCGTATTTGAAAAATTTAGTGACAAATTGAAAGAACATATTTTTAGCGGTCCGAGGTAGCCTAGTGATAGCGCGTCGGCTTTCGGTACTGCTCGGATCAAATCCCGACAAGCGCCATTACATATCTTCGTATCTAGGCAGGATATGGGCACGTTAAATCCGTAGACCGGAAAGTCCTATGAGGTCAGAGAGGGTGTGATAAGGTAAGATCTCTCACATGTCACTCCTGGAGATGCTCCGTTAAAATTAAGGTGGCACCTGGCCTAAGTCGGACTCCGACCCTTGCTGTGCCATTATAAATCGGAGACGCTCTCCTCAGCCTGCAAGCCTATATGGACCTGGTCCTGAATACTTCTGGCTAGGAGGCATAAGCAATAACAATAACATATTTTTAGCAGCTTCGGGCCCACATACGCATGATCGGGGGGAGTTTGTTATTTCTTCTCCCGCGCCAGCGAATATTTCTGGAATTTCATTTCAATCTTAAATATATCCATCGATAAAAATCCCTATTTTGTCCTCTCGTATCCGACCTGATTTTATGACTGAAAATCATGAAAAAAAAATACGTAAGATAAAGTGGTCTTATCAACTGAACAATGGAACAGTTTCAGCGGTCCAGATATTTGAATAGGAAAACACGATTAGCATGACAGAAAAATGCAAATAGGATAAATGAAGATATTATTTCGATGACAATTGAATGACATCACATATTGCCCAAAGACTGAACTATTCCGTTGTGACACTTTCAGCGAGATTAAAATAATATGAATTGGTTCATATGCCCCTTTCTGTAGAACCTTGATACGGTAACTAGAAGCTTATTATGAGAATCATAATTTGAAAGAAAGGTAAACAAAAAAATAAGAAAATAATGGGAGATCACATAAAAATGACAATCCTTCTCGAGAAATCCCGGGTTTGACCCTAGGTTCTGGAAGAAATTTGTAAAAACATGGTAACTTGGTACTCTGGAGATGTATATTTTTACCATGGAAACTGACTGATACATTAAACGTGCTATTTTATTTTTGTCTGTGAGGCTATTTATTTTTATTCTCAGGTATTACAAACAATAAATATGCCCCACCCTCTTAGCAAGTGCCCCTAATTTTTAATAACTTTAAAGGGTTGAAAGATATGCAATTTTTCCAGGACAATCTTATTTTCAAGGAAAATATTTTCAGAATTCTTAATCAAAAATCCTGAAAACGAAACTAAAACAAAAGAAAGTTTATGATCCCGTGAAAATAATTTTATATACGTCCTTTTAGTGATGTGAAGTCATGAAAATTTTCATTCTGAAAAAAAAAGATATTTAACAGCTAGTGTGAACCAGGCTACATATAGATAGTATAGCATTAATTTATAGCATAAATTTGTTGTAAATGGCAACGTAATCCCTTGCGTAGAAACTAATGATTTGTGTTATTTGATGCATGTTTTAAGCCCAGAAAATTAAAATAAGCTTCCCCCCCCCCCTGCACCTTCATAACATCTTGTTTTCTAAACAAATAATGGTTCGTAGACTGGTAACGTCTGCATTTTCTCAGGGTGCCTGGAAACAAGATAAAAAAATACTTTGATTGTCCTATATTTATCCTATTTAATAAAGATACTTGCGCTTTGGATCTTTTTTTGGGGAAAAGTGAAAATTCTTTTGGGATTTCTTTCGGTTTACGAAAACTAGAAATTTCAACTAAACATTAACAATTTCATTAGACCTACTTTAATGCAAAATGGTGTAAAACAATACTTTGGAAAGAGGGGTATATTTGTAAATCAGAAAAAAAATAATTATTGTAGTGGGCGAGTGTCAAAACCTTCCATTTTGAAATGCTTTTCGCTTCCTTTTTCTTTAGTTACTTCTAAATTTGAAAAAATTGATAAAAATGCGAAATTTATTTTCACTGATTTGAAGAATGTAAAGAGGGCTGCGCATCTCACATACATCTATCGTGAACTGTTTCAGTTTCTGTTACGAGGGTGGTCGATGTTAATAAGTTTGCTTAGGAATGCTAACTACTTGGTTAAAAAAGTATTTGTGGGGATTTTAAACTTGACTGCCGGGGATCTGGAGTGGAGCCAATAGGGATTTTGCATACATTCAACGTGCACGCTCTCCGCATCCCGGCCAGATCTTGTCTGCCAACTGGGCGAAAAACTTATCTTTCTTTGTCGGTGGTGATTAGCCGGGATATATTCACTCCTCTTCCAGAGGAAGACTAGTTCCGGTCCGAGGTAAGATGAACTGCTTCAAATGGTTGCGCGCGTTCGATGGTGAAGTCTAATTTGTTCCGATATAAATTCTTGATATACCCGCATATCGGAGGTGTGCCAAGTTTTTAACTACAGCTGGAGTGGTCTTTCAGAAACTCAAATCTAAAACTCTATTCTTGCACCCGGTTTCGCCAATTAAAAAATTGTTAGGCAAAAGGATGCTACTATCCCTCTCCGATTACAAACCCTAGCATACAAGGTTTTCCTTAAGTATGTTTCCTTGGTGTGCCGTGCCGCCGAAGAAAAGATTTGAACATAGCAAGGAAATGGACTCCTTCACGGATAAGAATGCAGCATCGGGGCTCTTGAAGATCACCAGGAAGGTTCAGGAGATGAACTACCGTCAGACCCCGGCAACTGCTGAAATTGCTCCACGTGTCGTTACTGAACTGGGCATCGGAGGCGCTAAAGGCGAATGTCAACAATTAAATGAGATCGAAACTATCCGAAAACCCAGTAGTACGTTAGAAGAGAAGATTGACGGGTGCTATCCGCCGAACAGCGATCTTCCTAAGGCGGAAGCTGCCAAGACCAAACCTAAGTGCGCAAAATGTAGGAATCACGGTTTCATTACGAATCTCGCTGGGCACAAGGGCAGCTGTCCCTTTGCCAGGTGTAACTGCAGCGATTGCTCGCTGGTGGACGAACGCAGGATGCTGAATTCCCACGCCACCGAACTCAGGTACAGAGGCAAACTTGGGAAGAATACTGCGGTGGTCAAGCCCATCCCCATCAGAGGTAAGAACAAACCTTTTTGTGTTGTTCGGTAACCTTTTATCATTTCATGTTGATTCAAAGGAAAACTCCTTTAAAGAAAATTTGGGAATCATAGCGGAAAATATATAGTGCAATTACCCTCAATTGGTCTATTTCTAAATTTATTCGATATTTTTTTTTTCGAATGCTGAGGCATTTGTCGCTAGACATTCGCCTGTATGTACACCGCGAGACTGATGGCCATTCATTTAAGGGGGCACCGTATAGGTGGCCAGCACTACCCGCTACAAGCCGGTCACGTAATTTAGAACCGAGTCAAGTGACAGGACGGTACACTCTAGAGGCAAATTTGAGAACTTGGCACCTCTAGAGGTAAATTTGAGAACTTGGAAGATATTTCAACCACGACAGATATTTCGTGCACTAGCCGCCTTTAGTGTACACGGCGGTGGATTTATGAGCGACGGGCACCGAACCAGTTACGTTCATATCACTGGCTCGCTGCCTTTGCCAACTGAGCCACCACGCCTTTTTATTCGATATCTATGGTCCTTTTATTCAGAGAGCTACCAGGCTGCTGGTACAAATATTAGATGACTAATTTTTCACGGTGTTTTGACAATAATGCGAAAAAAAGCAAATAAAAAAATATCCCGGAATTTTAGGCTGCTAAATGGCTGCTAAATGTTGAATGAGTCGACCGTAAGGTTGAATCAATGTCTACATTGATACATTTTGTAGTTGACTGTTGGGTAAAGATCTGTTAGATTGTAAATCATTTTAAATTAAGTCTAAAGAGAAAACTTTCTCAACCTCTGCATTTAAGTCTGCTGTACCTCATTGTGCTAAACAAATTGTAGTAACGTAAGTTATACCCAAATAGACATTTAGACATTCTTAAAATTTCTGTATTTTTCCTTTTCATTTTTATTTTCCAAAATAAGGGGACTGTTTATTTCTTTGGCAGTGATTTTTACACAACTAATGAAGGAATAGAAATTGATTCTGTCGCATTTAAACTAGAGTAAAATTCGTTAATAGTGTACACGAGGGAGGGTCAACTTCTCAATCATTCTAATCAACTTCCATGCTCTAAAATCCCATGTAACCGCCGAGAGGTATACAAGGGGATATTTTTCCTAATATGGAAGAAATTTAAATTTAAAATTTCAAATATATTTTTACATGAAAATTGATCCCCAAATCAAACCTATTTTATTAATTGTTGAATTTTTTAGTTATGACCCACATAATTCTACATTTATAAGTTCAACTTTCGAACAAAATATTTCGACTCCTTTTTTTGAATTTGGTATTGAAAAATCTTTTGGAAGTGCGAGTATTCATTTATTCATTTTTTAACAAAAATTCTGAAGTCTAACAATTTTATCTGCATGTTAGCTTTTACAGCTTTATCTATAATAAGCTATTTTGCTTTGTTGTTCTGAATTCTATGCTTACATTCCCTGTTTTTTATCCTGTGATCAACTGAAAAGCCTTCCATCATCGATCTGTTGGCCATACTTGATCTGTGGAAATGAGGAAATATTTAATGATGTTCATATATCAAGGCTTTCACAATTTTCGATCACTCACATTTCTCTCTTTTATAGAAATTTAAAGTAGATACAGCAGAAGTGGTCCTGATCCCAGTTTTGCATTGGAAGACAAGAAATCAAATTTGCACGTAACTTTTCATTCTATAATGAGGTGACTTTTGAAACGAACGACTGTTATTTAGCACCTATTCTCGTTTCTGTCAAGAATCGTGGATGTTTTTGAAAATAATTCATGAACTTTTATATTTTTCTTAATTTAATTTTCATATCCTTAAAAACATCTCGTAAATACCGTATTTTTCGGACCTTTAAAAGCATCGGACTATAAGACGACCTCAAGTTTATGGAAGGATTTTTAGAAAAGAATACTTTCTATTTTGTTAGAAAGATATTATCGATTTCTTACTTAATAAAGATACAAAATCTTTACAATAAATATAATAAATAATATATATAAAATATATAATATATGTAATAAATATTCATAAATATATATAATAAAATATTCATTTTGTTTTAACGGTACCTTCGGACCATAGGAAGCACCGGACAATAAGACGCACCTCAAGTTTATGAGAGAATTTTTAGGAAAGGATAGTTTGTATTTTGTTCGGTATATAAAGATATATTCAATTTTTTACTTAAAAAAGATACAAAATCTGTACAATAAATATAATAAATAATATATATAAAATATATTATATATATATATATAATAAATATTCATAAATATATAATAAAATATACATTTTGTTTTAACGTTACTTTCGGACCATAGGAAGCACCGAACAATAAGACGCACCTCACGTTTATGAGAGGGTTTTAGGAAAAGGATATTTTGTATTTTGTTAGGTATATAAAGATATTTTAAATTTTTTACTTAATAAAGATAAAATATATATGTAATAAATATAATATATATATATATATATATATATATATATATATATATATATATATATAAACAGTTCCGTAACTGACTTACTGATTGGTTGATAACGCACAGAACAAACCGCTGGACCTAAAGGGCTGAAATTTTGCATGGCGATTCTTCTTATATAGTGTAGGGGTGTATCAAGAAAGATTGTTGAAAAATTCTTCTGAAACTTTTTTAAAATTAAATTTTTCAGTCTGCTTTTGTAACATTCTTTAAAGTTTGCAATTAAAATAATAATATGAGGGTTATTAAATTTTTATCACGAGAAAGATCATACAAATTCCTTTAAAATGAAATCTATCTCGAATCATTACCTTCATTTTCTGATTTTTGGTGAATTTTTAAAGATTTATTTTTAGAATTGAAGTTATTAAATTCTGATCACGTGGTTTCTTTTCTTTCTGTGATAGTTTAAATTAATTTTGCGTCACGTGCATAACAACGAAATAAATTGACAAAAGAAATATTGAAATACGGTAAAGGATAAAATTTAAACACTAGACTCATTGAGATGGAATTTTTTTAAGAATTTAATTAAAAATAGTACGTTTTATGAATATTAAACATACAAATTAATTGCATACATTGACCGTTGTATTTAATTTGAATAGTTCCTTCTACATTATTTTGTCTATAAAAATATCTGTTACAATTTTTTTAATAAATATATAAATATATATATATATATTGGCATTAATTACATACATTGACCGTTGTATTTAATATGAATGTATTCCGTAGCAAAGCACGGGTATTCAGCTAGTAAATTACATAATATATAAAATAAATATATATAATAAAATATTCATTTTGTTTTAATGTCACCTTCAGACCACCAGACGCACCCCACTTTTGAGTCGATTTTTCTAATGTAAAATGTCTTATGGTCCAAAAAATATGGTAATAAAACCGGCATATCTGGATGCCCCAGTGTGGGTTCCATGGGCTTCAATTTTTATCACTTTGGGATTCTTCTGTTGTGTCCTTTCTTGTGCTGAAATTATATAAATTTTTTTTAAAAAGAGAAAACAAAATGTGATTTTTTTTTCTATCCCTGGTCCCACTGTGGTGGATGAGGTTACATTATTTTCTGAAGGTTGTAAGATGCGAAACTGGTCAAGCGTAAAATTTTCCACAACCGGATGGTCCACTGAAAGATAGGTGTCATCACGCCGGAAAAAAATGCATTGGCTCTATTAATCATTCCTCAGTTTTCTTTGTCTTCGTTAAGTGTCATCAGTAAGCTATTTTACGAAGAACTTTGGCTCTTAGCTTATTAATTTTAAAGGGATTATTTCCCACTATAATCACTATAGCTTATTAATTTTAAAAGGATTATTTACCGCTGTGTTCTCTATGGCCTCTACGTTGAATGTTCATTGGAGACATCTTACCTGTCAATTCTAGTGTTGTAGTTACAGAAGGTCCTGCCATGTTCTGGAAAATACGATGGATGTTAAAAAGGTAGGATTTTTTGCTTCGTTATTCGGTAATCGAATCACGTATTAAGATCCAACACCAGGGTCATTAATGTGTATTTGTGTTTGTAATTTTTTTAAACCTAAATTTGCTTATTGAATGCAGTATTATTTTCATTAAGGAAAAATGATATATTGCCATCATCTTAAACGTTAATTATGAGTAAAAATTTTATAAGATATTAACGTGCAGATTTCAGAATTAGACAGGAAGTGAGGAGAAACAGGATGTTCACATCTATTACTCCCTGACATCTGTTCAGGGATTGTAAATGCATTTCTACTTTCACAACGTTTGCTCTGTTGGAAAGCCAACGATACTTGAGAGCGTGTTTTTCACAACCCCGCTCGTATTTGTTATTTCTGTTCACTTAGAAAAATGACCGTACAAACGGAGATTAAGCTTACATATCCTTGAAGAGGATAAAAATAGTGGTTAACCACTAAAAAAATGAAACATTCATTTTTAAAAACAAAAATAGGAATTCTTCACCATTATGTTCATTATGGCCTCTTTGATAGTTGTTCATAACGTCCTCACCTTAAAATGTTCAAAATTCCCTCTGCATAGAATTATAGAGAAAGCTATCGAAATGGAATATGAACAGGTCGGAGATTGAAGAGTCACTCCGTTTCACTGGCCAATGCTTTTAACTCATTCGATCCCAATCTGGAAAGGATCTTCGAAATCAACCCAAAAGTTTGATATCTTTTGAAGTTTACTCAGCGACATATTTGTTTATTCCCAGTAATGTAAATATTGATACTACTATTTTCCCCCAACCACGTGGTTGTAGCAAAGAAAAAACTGTAGTGCCCCGATTTAATAAGTCGTTTAAGAAACTCCAAGAATTTTAAATTATAAATAACTATGTAACAAAATACTTGAGGATGGTTTTCGAGTTCGTCGAGTCGCAATTTGAGAATCTGAATCTGATTTAGAGGTCGAAATTTGCGATGGCTATAAGCATTGTCTGCCCAGCTTCTAGAATCTAGGTGAATATTTTCCAGATTTGAAGCATAAAATTAGTTGGTAGGTACAACGTGTTTTCAATCTTAAAGAAAAACTTACTCGATTTTTCTTGCAGTGGATAGTGAAAATATAATCAAAATTACCCCCTAAACTTTTTTAAAATTTCATGAAAATTTATTTAAAATTGCATAAGATCCTGTTGCAATTTTCTCGTGGAATATATTTGAGGAAAGATTTAATAATTGCAGCCCACGTTGTATAGTGTTTAGCTTCGCACGTTGGCACTGAGTTGGTCTAGGTTCAAATCCAAGCCAAGGCAGGGGTCGCGTACTTTATTCTCATAGGGAGTAGCGTTGGGTGGGTATCTTCATAATGGGAGCATCTATTAGGTGACCCCATTATTAAGAAGCCAACAAATACATACCATAAAATCTTGAGTATAATACTCACTTTTGTTTCCCATTTTAGTCCGCAAAAATGAGGTTGCGTATTATACGCGTGTATAAAAAAAGTAGTTTTAAACATTGAATAGACAACAAACAATAGATGAGCTGTATTTTAGTGAAAGTGATTAAGACTTATAATTTCACAGTATTGTTTGTTTTCAATTAAAAATTTAAGTTTTTTTCTACCGAATTTGACGTTTTCTTTATTTATATTACAAATTTTATTTATGTTAATAAATTTTTGTGCAATTTTAAATAAAATATTGAAAAGTTATGGGTGTGTATTATAGTAGAATTTTAACTTTTTTTAAAAATTTCACGCAAAATCAAGCATGTGTATTATAGTCAAGATTTTGCGGTATACTATATAGGTGTATAGGTGTACATAGGCGAATGTACTAAGGATAGGTGATTGCCGCATTAAACATTCTTTTGCAAATTATGTAATGAAGAGTTCTGTTAACATCTGTAAAGACATATTTATACTATTCTTGTTTTCATGTTTAAGTTAAGAAACTAAATGTTACTACAGACTGGACGCTTCCTCAGGCATACAAATTAAACTATCCAATACTGATTTTTAAAAGATACTGGATTACAAACAGCAGCAACATTCCGTGCATTTATCTCCATCTTTCACCTTAGCAATTGCAAATGTATAGTAGTTAAAAAAAGTTTTGGGGTTTTAATATTTACTTTATTTCATTTCTCTTTAGCAAATTCTTTCTCAAAAACGTTATTATAATGTTTAATGTTTTATAAAAATCAGAGTGGCTTGGGTTGTCCTTAAAATACAGGTATGTGTTCTGTGATTTTTAGAATATAGCATGTGTGTTCCCCAACAGAAAAAACTACGAGTGACTGAGCTTTATATCACCGTCGTAGAATGTTGTAGGTCATACATTTTACTTTCCACTTGTTATAAATTTTTCCACGACCAGCTGCTTCCATATTTATATAGCGGACCTTCAGGATTCAATTCGGGTTCTTGTGGTCTTTTTATCACCACCGACAGTCGAATCGTGATTCTATCATCATGAGCCAGATGCTTCCTCCCTGTTGATCGATCAGGACATTGAGAAAAAATGTCTATTTTCATTTACCTTACTAAAATAAATTCATTATAATATATAACTGTCATTCTTCACACTTTCCGTCTTTCTAGATGTTAATGAGAAAGTATTGTCAATATTGATAGATAGATAGATAGGATGATGGTGTCGACTTATGACTAACTCTCGTCAAATACATCAAAAAAATAATGGAAGTGAAACGATAAACTTTTACCTAATATTAAAAATTTTATTTATCCAAAATATAAAATCTGACTATCGATCTAACTGTTTATCTCCCTCTCCCTCTCCCTCTTTCTTTCTTTTAGCCAGCTAGCCAACACGCAAGCACGCACGCACACGCACACATTCATTTACAGTGAAACATCTACCTATCGTTTTTAAAGGAATCTATTGCATTAAACGATAAATGCAGGAAACTACAGATGCGAGAACTTACAAAAAAATATTAATATCGGGAGTGAATGAAATAAATGACACAAAAGGGAAAACGATTATTCAGGGAACGATCGATCGAGATTCCACTGTATATATATATATATATATATATATATATATATATAATGTATATACAGTGGATTAATTTAGAAATATTAAATTGAAAAGTTAAATTGGACATTAAATATAATTATTTAAAAATTACGAATAATTAAAATTTGAACTTAACTATAAAGTCTTGCATAGTAGAGCCCAGATTAAAGCAGTTTCCTACGTCAGAAGGAAAATATAAAAAGTTAAAACAGAAAAAGAAATAAAAAAGGCAAACCAAATAAAAAACAGTGATTTTACTGTGTAATGATAACATTTTTTTTCAACAGTGTCCACAGGATGTGCGCACTGTTGAAACAATGATTAGGTTTTTCTTTATGTATACCACTATAATGATTGAATCTTTTTCCTGCAATGTCTCCCTCATATTTATTTACTTTGGAAACGGCAGTCCAGGGTTCCGAAGGTGCCACTATTGCTCGTTAGACTGTGAGCTGGCTAAAGATTGTAAGCTAAAGATATTTTTAAATTCTAGCAAGAACAGGGAAAGCTTCAGAGGAAAATTCCTTTCTCTCCAGAGTTTATCTTCAAACTTCTCTTAACACGATGTACTGGAATTTCGATATTTCGAATGAAAAACAAGAAAAGTTAAACTGAACAATTTGTAGAAGATTCGAACTATTTCAAGTCCAAAAAACAAAAAAAGATGAGCTTTCCAGTCGAAAAAAACTACCTTACAGGATCAATACTTACACTGACGTCATAGAAATGTCAGGGAATCTCAAAATTCAAAAATAATAAATAAAAAAATTTCAAATTCAAAATAAAAACGAGAAGAATTTTTGTGGGAAAAAATTACTCAGTTGAGGATCAGTCTTCAAAGATACAATCTTTGTATAGCACATTTCAGGACTTTGAAATATAAAGTAAGCTATGTTTCCAATTCAAAAGAAAGACGAAGAGTAAGTGTTAGTTTAAACTATCATGTGAAACATGGTCTGTCTTTGAATGACTCTAAATGTGCGCTGGAACTCATATTGGAAACTAGAAAATTTTAAATCAAACTATTATTTCAATTCATGAACTTTTTTGAACACTAAAGGAAGAAAAGAGGTGTCAGTTTTCTGAAGAATGCCTGTTTCGTTACAAGCTTACCTTAAAACTGGCCTTGTCAGTTTACGGCGAGACTTCAAAGGTAAGAAACAGAAAGATTCGAGCTTAACACAGACCGGATAAAGACTCGGAACTGTTTTACAAAATAGAGAGGAGGACGAGGGAAATCTTTCTTGGAAATCCATTTCCGTTCAACATCCGTCTTCAAGTTGTTGATACTAATATTAATTAAAAATAAAATAAAAACAAAGGCAGATCGAAAATTCGAGCTAGTTTAAACACGAAGGAAAGTAGAGAGGAAGCTTCGTGGACAATACCATTAGATCCATGGTTTATCTTCAAGATAACCTTGTGACGGTACAACGGGACATAAAATTCAGGAGGAACGGCTAATTCAAACCCAAACAATGCTCTCGGACGTTTGAAGATTCATCAGACGCACTAACGGTTCATCGCAGCATAAGCCAGATGTGCAGAGGGAGAGAAACAGCGCTGCTCACTTGCCGCTCGCCGTATTCCCGACTGCGTACTTTTCGCCTCTTTCGAGCTCGAGCACTATTTTATCGATCGACAGGGAGAAAGCGTTTTCCCTAATAAAGCGCCGGAACGGGGTCTGTCGACCTTGGCGATGCGAACTTGGCGCAACTTTCGCCAAGAGTTGCGGCGGTCGAAAGATACTCGCAGTTTCGCCTCATCAAAGAAAGAGATACATTCACGGACGCGTGCAGGGAGAAGAGATACCTCACGTGCGCGGTATCATCTGGTTTGCCCCGACCTTTGGATCGCCTTTGCTCTTTCCCTCCTTCATCTCTTACTCACTTTTTTGAAGTCTTTTAGATGCACTGGGAATTGTAATAGATGGACCAAGAGATCTGAGTAAAATTTTTGGAAATATTTCAAGTATTCGAAACACCCAGTTGCAAGCGTTTAACATCCAGGTGATTAGTACCATTTCCGATGTGAAGAGTAGCAAACGTAGATGCCACATTCTCCGAGCGTTCTGTGACATCTTGATTGTGAATGTATTTCATGCAGCTAATTTCTCTATACATTTGTGGTTGGTACCATGATAAGACAATGAGTATCAGCTAGATTGTTTGAAGTAACTTTCAAATTAGTCTGCAACTATTTACTTGCAGGTGTAATGAACATAAAGTAATTAGCTTGAGCCACTTCGTAAACAGAAAATATCCAGTATAGCATTACGTTTAAAATGATCATTCTCTTCTTGAAGTGCAAAAATTGATCAAAAATATAGTCTACATATTTTTGCACTATCAATGTAATTATCATACCGAGAAAAACTATCTCCAGTTCAATTTACGACGTTGGCGTTTCCAGAAATTTGAAAAGGTGCCGTATCAAGGGAATTTCAGTTCCCAAGAAAGAATCACATCTGACTTGCAACTGCCATAAATAAATCACTTCATTTTTTAGAGCGATTCCGCTCTATCGCTCGGGAATATAAGTGGACGTTCATTCGACACTTTCAACCATTGAAAAACTCCAAATATGTGCTAGAGACCCTCATCTTTCTTGTAGCCTCGAGTAACGTCGAAACAAATTATTTGTAATTTTATAGTTCTAAGGATATTTTGTGGTGGGTTCGTCAATAGGGTATTTAACTAAGACGTGGTAGAATCGTTAACAGGTTGTTAACAAAGAACCCCGCAAACTACAGCTTGCCCAACGTGTTATCCACGGGACACCTAACGTACATCAGCAAATAAATCTTCCTTGCTGTCTTGCCATCCATTGTTGTCAACCAAAGACACTTCCAAAGACCACTAAAGATCTCTTCAAAGGCTTCCAGAAGTTCTTCTATAGGTTGTTAAGAACATCATCAGTGGCTGTGACAGACGATCAGATCTGTTTCAGAGGACGTACATGTGAACACTTTTATCAACAGAAAAATTTCCGAATAGACTTTGTAAAATCCCACCTTTCAAGGAAACTTCTGGTAAAGTTTATAAAAAATCAGGCGAAACGATGAAGTATGCCATGTACTCTCGGCGGCAGTCTCAGGGAGGCTTGCCCCCCCATGACAACGGTCGACCGTCGAGCGAGTCAAACGGCGTCGACCAAGCGATGGAAGTCCAGCCGTCGCCTGCGGTGGACGAGAACAACAATGTCGTGCAGCGGCCTGCACAATCCCGCAGTCCAAAGTGCGCAAGATGTCGGAATCACGGTTTAAAGGTCAAAGTCAAGGGCCACAAGAAAATCTGTCGGTACGGCAAGTGCGTCTGCGAGAAGTGCTGCCTGATTGATGAGCGACGGAAAGTGATGGCCAGACAGGTAGCTCTCAGAAGGGCCCAAGCACAGGACGAGGAATTGGGCCGCCCCCCAAACTTCACTGAGGAGCCCGTCTTTCCCGAGGATGAACCGGACGACCCTCCTCCGGCGCAGAACGGCATCTCTCCGACCCCGATCAAACCGTCTGCTTTCAAGTTCACCGGTGGTAAGTATCAATGTCATCTGTATCTCGCTGCTTCCTTTCTTCCTTCAAAAACTTTTACTTACGAGATTGATCAGAAGAGCAGTCGTTCATGAAGTTAATAAATATTAAAAAGAGGATCGCCTATATATTCGTGTTTAGTCATGAGCTAACGTTTAGTGCAGCTATTCCATACTGAGGAACTAATTGCCCTAGGAATATTTTGGTCAGTGACTGTAGCTGAATATTTCGGAGAAGCAGTTTCTTTCAGTTGGCAGCTTCTAAGATTGAAAGGCGTAGTCCAATTTTACAGTTCCTGAAATTTAGATACAATGCAACAAATGCAAAATTCCAGGTAATCACTAAAGTATGACAAAACACAGCTGTAATCAGCAAAAATGGAAAATATATAGCTCCCAAAACATTCGAAAAGTGTGACCTATTGAACTGAAGGTACATGAAAGAAATAGTGCAGTATTTTGCATTTTCACCAATAGGACCACATTTTTATTTTCCTGCGTGAGAAAAAATGCTTTGGAAATTTTAAAGATTTATTTTGCCGGTATTCAGATAAAGGGTCCCAAAAACATGTCTCAAATTTTCTTCCCTATAACCAGTCCTGTTCATTGACTTTTACCCCTAATTTGTCGAGGTTCTCGGAACATTTTCGTTCTCTCATGCATGTCTTGTTGTTTGCAAGTACAAGGGTCGTTTGGTAATAGTTAAAGTTTCTCATGCCGTGGTCTTTTTTTTCTTCGAATTGTGACCGGAGATCGACGTTTTCATAAATGCTGGTTTTGTTTTTACCAAAAATTAGATGACATTTATTACAGATTAGCAATCACAATTCAAAACTTTTGGTTAGTGTGCATGTTTAAGGAAATGGATGAGGATTTTTATAGTATATTATCGTCATATCAAGTACATACATAAAATCATGAATTTATTTTATATATATCTATATATATAAAACAGTTCCGTAACTGACTCATTCATTCATTCATTCATTCACTGACTGACTGAC